>JAZKJV010011133.1:0-252772 GCA_037367405.1 Ottelia alismoides | reverse complement strand
TCTAGAAAAAATATAATTTGGCTGGAATTGAACTGATTGGACATTAAACTTAATTTGGCTAAGTTGTATGCTTTCTTAGTATATTAGTTCACTTGCATTGTGCATTTTGGCATCCTATTTGCATTAAAAAAATCTAAAAAAACCGCATTGGATATCTAGATCTTAAATTTGCTAATTAACCCCAAAGTTGTTCCTTTGCCTCCCTGAGTTCGACCCCGGACTTGCCCGGGATATAAATTAAAGCCGAGACACTCTTCACGGAGATCTTCTCTCGGTTCTGACCGAATCGCTAAGTACACGTGCTACAACGAAGCCGAATTAAAAACCGTATCTAGCGACACGTCAGATACCCCACGTGGGAAGGAGAAAGCAGTTTCCTCATGAAGGTGCTATCGTGGAATGTTAGGGGGTTGGGCCGTCCTGAGAAATGGCTCTGTGTTAAGAATCTGATTAGTGATGCTAAAGTGGATGTTGTGCTTCTGCAAGAAACGAAAATTTCGAGACCAGGTGGAGAGGAGTGGTGTGAGCTGGGTGGTGGAGTTTCTTTTGACTTTGTAGAGGTTAAGGCTCAGAGAACGGCTGGTGGGCTGCTCACAAGGTGGAGGAGAGATGCTTTTGTGAAACAGTGGGAGAGGAGTTCATTGTTCTCATTATCCGTGCGTCTGAAGCGGAAAGTGGACAGGGTCATTTCTATGGTGACCAATGTGTATGGCCCTACGGGTCTAGCACATGGCTCTTTGGCTGTGGATCTATCTGAGGTAGGTGCTAGCAGAGAGGAGGGCATTTGGCTTGTTGGTGGCGATCTAAATGTGACTTTATTTCCAGAAGATAGGTCGTTGAGGGGAGGTGGGCGTGATGCAGGTTCGGAAGATCTCAGGAATCTGGTCGATGCTTTGGGACTCACGGTTATTGATGCAGCAGGATGTGCTTACACTTGGCGGAATGTTAGGTCGAGATCTCGGCTGGATAGATTTCTCCTCTCACCTGAAGGGGTGGAGTCTTTCCCCCTTTCTCGGGCATGGTCGCTTCCTTGTGCTCACTCGGACCACACGCCGATCCTTTGATCCTCGGAGGGAGCTTAGATTGGAGGAGGGGTTTTAAAGAGGGGGTGGAGGCGCTTTAGAGGGGGGTGGCAAGTTGAGGGGTCGGCGATGGCTCGCCTGGCTGCCAAGTTGATGCTACTGAAGAAGTTCCTGATTGAGTTCGAGCGTAGTGTGAAGTTGCAACGGAGAAAGAGACGGCTCGAGGTGTAGCAAGGAGTGGCTCGACTGGATGGGCTGGATGATCAGAGGGGCTTAGATCAGGATGAGGTATTGGAACGGACCAGGTTGTTAGAAGTGTTGCTTCTTGAGGATAGGAAAGAGGAAGTGGAATGGAGGCAGAGGTCTAGACAGAAGTGGTTGCGGGAAGGGGACGCGAACACGAGGTTTTTTCATTCGATGGCTTCTGGGAGAAGAAGGAGAAATTTTATGCACTGTCTTGAGGTGGGGGGGGGGGGGGGGGGGGGGAGGAAATGGTGGAGGGGGAGATTCAGCTTGGGAGAACTCTCAGAGAGCATTTTGTGGGCTTGTCGAGGAGAAAGGAGGGTGATGAATGGGGGTGGTGTGGAATAGGGGCGGGGTCCTTGTCAGAGGCGAAGGCACTGGAGCTTGAGGCCCCTTTGATGAAGATGAGGTCAAAAGAGCAGTATGGGGTTTGAATGTTGACGGGGCTCCAGGACCGGATGGCTTCCCAGTTTTATTCTATAGGGAGTTTTGGGACCTGTTGAAGGAAGATGTACTTCCAGTTATCAATGAATTCAGAGATGGTAACCAGGGCTTCGAGAAGGTTAATCGAGCGATGCTCTTTCTCCTTCCGAAGAAAGAACACCCATTACGAGTGAAAGATTACATGCCAATTGCTTTATCAAATGCAATCTATTTGACAGTGGCTAAAGTGCTGGCAAATAGGTTGAGGCGGGTGCTGGATGATGTTATTTTACAGAATCAGACTGCATTTATTCTGGGGCGACAGATGGCAGATGGGCTAGTTGTGGCGTCTGAGATTTGTCAGCATTGGAGACGAGAAAACAAGAAGGGAATGATTTGGAAGATTGACTTTGAAAAAGCTTATGACTGCGTGGACTGGAGATTCTTGTGAACGTCCCTTCGGAAGCGTGGCTTTACGGACCTCTAGATTGCTTGGAAAAAGAGGTGTGTCACGACCTCGTCCTATACGGTTCTTGTGAATGGAAGGCCAGAAGGGGGTTTTTTCCAACCACAGAGGGGGTGAGATAGGGTTGCCCGCTAGCACCGATGCTTTTTGTTCTAGTGGATGATGCTTTAGCAGTAATGTTCAGGAGAGCTGTCGACGAAGTCTGGTGTGAGGAGTTTCGAATTGGTTCCGTCTCGATTCCCCTGTTGCAATATGCAGATGACACAGTGATTTTTCTAGGGGGCACAGATGAGATGGACAGAAGATCGAGGCAGTTGGTGGATATGTTCAGCAAAATTTCTGGTCTCAAGCTCAATAGAAGTAAGTCAATGGTGGTTCAGTTTTGGATGGGTAAGGAGGAGAGTAGTGCAAAGGCTGCAATCTTAGGTTGCCCATTGGGTGAGCTACCTATTTCTCACTTAGGGCTGCCTTTAGTAGCGGGAAGGCTGAGAAAGGCAGATTGGGACATGGTCCTCAGGAGATTCGAGCAGAGACTGGCGGGATGGAAGGCAGTTACCCTATCTAAGGGTGGGAAATTGATTCTATTAAAGCATGTGTTATCAGCGATTCCTATCTTCTTCTTCTCAACAAGGATGATGCCGGCGGGAGTCAAGAAGACGATTGAGGTAATAATGAGGTGATTTTTCTGGTCAGACGAGAGGCAGCAGAGACCTGAATATATTTGGTAAATTGGGACGAGCTCATGAGACGTAAAAGCAAAGGAGGCATGGGTATTCATGATGTAAGTTGTACGAATAAAGCGTTGCTAGCTAAGTGGGTCGTGCAGATTTGGGGAAGCACAGATAGATTGGCTATCAGTCTCTTGCACACAATGTATGGTGTCAAGGGATCCCTTGAGGACGACAGAGTGAGTTTCGAATCCTCTATGTGGAGTGGTGTTCATGATATTTTACCGCAGCTACGGATGAGGTTGATACCGAAGGTGGGTGCAGGGGTCGACTTCAGATTTTGGCAAGACAACTGGACCGGAGCAGGGTGTTCTCTGCAATAGGTACCCAAGATTATTTGCTCTGACAGCAAACAGGGAGAGTTCTGTGGCTGATATTGGTGGATCTGGATCATGGACCCTGCAATTTTTGTCTGACCTTTCAGATCGAAGGTTGGATGACTTGGGTAGGCTATTATGCGAGCTGCTCTCTCTAGAGTGTATTACTCAGGGCATGGACCATTTTATTTAGTAGGGAGAAAACTTCTCAGTGAAGAAGGCATATAAATTGTTCAGAGGGAGCACTGACGCTTTGGATCAAAACATGGAGCGAGATATGAAGATAATTTGGGCTAGCAAGATTCCAAGCAGAGTGGAAGTCTTTTTGTGGTGCCTCAGAAGGGGTAGATTGTGTGACAAAACAAGAAGGGGCATGATATTTGGCGTTAGGATACCCAGTGTGACAGATGTGGTACACAAACAGAGGATACATAACATTTGTTCTTTGCCTGTCCTTTTTCGTATCAGGTTTGGAAGGAGTTGGGGGTCTCATGGGTCCGGCACGGTGGAGTAGATGATTTCTGGAGTTTGATAAGGATGGTGGGGAGAAATTTGATAGACAACTGTGCGTTGCCATTTGCTGCTCTTTGGGCCATCTGGGGAGGAAGAAATGACCTAATTTTTAAAAATTAAAGATTTTATTCGGAAAATGTATTAGCTTATGGTCTTTCCCTGTATCGTTTCTGGTCCACAAGGTAATGTACCTATCTAGTACTCTTTAATATAAATGATTTTTGCGGTGTGTTGTTGCGATTTTTCACGGTTTAAAAAGTTGTTTTACCACATCGTTGTTGTCCCACACAAAACCGCAATCAAACAAATGATATTACAACTACGAGCACGATCAAAGTACAGAAAAAATGCACGCGGCAAGTAGAGGATCGAATCCACAGGGACCAAGCAAATTTGCGATATTTGTTCTTCTTTCAAGCTTAATTAGGATTTTAATCCATGGCGACGAGAGAAAGATGTGAATTCTTGAAGAGAAGATGCCATTCTACGGTGAAAATACTTCAAAGAACTAAAAGTTAACGAATGAGGGTGTGCGCGCAACTAAATAAAATAGCAGGGGCTGAATTGCAAAATAAGTTAAAGAAATAAGAGGTCACTTGCAATGTTTCAATAAAAAAGTGGAATGTAAAACTTGCGATGAATTTATTTAAAGAAAACTTAGAGATGAAAAGAGATCTTACAAAATAAAAATGCTTTCAAGTTCAATTCAAACAAAACCAACTAGTGTAAAAAATGTAAGAGAACTTATAACATTAGAGTTGTTTCCTTCCAAATTCAACTTAAACAAATTAACTACGGGAATAAAAATGCGGAAGACAAATAATAGAGAGGAGAAAAGCTTCTCTATCCGGATATGGAATGAAGATGATGTCGACGACGATGGAGACGGATGCGTGGGTTGCTAGATGCGGAGTGGGATGCAGTGACAAACGCTCCGAATACGGGCTGGAGATAATCGCTGGAGTGTCGGGGAAGGAGCCGCAGTCAGTGGCTGCTATGTGCACGAGACGAACATCGGTGCGCGGTAGCGGAGTTGCACTGAAGACGAGGCCGCACAGCTGCGGGCTGTAGCAAGGAGGAGGAGGACGCGCGAGAGGGGGCTGCTATCCGTGCGTGTACCGGTGCGCGGTGGCTGCTGTCCACTGATGCACAGGTGCTGCTGTGTGCAAGAGGATGCCTTTGGAGTCGAGGGAGAGAAGAGGCTTGCCTCCAAGGAGAAGCTTGGGCTAAGAGACGCCGGGACGTGAGTTCTTCCTGCAAAAAAAATGAAATCGAGAGAGAGAGAGAGAGAGAGAGATGAAAACGAGAGGGAGGGGGGTCGAGTGAGAGAGAGTGTGTGAGAGAGGGAGGGAATGGGGAGTGCGTGAATGCCTTTTTATCCTTGCAATGTGCGGCTCCATGCCATGCAAATAAAGAGAGAGTAAAGACAAAAATATAATTGTTGCATGGGGAAGGGAATGGGTGAAGTACGTGAGGTGCAACTTATGCATGGGGAAGGGAGTGGTAGGGTGGCTCTATGCATGATAATAAAGAGTGTATTTTTTACACTAAACCCCCTCTCCATTTCTTTCCAACAAAAACTATAGGCTTTATCCAAGCTATAATGAGTGGGCAATTTATACTATCTTCCCTTCCATTTCTTTCCCAATAAAAAGTGAGGTTTTGTAGAGTCAAATCAATGTGTTATATTTAACGCTATATATACCCAATTCATTTCCATATGATTTGCTTAATTCATGCAGATAATTAATTAAGTTATATTTAGGTGACTTGACAAGAATGATTAGGAATGAAATATATAATCGATATTTTTGAAAACATTTTTCTTGATTAGAAAATCACGATCAGTTGATTTACGCAGAGATTGTGTGCAATTATAGATATCTTGTCTGTTGTAAGTAAGGAATATAGATTATGTGAATTTGGAGTTTACAGATCAATCATTCAAGTTGTATATCACATAATTTGATCATATTATCTCTGTGTATATTGTAATCATCACACCCCCATACTTAAGTCTTGCTAATCCGGAGCAAGAATAAGATAAGAAATAATGAAGGAAAATAGCCAAGATAGATTGGGTGAGGGTTTGCAGCAGACATACCCACAAAGTCTTGAGTTTTCATATCCTAACCACACAGATGCACAAACTTAAGTGGAGTTGACCCATGGATTAATGATTTATTCGAATAGTCAACTTGACTCGAGTTTTGTAGTTTCAACAGCCTCTCAGTTCCAACAAAATCAAACATGGTTTCAGAAGGTCGATCAGGTCAGCTCATCTCTAAGAAACAGGTATTCTCTTTGACCTTGAGTGGATATAAACAGTGTTAGTGATAGTTTTAGCTTTCGTGAGTCAAGAAACGAGCTAACAACACAATCTGTCAAGATACCGAATGATTCCCTATACAAATAGCCTCAGTCCTCACCTAGATTCAGGCATAATCTCCTTTCACCCAAGTATGCCAGCAATTGGAGAATGGGACTTAATTTCGGGGTTTTCCGTAGACCGCTTTGGTCGGTTGCTCTCATTCTTTTCCTTTTGCAGAGCATAACCCTGGGCCTCTTTGGGCCTCTTTTAAAATTTAGGTAGCATCATTGGGCTGCTACCACGGCTTTTTGGTGGAGAAGGGTTTATTTGGTGGTCTTCTCTCCTTGCTTTTGCTTCGCACATCTTTGCATGTTTGGTGGTTTTTGGCATTTGTATTGAGATATGCCTTTTTGTGGTGTTTTTGTTTTAGGTTTGGCATCAAAAGGTAGTATCGGCTAAATATTGACTTTGAAGGCACGATACTGGCTTATGTGCTGACATACTTAGAGTAGAGAGATCATGTTGCTGTAGAGTCAAGTTCCTTCATTAGCTATAGATAAGGTTCAGGCATTGGCACAACCAAGAGGACAACTCCTCACCTCAACTAGATTGTAATTGTATCTCGTAAAATAAACTCAATCAAGCTAAGTGCAATGTGCAGTTGCTTAATATCCACTGAAGAGTTTAAGAGTGCTACTAGTTTCTCAGGTGATCTAGTTAGATACAGATGTTCATTCACCAGTAGAGTTAGTGGAACTGAGAGAATAAAGTCCATATGGACCTGAAGAAAGCTTAAAAACTCATGCTTAGTGAAATTCTGATGAAGTTGAGTGGATTAGGGTCAACTCAACCTCAGTCTATGATTTATGCAGTGAAGATCTGATTTCTCAAAATAGGATAAAACTAGGAAGGATTGTTTTTTTGTGGTTTTCTTATTTTTTGAAAATATTTTTAGGAGAATTTTTGCAAGAGAGATTTTTTTTCAAAGAGTATGCAATTTTGAAAAACTATGCAGACACACCCCCATACTTAACAGAAACCATGTCCTCATGGTGAAGACAATGTGCAATAGGAGGATCAGAATGGATGTGAAATGTATTTTTATGTTTGTGTTTTTTTGTAAAGTGTGGAGGTGGACCCCATACTTATCTAATGCAAAGAAGAAAGAGACGGATACAAAGAAAGGAAAAGATACCTATGGGTGTGGACCCACAAAATGTTGTTGGTTTAACGTCCCAACTCGACGATTCAACTTATCAAGAGTATCCAATGTTGTGTGTGAGTGCAGAAGCTGTATTCAGAAAACCCAAATGGAACTCTTGATATGATACAGATATCCTGGCCCAGATGTGAGAGTGTGGTTGATGAATTTGATAAATGTGTGCTCTTATTAATACGATGAAGACATTAATTGGTTGATGAATCGGAATGAGAGATGAATCAGTTTGATCTTGGATTGGATGTGATGGGAGGGAAATGGATGGATTGGTGAAGGGCTCATGGACTAGATATGATGTAATGAAGTCGAGCTCTATATGATCAAGAAATGGTTCCTCCATGAGGTCCTCTGTATATTGTGATAAATCATGATTTTCCTTCAAATAATCATCATGGCTATCCTCAGTGGCATCAATTGTGAATTTCATTTCAGTTCTCTTCTTGAGCCACAAAGATGATTCTTTCCAAGACATATGAGTAGGAGATTCAGAGGCCAGGAGTGGGGTAATATTGGCTAATGGATGATTTTCTTCGATTGTTTTGAGTAGTTCCTCGGTATCATCCCAAAAAGGATCAGAGAATAGAAAATCACTCTGATCAGACTTGGTAGTAGAAGATGTATCCATATTGTCATCGACTGAATTGATTTGATCTTCTTTCCTTGGGATGGGGGTAATGGAATTGGAAATTTCATCTTTTAACGAGTCACAACAAATCTTCAGCATATCATCATGTGTTGGTTGGAAGGGAGTTTTGGTGCATGAAAAAGTCAATTCATTATCTGATATGTCATCAGATTCCAACTCAAAATCTGTACTTTCCTTAATTGAAAAATCACATCCGGAATCAACATCAAATGGTATATCTCCTTATGTTTCTTCTTCCCACTCAACATAAGTGTCATCCTCAATTTCAACTTTTTTCTCAGACCAATCAATATCATTAATACATCGAGGTTTATAACTTTCAAAATCGTCTGAGGAAGGATCTATGCTATCATCAAAATATGTCTTCATTTTTGGCATACCAGGGCTGAAGTTAATTTGAGATCAATATTTAGTGTTTCACAAGCTTCATCTAATTCAAAAATTTCCCGATCAGTGAGAGGACATGGTGGGGCTTCAAGTGCAGAGTCTAGATGAGACATGTCCTTATGAGTGAGTTGTGAGGTGTTCAGACTAACCTCCAGAGGATCTTTGCTGAGATGGATGGGGGCAAAATCATCAAGAATAACATAGTTCTCTATCCATCCACATTCCTCAATGTCAGAGTCACCAGAAGTAGGGGTGACATGATCCACAGGAATATTTTCATCATTGATTTTCAATTCCACTGTCTCATCTTCACAGTCAAAATGTGCCTTGGCAGTGGTCAAGAACGGTCGTTTAAGTATGTTGGGTCTCTCACTTAGTGTATTGGCTTGATTGGACTTTTGTTGTGTTGCAGCCAGTTGCTGGATGGCCTGGGTCAAAGCATCAAAATCTACAGCTGAGGTTGGTTGTGTCAAAAAGGGCTCAATCAGCTGTTTGGGCTGGGTGTGATTTTGGACCCAATGGACTGTGTCCTCTACTGTAGAGAAATAACGTGTGCTGACGGGTGGTGGTCGGATGAGAGGAGCTATGGTATGTCGGATTGTCGCATTCTCTTCTCTCAAAAGTTGTAGCTGTTGGAAAATGAGGTCCATGGTGTTCGGTTTCTCTGCTCCATGTCTCCTAGGTTAGGTGAATTTTCTGATTTCTCAGTCGAAGGAGACGGGTAGGATTTACAGACTAGGTCGTAATATAAAGATTGTTGCAATGGATTTTTCAGAAACCTAAGACCTAGCATACACAACACAATACACCAGACAATTTGTTGATTCACCAACTCACACAAAAAATTGCCGCGGAAGCGGTTATCTTTTCGATTTTAGTTTAGTGATTCAACAAAAGTTTTCAGAGAAATTAGAGTCCTTAATCATGAGGTGGGCGTGGAAGATTGTGAGAAATCGATGTCCTAATCCGGCTGGGGGATCTAGGGTGCGGTACTCAGATCGAGGATCTGCTTCTTCCCACAAGAACCTGTGCCCAACGCGTCGAGGAGTTACGATTTCTCTCTACAATCCCACGTAGCACCAGGGATTTTTGTCTCTATCCAAGGGTTCTATGTGCTCGTGATTTTTGTGTCATACATGTGCATCAAAATAAGCATTCAGAATTTTTCCGCTTTCTGCTCGGGCCACTGCGGTGGCCTTTTAAGCTTATCTTTTTAAATGATCAGCACACGATTTGGTGGTCTTTGAATTAGGTTATTAGAGAGAGAAGACCACAGAGATGATTCAATCAAGAAGTATTTTTTAAATTTTTTTTTCAGTTTAAGTTCGGAGCACAAACAAATGCAAGAAATTTTAAAAACCTAATATGCCTAAGAGAAAGAGGGACTCACAGTGCCTGCACTTCTGGCGCTAATCCGTAATGTTTTGTCCTGCTGATGGCGAGCTTTTCCGAGAAGCGGGGGAAGAAATTAAGATTACAAAAATTTTCTACCTAAAACAAATTACAAGTTCGCTAAAAAAATGCATGGATCTTCAATTTTTTTCTTTTTTTTGGAGTTCAAGTACCTGAAAAAAAATGCACGGATTAAAATTTCGAAAATAAGTTAGAAATGAAGAAAAAATTGTAAATGTTGCCTAATCCCCGGCAACGGCGCCAAAATATTGTTGCGATTTTTCGCGGTTTAAAAAGTTGTTTTACCACGTCGTTGTTGTCCCACACAAAACCGCAATCAAACAAATGATATTACAACTACGAGCACGATCAAAGTACAGAAAAAATGCACGCGACAAGTAGAGGATCGAATCCACAGGGACCAAGCAAATTTGTGATATTTGTTCTTCTTTCAAGCTTAATTAGGATTTTAATCCATGGCGATGAGAGAAAGATGTGAATTCTTGAAGAGACGATGCATTCTACGGTGAAAATACTTCCAAGAACTAAAAGTTAACGAATGAGGGTGTGCGTGCAACTAAATAAAATAGCGGGGGCTGAATTGCAAAATAAGTTAAAGAAATAAGAGGTCACTTGCAATGTTTCAATAAAAAAGTGGAATGTAAAACTTGCGATGAATTTATTTAAAGAAAACTTAGAGATGAAAAGAGACCTTACAAAATAAAAATGCTTTCAAGTTCAATTTAAATAAAACCAACTAGTGTAAAAAATGTAAGAGAACTTATAACATTAGAGTTGTTTCCTTCCAAATTCAACTTAAACAAATTAACTACGGGAATAAAAATGCGGAAGACAAATAATAGAGAGGAGAAATGCTTTTCTATCCGGATATGGAATGAAGACGATGTCGACGACGATGGAGACGAATGCGTGGGTTGCTAGATGCGGAGTGGGATGCAGTGACAAACGCTCCGAATACGGGCTGGAGATAATCGCTGGAGTGTCGGGGAAGGAGCCGCAGTCAGTGGCTGCTATGTGCACGAGACGAGCACCGGTGCGCGGTAGCGGAGTTGCACTGAAGACGAGGCCGCACGGCTGCGGGCTGTAGCAAGGAGGAGCAGGACGCGCGAGAGGGGGCTGCTATCCGTGCGTGTACCGGTGCACGGTGGTTGTTGTCCACTGATGCACGGGTGCTGCTGTGTGCAAGAGGATGCCTTCGGAGTCGAGGGAGAGAAGAGGGCTGCCTCCAAGGAGAAGCTTGAGCTAAGAGACGCCGGGGACGTGAGTTCTTCCTGCAAAAAAATGAAATCAAGAGAGAGAGAGAGATGAAAACGAGAGGGAGGGGGGTCGAGTGAGAGAGAGTGAGTGAGAGAGGGAGGGAATGGGGAGTGTGTGAATGCCTTTTTTATCCTTGCAATGTGCGGCTCCATGCCATGCAAATAAAGCGAGAGTAAAGACAAAAACATAATTGTTGCATGGGGAAGGGAATGGGTGAAGTACGTGAGGTGCAACTTATGCATGGGGAAGGGAGTGGTAGGGTGGCTCTATGCATGATAATAAAGAGTGTATTTTTTACACTAAACCCCCTCTCCATTTCTTTCCAACAAAAACTATAGGCCTTATCCAAGCTATAATGAGTGGGCAATTTATACTATCTTCCCTTCCATTTTCTTCCCAATAAAAAGTGAGGTTTTGTAGAGTCAAATCAATGTGTTATATTTAATGCTATATATACCCAATTCATTTCCATATGATTTGCTTAATTCATGCAGATAATTAGTTAAGTTATATTTAGGTGACTTGACATGAATGATTAGGAATGAAATATATAATCGATATTTTTGAAAAAATTTTCTTGATTAGAAAATCACGATCAGTTGATTTATGCAGAGATTGTGTGCAATTATAGATATCTTGTCTGTTGTAAGTAAGGAATATAGATTATGTGAATTTGGAGTTTACAGATCAATCATTCAAGTTGTATATCACATAATTTGATCATATTTTCTCTGTGTATATTGTAATCATCACGGTGAGTCCCAACTCAGGATATTACCCTCTTTTTCATCAAAAAAATGTTTGAATGAGAATCAGTGCCTATGCGATCTCATGACTGATTTCATTGGTTACGAGAGCGTACAGAACAAACAAAGAAAACTATTCAAGATTTTCTACGGGATCCTGCCGACAAGTAAGAATTTTTTATCTAATTTCAACAGTTAAAGTTAAATATTTTTAAATGTAAAAGGAAAATATTTTTAAAAAAATTCTTCTTTCAGATTGAATGCAATATACTTCACTCAGGGGAGTCGGAGTTGTAAAGGGAGGGAGATCCACAATTTTTTGTACGAAAGAATGACTGAAGATTCGGTACGTATATGTATATTAATTACTTTTTTAAATTTATTTACAAATCAAATGCTTTTAACATTACAGGTAATAGACATGTTTATGGACGTTCTAGTACATAAATTATGCACCAAAGATGATCATGTTCCGTATCTCTTCACTCCAATATTCCAAATGGTGAGTTTCTAGAGACTGATATTGATTTTAAAAAAAAACATAACATAAAGTATCATAATATGTTATCCTTAATTATATCTTCAGCAATATTTTGTCAATCTTGTGGTTAATGCTACCGAACACGAATGTGATAAACTCGAAGAACTATCAAGAGGGAATACATATGCCAGAGTTGGAGAAGATTTTCACAGTTATTCATAACAGAAACCATTGGCATCTTTCCTATCACTTATTTTACGACAAGAAAGTTTCTTTCATACAATTCTATGAAAGGAACAAAATTCCACAAGAAGGATATATTGAAATGGGTATGAGATAAACAAACTTTTAAATTTTATCAAATAATTTATTTCAATGGTTATAATTTTAATGTTTGAATTACATTTTAGTATGGGTGGATTTCAGAGTATTTCATGGACAGCTTGCCAGACGAATGCCTTGCAGGATGGGAAATCATATATGTGCCAGATTGCTCGCAGTAACCATTGTAAAATCTTGACTATGGTGTCTACGTCATGAAAATGATGGAGTACCTGTGCGAAGGGAGGGCTTTGGATTTCAAGTACGAAGACATTGCCAGATTTAGAGCTGAAATAGCTTCAACATTGTTAACATGTAGTTACATAGAGAACTCAACAACACATTGATGAAACATGACGGACAGAATATAAACTCATCATAGCTTTTCCGCAGTTTAAATTGGATCTATCTATTGTTTCAAAGACTTGAACATGTTATGTTACTATAATTTTTATTTCAAACTTCTTCTTTAAACCGAAACACTTACTTTGAAGTGCATGATTATCCTTTGCTGTAGTTATCCGAATGGGCCGCATTTTCTTAAACAAATTGAAAAGCTTTTGATGTGGTACTAAATATTTACAAGTATGCCAGGCAGACAAAGTATGCATCTTGATGGTCGAAAAGGTTGTAGACAGTTTTAAAAATATTGCATAAATGTGTAAATCATTACACAGATATGTTAATTATTGAATAGATGTGTAACATATTGCATAGATGTGTAAACTGTATGACTCGTCTCTAAAATAAAAGTAATATGACACTTAATATAAAAAACGAATTCATATTACCTAGATCTTGTACAATAAGGATTCATATTACCAAAGCACTGAAAGGTATTTTTGAATGTTTATATAGGTTGTATAGGTAAAGATTGTTGTTAATGAAAAATTTAACAAATATAATTGCGACATATATGTATTTGGTAAAATATTGTATATAATTGTAAAATAGTGCTACAAAGTATGAATTATTGTATAGAATTGTAAAATGTAATATATGATAGTAAAATATTGTAATATGACAATGAAAGGTCTTCTTATACGTTAATGATTCACATTGCAAGGACTTAAACATGTTTGTTAATAGAATTTATGTTTAAAACTTCTTCTTTATAACGAAACACTTACTTTGAAGTGTTAGATTATCATATGCTATAGTTATGCCAAATGCCCGCATTTTCTTAAAGAAATTTAAATACTTTTGTTGTAATATTGAATATTTACATGTTTGATAGGCAGATAAACTATGCATTTTGATGGACGAAAATTTAGGTACGTGAAGTAACAACTTGTAAAGCGGTTTAAAATATAGCATAAATATGTAAAATATTACACATATATGTAAATTAATGACTATATGTGTAAAATATTGTATGTAGTTGTAAAATATTGTATATAGTTGTAAAATATTGTATAGATGGTTAAATTATTGCATATCTAGGTTAGTATAATAATTGTAATGTTACACTGAACGATCTTCCTGTACTTTATGCATTGACATTACCCAATCGATGAAAGGTCATCTTGTATGTTGATATAGGTTGTACGTGTAATGATTGGTGCTATGGTAAAATGCATATACGTTAACGAAATGTATGTAAAATGCATATACGTCACATTGCAAGAACTTAAACATGTGTGTTGCTAGAATTTCTGTTTATAACTTCTTCTTTAAAGCGAAACACTTACTTTGAAGTGCATGATTATCCTATTTATATTTGGTAAAATAACGTACATAGTTATTGCTACAAAGTGTAAATTATTGCATAGATTTGTAAAATATATAGCTATGGTAGTAAAATAAATGTAATATTACAAAGAAAGGTCTTCTTGTACGTTAATGATTAACATTGAACGATCTTCCTATACTTTACGTATTAACATTACCCAATCGATGAAAGGTCACCTTGAATGTTGATCTAGATTGTACGTGTAATGATTGGTGTTATGGTATAATGCATATATGTTAATGAAATGTATGTATAGTTAAAATAAATCCCTAATAAACCACTGAAAGGGCTTCTTTTATGTTACATATTCAAATTACCGAATCATTAAGGAGGTAGTAGAAAAAATAATGTCACATAGATTCAAAAAAGGAACTGAACTTATAAGACTGAAATTTCATGTAGTACGTTAAACATTCACATTACCAAAAGCACTGAAATGTCATCATGAATGTTACGAGTTCACAATAGAAAAGTTCTAAACTTCACCAATAAAAACTACACAGTATTTATAATCTATGATAACTAAACAAAATATAACTAGCAACAAAAATACAGAAAATATCAAAAACAATGATTGGAAAATAAACAAACGAGCAAGCTCCAATGACGCCGCAAACCTATCTGTAAGATGCAAACCTAATAAAAATTGAATATTAATAAGAATATAATAAGCATAAGCAACATTTAACTGGAATATATATAATGAAAAAAAAACTTACATGAAAAGAAAGAAAAATGTAAAATATTACAAGAAAAGTATTTCAGAACTTTATGCTGATGTAGGACGGTCATTGCCTACGTAAGTGAGAAAAAGATTAATGAACTGATACAAAAAAATAATCAATAAAGAATGTTAAAAACTTACCAGGTATCGTAGAGTTGTTATTGGGACAGTTTCTAGAATCATGGCCAACATTGTATTTGAGGCAAGATTTGCATTGTTGACCTCTATTTCTTCTCAACTCAGATTCAAATCTAATACGACTGCCAACACCCTTGGGTCTAGCACCATGACCACTTCCTTTCGTTCTCGCAACGTTTGATTCTTTAACACATGGTTCAGTAATGAGATCTAGATCATTTGAAGTATTCATGGTTGTAAAGCTGAAGATTGTTTGTTACTTATCATAAGATCAATATTGCAGCATAAATCACTTAATTTTTCTTTAGCAAATAAGAATATGTCCTGATCCTAATCCAGTGAAGCTGAAATAATATGCGAACAAAGCTGATTCAGCTGTGACGACCTTTCTTGATGTGCAACTTGCACATAAATACGGTAATTTCCTGAT
Source organism: Ottelia alismoides (assembly GCA_037367405.1). Taxonomy (NCBI): domain Eukaryota; kingdom Viridiplantae; phylum Streptophyta; class Magnoliopsida; order Alismatales; family Hydrocharitaceae; genus Ottelia; species Ottelia alismoides. The sequence continues at coordinate 237,255 of JAZKJV010011133.1, read as the reverse complement.
TTTTTAATACTCTGTGTCCACCTTTTGAATATATATTCATGATTCAGAAGCTTCACATTCTGTATTTTCAATACTGCAAATATGTGCCTACATGGATATCCAAGAATTGCATATTCTTGCAATCACAAGAAAGAAACCCGCTTGGCATAGACGAAGAAACACATAATTCATCTTTGGATTTCCCAATATATGACATAAAATATTGACTGTAATTCAAAGAATTCGAATGAATTCGAACATTCAAGTCCTTTACTTCATTCAGTTCAAGCTGAAATCGGTATAATATGAACTTAGAGTAAACACGAACCATTTGTTCCTCCATCTTCCATTTGAAATTTGTTTTTGGAGTGTATACTTCACCAATGTTATCCATATCATTTTCTCTTTCTCTACGTTGTTGAATTGTGGTTTGAAATCTACATGCAAATTCCAACAAAGAGTTCTATTTAGTGATGTGGTGTTGTAAGAAGGCATTCATACTTTCACTCCTCTGTGTACTGCGTTGTCCAGCCAAAAAAATCCTTAAGATATAAACTAATCCATTTATATCTGATGCTATATTTCTCATTCAACCATACGTCTGATGATAAATCATATTGATCAATAATCTTGCACCAGTTTTGCTCAAATTCGCTTATAGTTATACTTTTCCATACTATTATGGAAATTTCTGAAAGGACTTCATTTATGTCTTTAATCTTTCCAAGCTTACTTTTAAGCTTATCCATTATATGCCAAGTACAGAATTTATGAACAGTATGTGGAAAACAATTCCTAACAGCTGCATAAATTACCGGATCTTCGTCTGTGATTATAGAAATTGGATGTTTCCTCATTACTTCAAGAAATCTCTCAAATAACCACGAAAATGACTCGGTTATCTCTCTGCTCATGAATGAATTTCCAAAAAATATTGTATAACCATGATGATTAACCCCACAAAAGATCCAAAAACCAGATTATATTCATTGGTCCTATATGTTGTGTCGAATGATATTGTATCACCGAATAATTTGTAATCTTCAATGAAGACACTATCAATCCATATACATTGTGTAAGCCTGTTATCATCATCAGTTGTGTAAGCATAGTAAAAATCAGGAGTAGTGGCCTTACAACTTTCAAAATGCTCAATTAGTAGGTGAACATCCATCCCAATACATTTTTTTTCTTTTTGGTTTAAGTTGTAAATATCTCTAACAATACTGCCAACTTGATTGCTAGACATATTTATGAACGCTGACTGTTTGGATACATGTATGTTCACATCATTCATTGACTTCACTAGCATTTTGCAGGCTTTTGAAAAACATCTACTTGGTCTGAGGTATTGATGAATCCATGATTCATCGCCTTCATTCTTTTATTTTAGCTTTACTTTCGTAGTCAAACACCTGTAAATACCCACTAATTCCGTAATTTTACCATTTTGCATGCATTTATTAAAATTGCATTCTTAGCACTATTTGTACATAAATAAAAGAATAAAGAAGAAAAGAAAAAGAAAAGGATGTGTTTATGCAATAAATATAGACTGGCCCGAACCCCGAGAAAAGGTCAAGACTTGACCTGATCGACCAAGAATAAAGTTGGGGGAGATATAGTCTTCTGTTCGAAAAACCAAAAATATTTCTTAAATATTTTTCACGTATATTTGTACAAAACTTACATTATTTTATTTGTACATAATTTGATCTCAAACTAAATATTTTTATAAACAAAAGTAGTAAATAAAAATGTGTTGTAAATATTAAAATTAGGGGTAAAATAAAATAATGTATATAGTGCAAATAATCGCACCCAGAAAAACCCGTAAAGTGATAATTAAAATAACAATTCTGGCTCCATACAAGCTCAAATTGAATCAAAATCACTTCCATCATAGTCTAAATTAAATTATCTTTCAAATGGTTATGGTTTCATAATTTTTGGAATTATGGTTAAAAAGTCGGTTTTCTGGGGTGTTTTGTGCAGCTTAACCAATTTTTGTTAATATTTATTTTATAATATATATAATTATAATTTTTGTTTTGATTAAAAATAAAAAAAATAAACATTAAAAATCTTTTATAAAAATTATTTCCTTATTTGTACCTATGTATATTGTATTATATGTGTATAATATGTGTATACAACTAACTTCCTTTTATAAAAACCACAAAAAAGTAATTATCTCACATTAATTAATTTATTTTAATTATGAAATTTAGATTTAATTATTTAATTCTTTGAATTGAAAACTTACCTTTTATGTAAAGATTTGATTTTCTACCTTAATTGGCCACCATTAAGGTGGTTAATTTATTTCCATAAATTATTTAATTCATTTATTTTAATTAATTCAGAAATTCATTTTTAATTAATTATTTATTTTATTTATTTAATTATTATATTAATTAACCACTAAACACCTTCCTTAAATATATATACCTTCCTTTTTCATTTTCTTTCTCTTTTTTAATGGGCTCCTCCACCTCATTCACTCTTTGATCAATCTTTGGTGGAGAGGAGCCCGATCTCCGAGAGCGTTCTTGTCGAAGAAGGGTGCCTAGCCCCCGAGCCGTCCGGTGACAGTGCATCGGTCCTTGTCGAGGCCATCATGGCATTTCCGAACACCGAGGTGAGATCCATTTTATTTCTCGTCATTTGTTGTAGATAAATCGTAGGTGTATTTTTTGCTTAGACATAGTTAATCTTTAGAATTTAGATCACAAAAATTCCATCACATTTTAATCCACATCTGACATCGATTTGCCATCTCATTTTCTAATCCTCTCATTTCACTTTCTACCTCGCACGACCTATCACCTCTGATCACACACGGTAATCAGAGCCACTGATCCATTCTTTCATCTCACTGAGATCCGCCCGTTTACACATCCTACTATTGTGTATAAATAAAAAAATACATAAAATCATTTTTCCTATTTATCTGACATTTGTTTTTGCAGGGAAAAATAAAAAAAATATTTTCTATATATATTCTTAATATTTGTTTTGCAGGACATAAACATAATAAAAAATAAAAAAAGAAAAAAAGCATACATTTTCTTCCTCTAACATTTTCCTGTAGATAAAAAATAAAAGAAAAACAAAAAAAAGAGTTGCAGCAAGAGGCGGGTCGCCACCCCCGCCGCCCGCCAGGAGGACGACCATCACCGCAGCCCTTGCCCGGCGGAAGCAGCCGCTGGTCATCATCGCCACCGCGCCCTGCTGCTACGTCCCCTCCTACGCGCGGCCAACTGCCCCACGCAGGACTCACCTTCGGCTGCCCCTCAGCCATCTGGATCGTGCAAGGCCCCCGCGCTCCTACGAGCGGCGCAGCCGTCGCAGACACCCGCCCCGTCGCGTCGACCGCCAAGCCCTAGTGCTTGGCCGCACGTGACCGCACCGCAGCCCACGCGCTCCACCCACCTTCTGACCAGATCGACCTCTGCCACCTGCGCATCGTGGTCTCCTCCACCACTGCGCTACCAGATCAACCTCCGCGGGCCGCCGATCTCTTCCCCATCTGCCCGTTCGTACGCAGGCGCCTCTCGCAACCGCCCCGCGTGACCGACCGCGCGAGGTCGCCTCCCCTCCGACCCACGCCTCCTTGCCAACCTCCTGTGCCGCCACGCTCATGCCATGCCACCGTTCGAGCGGCATCTCCGCCTGGCCGCGCGCCGCTTGCCATTCGCCCCTCCTCGTCGATCCTCCAGTAGCGGCGACGGCGTGCCCCCTTTCTCCTTGTTGGTGGAAACGAGAAGAACCCTAGCAGGGGGGTTTTAAAATAAGAAAATAATAATCTTTAGAACAATTGCAGAAATGCCCCTGGAAGTTATCATATTTGCAAATCCACTCCTGTCCTCCAAAAGATCACGTGCAACGCATGTGCTTCACTGGGTATTTTCAACATTCTGTCCTTGTATTTATTTTTGTTATATTTTAAGGCAGAAACATAGAGTAATTGCGTTTTAGTCCCTACAGTTCCAGAACCATAATTTGCTTGATCATTTTAATGGAATAAGTGTTATGCGTGCTTTGAAAATTCTCAAAATAATGGTGTAGACTCATGCTATGGTCTTCTTCATTGTATAATTTTTTCATCATTTTTTATTGCCATTTGACACATTTTTAAAAAAATAAAAAATAGTGATATTTTGTCTGTCCAAAATTTGAAAATTTATAAAAATTTAAAAATTTGTCTAATAATTCCAAAAATATTACTGTAGGTGTGTTTTAATGTATTTCAATTTCTGACCAATTTATATGCATTAAATCTTTATAAAAACCAAAAAAAATGTGAAAAACAAAAATTCTTAAAAAAATTGTAGAAAATTAAAGAAAAATCTAAAAATTGTAATTTCAGTTTCTAATTGTAGATATTATCTTGTAGTTTCTATTAAAAATAATTTCCATGATTATTGGTCATTAAAGCATTTTTAAGTTGTAAAATAATCTTGACTGTGCACTTTTTGCTCTGTTTTTCACTGTTTCATTTTTAGAAAATAAAAAAATCACAAAATTGCGAAAAAATAGTAAAAATATTTTAAAATATATAAAACACAAAAACATTTTCCTTTTATATTTCTGAAGATTTTTGACCTTTATGAAAAAATACAAAAGGAGTGTGATGTGTGTATGTATTCCTTTGTGCTTGTTTTGAAATTAAAAAAAATAAATCCAAAAAAACACAAAAAATTAATTCTGAAATTTGACTACTTAGTTTTTAAATCGTGCTCCTTGTGTTCGACCCTGATCGCTATACCAGGTAAAAAGAATAGTAAATACCGCTTCAATTGAATTTCTTGATTTTCTGAGTGGTTTATTTATTTTTTTCTCGTTGACCGATTCGAGTGGTTGAGAACAACGACAACAACTTTTGCATATTATTTATCCATCTCGACCTAATGACATTTGGCTCATCAGAATGGCACTGTTGCCGGGGAACACAGCTTTGTAGTCATTTTTCTAATTTGTCTCTCTATATTGTAATTGTTTTCTGACCTTCTCTCTTTGATTTTTGTGCGAGGAACTGCTTGGAGAACAACGTGGAGTTTACTTTTTGAGGACCCGCACAGGAAGAAGAGCAGGGAGGAGAAGAAGAATTTTATTTTTTGAGAGAGAACAATAAATTTTATAATAATTTAGGACTTTGGACTTGTGAACTTGGACTATTTTCTCAGGGTCTGTTTCGCCAAGTGCCAGTGCACTTGGGGGACCTCATCGCTGTTTTTCCGAGTTTTTGATTTCACGCCATAGATTGCTACTTGATTCTCGTGGATTTAGCACCTAAACGTAGGAATTTTGATTGATTGTGACGTAATATTTTAAGGCCCAACACCTAATAGATTATCTATTCCTTTAGAATGTTTGGACCTTGCTAAAAATAAAAATTAAAAAGTTCTTCACGATCAATGGAAGCTGCTCGTCTAGGGCCGATTTCTACGTGCATCATATAGTTAGTTTACTTTCTGTATTTAATTTATGCGCAGATCATATTACATGTAGAGTGCTAGAGTAAGGTACGCATTTTCTATCTCTGCATGCATCATCATGCTTGATCGTGCATTGACTTTTTCAACTTCCTCCCCCTACTTTCGACTCAAATTAATCAAAGAGGAAATCAAAAAGCTCGTTAGGCGTTATTTTTTTGAAAAAAATCCAAAAAAACAGAAAATAAAAAATAAAAAATTGGGATTGCTAATTGACTCTAAAATTAAACATAATTGACCACTTCATTGTTTTGGGAGAGCAACCCCCTCATTGTCCGCGCTTTTAATTGCTTGTATATACACTAAGGAGTAGTGCCCAAATCTTATTCAAGCCTTCTAAGTGTTTGTACAACCTTTTCTTATCACCTAACTCTTAAAATTGAAAAGATAAAGACCGAATCTCACGGTCAGATTTGTGTTGAGTTGGTGAACTGGGGGTTTGCTTTGTATGTTGTATGTCTTTGGCGTGAGTCGGTTACGTTCATCCTCTCTAAATCATTAGCAGTCACATTCTATCTCTATCCCACCCTGCCTTACTTCTATCTTTCTTCCTCCCTGCCTTATCCCTTCTATCTCTCTCTCTCTCTCACCATCTCTCACCTTCTATTTCTCTCTTTCTACTATCCCACCCTCCCTCCCTTCATTTCCCTCTCTTCATGATGGGTCGCATTCCATTCTAGCCGAATTCTGTGGCTTCTTATCTTCATGCCCATCATTCTCGCCCACTCTCTTGGGAGGTCGGAACTCCGTCCGATTTTCCATCTTCCCCCTACCCACCCTCCCATTCGGGACATGCTGTGAGTGAAGTCCGAGGAGATCATATTGACCAAATACGAAACGCAGGCATTCACCTTGCTGAGATGAGAGTGCATCTCATAGGCGATCATATGGTGCAGTTGCAAGCTTTAGATGACTTCTATCCTAGGATGATGGATGAGAACCATGATCAAGAAGCACAGCCCGCTTCTACTTTGAGACCATTCATCTTGGATTTAGAGTTAATTGATATACTGCCGAAATTCTTTGGGGAAGTGCATGAGGAACCATATTTGCATATTGATGAGTTTGAGGATATTTGTGGATCACGATTATATTCGAATATCACTTCTGAGGATATGATGTTGATCACCTTCCCATTTACACTTCAGAGTAGAGCCAAAAGTTGGCACAGACGATTGGGAAGGAAAATTGCTATGTGGGGAGATTTACGATCATTGTTTTTGCAGAAATTTTACCCCCAGCGTAGAGTAGAGATTATGCAGTCGTGTATTCGTGATTTCTCAGTTAACCCCTAGAAGCCATTAATAGATTAATGGTTGAGCTTACGAGAACTTTTGAGGCAATTTTTGGATCATGGATTTTCGATGACTGATCTTATCTATATCGCCATGAGGGAGAGGACCACAGAGCAAATTGCATATGTCATTTCCTCGTGTGGTGGTTCACACCACAATCCTGACCTGGATTTAGTTGAGACCATCTTGGATTCACTTTCAGACACACTATATTCACGAGATGATTTATTCGGGACAACACATCAGGGAGAGATGACATCAGATGAGTGTGTGACGAATCATGTCGATCTTGACAGCACACACAAATCAGAGGATATGGATGCTACTACTTGTAATTTGATGGATGTATTGACTACCACTGTGAGTTGAGAGCCAGACATTGGTTGAGTTTTCATAGATCTGCTAGTATCCCAAGAAATAGAGAAGGAACCCACATCTCAGCCATCCTTTGAATCATTCCAGTGTCCATACGCAGTTGATTCAGTGTCTATTCTTCAGAAGATCTTTTCAGATTCAGAGATATATTTGGATTCATCTCAGCATAGAGAGCTTTATGAGGGATCGATTATTGATTCGACAGACCTTACTAGTCCCATATTTGAGCCATATATCCTCCTATTTGATGAGGTCGATACGTTTTTAGAGGACATGATATTCGACAGCATTAATCCCCAATTTCCTGATGATTCGGTATTACTCCCCAAGGGTTATCTGTGGGAGGATGCCATGGACCATATGTACTCGGTTTCACTTTCTGGGAGTGCATCTGATCTGTCAGATCACGAGACTGAGTCTTCTATTATTTCTGATAATGAGTTTGATGTTTCTCTCCTCGACGACCCTCGCGAGGATGACTCGATCTTTGAGGTATTCGATGATTTCACTGATTTGTCTACATTATATACAACAGATACGAGCCTTTATAGTGAGTCTCTTGATCTTGATCTTCCTTATCTATTCGAGACGATGGTTAACGTGGAGGATTCACTGACAGATCCGTCCTTCTCCACGTTCGACTTCTTTGGCTCTGTCCTTTCACTCCATACAGATCTTGAGCCGACGATTTCTTTTGTGCTGCCGGTACCCGATTCATCTGCCCATCTCTTTACCCGGTAGAAAACACCCGCCTGATTGTTTTTCTGGGTGTTATCATTTACTCTGTTGACCTCATCGTTATTCTCCCGTCGAGACTGCGACGACAGTACAATAGTCGCCTGACAGATGCCTCCTGAACCTCAATACGACGTTATCCTAACATTTGCGCCCAGCTAGGGGCGTAAACTCTAGCGCTTGTTGAGAATCACCTCAATATTGTTCACAGCTGTATAGATCCATCTGTCCATATCATACATTCTTTCTGTCTCACACCCCATCTCAATCTCATGATCATTCCATACTTAGGGTGTACTTTACCCTAAGTATAGGGGGGTGACAGACTTGTGATTATTCGTTCGATTCTTTTTACCTATGTTTCGCTGCCTATACTTAGGTATATTTTACCCTATGTATAGGGGAGGTAGATTCTATACATTCTACTCCTAGGTTTTTCCTTTGTATACAGTCTTCTATACTTAGGATTACTTGATCCTAAGTATAGGGGGATCACCGACTCCTATTATTTATATTCTTTTTTGTCGTTGTAGTATAGTATTCTTTTAGCTTCCCAATACTTAGCACGAGTCATGTCTTTCTTTCCAGCTCTTTGATCACTATGAGGACATAGTTCGAGCTAAGTATAGGGGGGTGTCGTATATATTGTATATATACTTTAGCCATAACTCGTACTTTCATAATTTTTTAATATGGCTAAAATACTGTGTAAATACTCAAAATAACTAATTAACTAATAAAAAGATGCAGAAACTTCCTCAAAATTCTTTTTGTATATACTGATTAATAAATCAGGTTAAAAATTTTTGAAAAATATTTTGAAAACCTATTTGAAATCTTTTGAAAACTATTTGAAAAATGTTTGAAAAATATTTTCAACCATTGTAAAAATATTGTGGATTGTAAAAATTTTTCTCTTTGTGTGAAATAAAATTATTTTGTAAAAACTATTTGCAAATGTTTGGAAAAATGGTTGAAAAATTATTTTGAAAACCTATATATATTGTTTGAAAAATGTTTGCAAAAGAGTTTTTAAATGTGTGCAATTGTTTGTAAAATTGTTTGAAAAACTATTTTGGACTATAGTTTTCAAAATTATTTGTAAAATAATTTTCAAATAAATTTGATGAATATATGCATCACAAAAATAAAAAAAATTGAATAAAATAAAAATAAAAAAATCAACTGTATGAGTATACCTGTATAAATTACTCAAGTCGTAAATTCTTGCATCCTATTCTTGTAAAATAATTAACTCACTCACGTGTAAATATGTATCTCACCCCTAAAAAAAAGAAGGAAAAAATATTTTTGTGTATATACTTGTATATATTACTAACTATTTGCATAAAAAAATTTTTGCATGTGCATCATCATTTTTCAAAAATCCATAAAAATTTCAAAATTTTGAAAATTATTTCACAAAAAGATTTTGTTTTCTTTTTGCATGTACATATTTTCTTGCATTTGCATGAGCATTTTTCAGGATGATTTTGACATTTAAACTAAGTCTGGAATAAATTTGAAGAATGGAGCTTAGTTGGACCTTAATCCACTTAATTTCAGAGGAACCTTATAAGAATTGGAGTTAAGACTTTTCATGTCCTAATGACTTAATTATTTGATCCATACGACTATGTTCACATGTCATCTTGATGAGTCTAAGTAGAATATTTAATAACACACGCATGATTCTTTCAGACTGTGGCTTACCTTGGACAATGCACTTTACACGTAGCTCTTCATGGAGGAGGTAGTGAGGGGGCATAATCTTTTGGCTTGGGGTAGTTTACGAGGGTAGTGCATCTAGGCAGAACCTCTCGTCCTCCTCTAGGGAGGGAAGTGTATCTCAACCTAATCTGGCGATGTTGAGGTCTAAAGACAGGATGTCGTGGGATTGCAATAATGCTTCAAAGATGGATAGTCTACTGGCTCAAGAGAAAAAACTCCTTATGTACATGTTGCACCTTGTATATATTTTCAAAAAAAAAGATAAGAAAAGAAATGCAAAATCTCCAAAAAGTGGATAGGCCTGATAGAAAAATAAAATGCCTGTCGGAGTGTATATACAAGTGAAAAAAAAAAGAAAAAAGAATAAGAGCTTCAAAGTCATATATTTGTGAGCTTGCAGCGGGTGACATGGCTACACTGGTCATGCATCCAAGGATAGGTAACTACACTGGTTACCGTCCATTCTCCTCTCCATCCCCTCTTCTTGAGCTGGTTGTACTTGAACTTAAAAGGGAATATCCCCGCTCCTCGAGGAAAACAGTTTCCATACCGGGGGATTAGAGTTACCTTGTTGAGAGCGGCTGTTTCTTTGTTACTTCTGAGATGAGGAGCTATATTGACTTACACCGTACAAGTAAGAATTCATAGTCATAAGAATTTGTGTATGTAGACTTGTTCTGATCTGACTGTTGAGGAGACCTGAATAGGAGTCTTGTGGAACTAAGAGGCTGTTAGGTTTTAATTCCATTTCCCATTAAGGTTCCGACACACTAATAATCCAAATGTCTGACAGAGCTCCATACTACATTTTTATAAAGATAAGTTTAAAAGTCAATATTGTTTTAACTTCTTTCCTTTTTCTTTTCTTTATTTTTATTTTCACTTATTTTGCAAATAAGTGTTTGTTAAGGGACTAGCAAAGGTAAAGTATAGGGGAATGATGAATCCACAATTCATCGCCTTTATTCTCTTATTTTAGCTTCATTTCCGTAGTCAAACACCTGTAAATAACCACTAATTCCATAATTTTACCATTTTGCATGCATTTGTTAAAACTGCATTTTAACACTTTTTTTGTACATAAATAAAAGAATAAAGAAGAAAAGAAAAAGAAAAGGATGTGTTTATGCAATAAATACAGACTGACCCGAACCCCGAAGAAAGGTCAAGACTTGACCTGATCGACCAGGAATAAAGTAGGGGGAGATAGAGTCTTCTGTTTGAAAAACCAAAAATATTTTATAAATATTTTTCATGTATATTTGTTCAAAACTTACATTATTTTATTTGTACATAATTTGACCTCAAACTAATTATTTTTGTAAACAAAAGTTGTAAATAAAAATGTGTTGTCAATAATAAAAATAAGGGTAAAATCAAATAATGTATATATTGCAAATAATCGCACCCAGAAAAAGCCACAAAGTGATAATTGAAATACCAATTCCAGCTCCATACAAGCTCAAATTTAATCAAAATTACTTCCATCATACTCTAAATTAAATTATCTTTCAAATGGCCGAGGTTTCATAATTTTTGTAGTTACGGTTAAAAAGTCAATTTTCTGGGATGTTTTATGCAATTTAACCAATTTTTGTTAATATTTATTTTATAATGTATATAATTGTGATTTTTGTTTTTATTAAAAATAAAAATTAAAAAAATTTAAAATTAAAAAATCATTTATAAAATATATTTCTGTATTTGTACATATGTATATTGTATTATATGTGTATAATATGTGTATACAACTAACTTCCTTTTATAAAAACCACCAAAAAATTAATTATCTCAGATTAATTAATTGATTTATTTAATTTACGAAATTTAAATTTAATTATTTAATTCTTTGAATTGAAAACTTACCTTTTATGTAAAGATTTGATTTTATACCTTAATTGGCCACCATTAAGGTGGTTAATTGATTTCCATAAGTTATTTAATTTATTTATTTTAATTAATTCCGAAATATATTTTATTTATTTATTTATTTATTTATTTATTTATTTTATTTATTAACCACTAAACACCTTCCTTAAATATATATACCTTCCTTTTCATTTTCTTTTTTTAATGGGCTCCTCCTCCTCATTCACTCTTTGATCAATCTTTGGTGGAGAGGAGCCCGATCTCCGAGAGCGATCTTGTCGAAGAAGGGTGCCTAGCCCTCGAGCCGTCCGGTGACAGCGTGTCGGTCCTTGTCGAGGCCATCATGGCATTTCCGAACCTCGAGGTGAGATCCATTTTACTTCTCGTCATTTTTCGTAGATAAATCGTAGGTTTATTTTTTGCTTAGACATAGTTAATCTTTAGAATTTAGATCACAAAAATTCCATCACATTTTAATCCACGTCCGACACTGATTTGCCATCTCATTTTCTGATCCTCTTATTTCACTTTCTACCTCGCACGACCTATCACCTCCGATCACATACGGTAATCGAGCCACAGATCCATTCTTTCATCTCGCTGAGATCCACCCATTCACACATCCCACTATTGTGTATAAATAAAAAATACATAAAATCATTTTTCCTATTTATCTGACATTTGTTTTTGTAGGGAAAATATAAAAATTTGTTTTCTATATATATATATATATATTCTTAATATTTGTTTTGCAGGACTTAAACATAATAAAAAATAAAAAAAAGAAAAAAAGCATACATTCTTTCCTTTAACATTTTCCTACGCATAAAAAATAAAAGAAAAACAAAAAAAAGAGTTGCAGCAAGAGGTGGGTCGCCACACCCCCCCCCCCCCCCCCCGCCCGCCCGCCCGCCAAGAGGCCAGCCATCACCGCAGCACTTGCCCGACGGAAGCAACCGCTGGTCATCATCACCGCCGCGCCCTGCCGCCACTTCCCCTCTCGCGCGCGGCCAATCTCCCGCACAGGACTCGCCTTCGGATGCCCCTCCGCCATCTGGATCGTGTGCGACCCCCGCGCTCCTACGAGCGGCACAGCCGCCGCAGACACCCGCCCCGTCTCCCTGACCGCCAAGCCCCCGTGCCTGGCCGCGCGTGAATGCACCGTGGCCCGTGCGCTCCACCCGCCTTCCGACCAGATCCACCTTCGCCACCCGCACATCGCGGGCTCCTCCGCCACCGTGCTACCAGATCAACCTCCGTGGGCCACCGATCTCTTCCCCAGCTGCCTGTTCGCGCGTAATCGCCTCCCGTAACCGCCCCGCGCGTCTGGCCGTGTGAGGCTGCCTCCCTCCGACCCGCGCCTCCTTGCCGACCTCTCGCGTCGCCACGCTCACGCCAGGCCACCGCTCGAGCAGCATCTCCGCCTGGCCGCGCGCCGCTCGCCGTTCGCCCCTCCTTGTTGATCCTCCAGTGGTGGCGGCAGCGTGCCCCCTTTCTCCCTGTTGGTGGAAACGAGAAAAGCCCTAGCAGGGGGGTTTTAAAATAAGAAAATAATAATCTTTGGAACAATTACAAAAACGCTCCCTAGAGGTTATCATATTTGCAAATCCACTCCTGTCTTCCAAAAGATCACGTGCAATACTTCACTGGGTATTTTCAACATTCTGTTCTTGTATTTATTTTTGTTATATTTTAAGGTAGAAACATAAAGTAATTGCGTTTTAGTCCCTACAGTTCCAGAACCATAATTTGCTTGATCTTTTTAAATGGAATAAATGTTATGCATGCTTTGCAAATTCTCAAAATAATGGTGTAGACTCCTGCTATGGTCTTCTTCATCGTATAAATTTTTCATCATTTTTTATTGCCATTTGACACATTTTAAAAAAAATAAAAAACAGTGATATTTTGTCTGCCCAAAATTTGAAAATTCATAAAAATTCGAAAATTAGCCTAAAAATTCCAAAAAAAATTAATGTAGGTGTGTTTTGATGTATTTTAATTTCTGACCAATTTTCATGCATTAAATCTTTATAAAAACAAAAAAAATGTGAAAAACAAAATCCTTAAAAAATGTAGAAAATTATAAAAAAATCTAAAAAATGTAATTTCAGTTTTTGAATGTAGATATTGTCTTGTAGTTTCTATTAAAAATAATTTCCATGAGTATTGGGCATTAAAGCATTTTTAAGTTGCAAAATAATCTTGACTGTGCACTTTTTCTCTATTTTTCACTGTTTCATTTTTAGAAATTAAAAAAAATAAAAAAATTTGAGTAAAAATTACTAAAAATACTTTAAAATATATAAAACACGAAAACATTTTCCTCTTATATTTCTGAAGATTTTTGACCTTTTTGAAAAAAATACAAAAAGAGTATGATGTGTATGTGTGTATTCCTTTGTGCTTGTTTTAAAATTAAAAAAATCAAAATTTAAAAAAAACACAAAAAATTAATTCTGAAATTTGACTACTTAATTTTTAAATCGTGCTCCTTGTGTTCGACCCTGGTCTCTATACCAGGTAAAAAGAATAACGAATACCGCTTACATTGAATTTCTTGATTTTCTAAGTGGTTTATTTATTTTTTTTATCGTTGACCTATTCGAGTGGTTGAGAACAACGACAACAACTTTTGCGTATTATTTATCCATCTCGACCTAACGACATTCGACTCATCATGTATCTACGTTTAGATGGAGAAACGAGATTGTGATTGTGTCCTGGTTCAAAATGAGAAACAATCCAATCCTTGAGATCAGACCTAAAGGAATCTGACATGAAAGCTTTGCATCCAGTCCGAGATAATCCAACGCGGCGCTCCTCCTTGTAAAAAATGCAATCATCTCTATCATCACTTCTTGCGTTGTCATTGATTAATGTTTTATTTGAAGTTTTAGAAAATCCCTCTTTCCAGCAAATAAATGATTTGAATATAATTATCCTTTCCTTAGAAAACTTATCTTTACCAACCCTGGAGCTTGCTTTCCTAACATTAAATCCAATTTCTATTGCATATGTCTCGTAAAATTTATAAGCATCTTCAATAGATCCAAAAGTTTGGCCTATATGAGGTGTAAGAACATTGACAGTTTCATTGATTGTGTAATCGTAACGTGGTGGTAATTTCATAATTTGATATGGATTAGAACCCAATTAATAAAAACAAAGTAAAAATATGTTATATCAAAATACAACCTAACCAGAGAGGAATAAACTTAAAACTATATGTTTAAAAATAATAGATAAAGTAAATTATAAATAAATAAATTTGTATTGTAAAATGTATTTATATATTGTAAAATATGGTTCATGATTGTAAAATACATTACGATAAAGTAAAGGATATAGAGCATTTAGAAATTGTAGTGAATATATGCAAATTTGTATCGTATATGAAAGTTGTACAAGGGATATAAAAAATCAGGTTAAAGTATGTACGCATCTTGAATAGATACAAGAGTTTGGCATATATGAGTTGTATGAACATTGACAGTTTCACTGATTGTGTAATGAGAACCTGGTAGTTATTTTAATAAATAAGCTTTATTGTAATAGGTGGAACAATGTTGTAAAATATATATTGTGATTGTAAAATATAGATCTTGTTAAAAATATAAGTTATGTTAGAGTAAAATATGTTTATCGAAAAATGGAAATTGAATAAAATATAAGTTCATTAACAGTTACATTAAAATGTGGTACTATATTGTAACATATGGATCTTGAATGTAATATAAATTCTGTTAAAGTAAAAATATAGTAATATATTAGTAATATGAGTTGTATGAACATTGAGAGTTTAGTTTCATTAATTGTGTAATGAGAACTTGGTAATAATTTTAATAAATAAGCTTTATTGTAAATTGTGGAGCAATGTTGTAAAATATTTATGTGATTGTAAGATATAGATCTTATTAGCAATATAAGTTATGTTAGAGTAAAATATGTTTATACAAAAATGGAAATTAAATAAAATATAAGTTCATAAATAGTTACATTAAAATGTGGTACAATATTGTAACATATGGATCTTGAATGTAATATAAGTTCTGTTAAAGTAAAAATATAGAGTTCATTCGAAAAAATGCATTTAAGAAAACCTGATGTTTGTTAACTGTAAAATAAGGAACAACTGATTGATGCAAAAAATAGAAATTTAAAAGTAAAGTTTTATCTGATAAAGGAAATTGAGATATCATTCGTAAAAGTGACATGTATATATGTAAAATCATGTAATATATAAGAACTATGATGCTTTGAAAATCTTTAGCATTCAGAATACCTGATTGATGCGAACTATGATCAGTTCCTTCCAGAATTCCTTAACTTCACCATCTTCAACAGATATCTAAATAAATTTATATTTTAATGCTAAAAATTACATCCGAAAAATAGAATATAATTATCAGAGGCATTTCTCTATTAAAAGAACAAGTTGATCTTTCATCAAAATTCATTGAAGATCACAGTGGTTGATAAGAAATACTTGAATAAGAACTAGAGAGAAAACAATTACCTGTGACATTTCTCTATTAAAGGAACAAGTTGCTCTTTCATCGAAATTCATTGAAGATCACGGTGGTTGATAAGAAATAGTGGAATAAAAAGTAGAGATAGGTAGAGAAATTTTCGAAACCCAAGATGTCGAAATGGGAGAAGATGCGGTTTAGGAAAAAGGAAATTCAATGAGAAAATAAAAAATGAGCTAAAAACGTGGGATCTGACTCATTTATTAGAATGTCGTCACCGATATGATACAGTACGTTTCTATAAATAGAATTTAAACAATTAGAGTAATAGTAGTTTTGACACTCGGTTGGTGGTTTTTAAGAGAACCGTAGATTGCAATCAGACGGGTAAAGAGGCATGTCGCACGGTGGATGAAAAGAGGCGCCACCTCAATTCAAGTTTTTCCTATATATATATATTGATTTTTATATTTATGTCTGTTTATCTTATTATTTCACCTACAATCTTAAGAATAGATTCGGAAGGTTCTTTTATTCAAATGTCCTCTATTAGATGTAGTTGTAGTTGAGCAACTTTCTGATGTCACGTAATGTTGAAAAAAATTGATGGCATGTATTTATTTGTAAGAAAATGATGTGGCTATTTTCGTAAAGCATATAACTTGAAACATCCAAAAGTGTGGGGATGTTTATTTTTTTATTTCAAAGTCATAAATTATATAATGATAAATATGCTTTTAATAATTATTAACATATATCATGTGACATTCACGTCGTTGCTTTTCATTAAGAGAGAAACGGATTTGTTAATTGTGATATTTATTATGTTCATAATAAAACATAAAAATATAATATCTTTTTGCGACATGTGTTTTGCCGGTTGAAGATTATTAAGTGATTATTTCAATGCCCAGGTCCAACCTTATCTTTTATGTTGTTTATTATCCATAAATCTACATTATTGAATCTGTTCAATTTATTGTATAACATCATTATGTGTGGCTAATAATAATATTTTGAATGTTATATACGTTTTATTTGGAGCAAAATGTCTCCTTTGTTTCCACATTTAAGGCCCCTAATATTGGTGTGGTAATTATTCTAGTCGTTGAGGGTTTAGTGGATTGACCCAACATTTTGTGCATATTACTATTATAAATTTGGAGCCTTTTGTTGTCAGATGAGAAGCACCAACGGATATGTCAATGTTTAGTTTGTCGCTTGGATTTTAGTGATATATTCTCTATTACGAACTTAAGTTAACATGGAACATGGAGTTCAATTGCAACCATTAAATTGATAATGAATTGCTCTAATGTTACTTTTTTACCTTTACATGATGTTCTATTATTGGGATGGTAGTAAAGAAAAGAGGTATTCTATGTTCATAATATTCATGTTGGTCAAAGTTATATTACATGTGGATCCCTTGTGATTAAAAAAAAGGAAAGGAGCCTCATAAGTTTGTTACCAAAGATATGGGGAAAACTAAGTACTTGTGATAAAGTTTAATTATATTTTTCCCTCGCATGAATATTATATTGAAAAAAATCTCTAAAGATTTTATTCTTTTAAATGCAAGCGGGTAAGCGATCCTTTTACTATAAAGCCATTATTCAAAAGGAGTAAAAATGATAGTATACTTCAAATTAGATATGCATTACATACAATGTTACATATATTATTTGAAAAGTTATGTAGGTATATTCAAAATCCCGATGGAGAACTTTATGATGCCATGATAAAAGTGCTTAATTACCTTAAAGGGATAATGAGATATTTAAAGTTTTGTGAAGAATCTTTAGTACTTGAGGAGTTTTGTGATGCTAATTGGATCTCAGATTCAGATGAATTGAAATCTACTAGTGGATATATTTTTACCTTTGCTGGAGGAGTTGTTGCTTGGAAATCAACCAAGAAAACTTATATTGCTCTCTCTACTATGGAATCCGAGTTCATTGCCTTAGAGAAGGCAGGTTCCGAGGCTGAATGGTTGAGAAACCTTTTCAGCAGATCTTCTCATTTAGATGAAGCTAACACCATATGTATTCACTCATTGTGATAGCCAAGTTGCTATAGCAAGAGCTAAAAATAAAAACTATAATGGGAAAAGCAGACATATTCATCTGAGGCACAACATTGTGAGGCAACTCATTAGGGAGGTCATCATATCCATGGATTATGTGAAGTCAGAGTTAAATTTAGTTGATCCTCTGACTAAATCACTAAGCAAAAAGCTTGTAGAGAGTACACTGAGGGGAATGGGAGTATGCCCGAATCAAGAGTTGAAGTGATGGAAACCGAACCTACATAAATGGAGATCCCAGGAAGAAGGTTCATATGTGATAAACAATTCACTAGACAACTTGCATGATACTAACAAATCTTCCCTATTCCTATGGTGTACAATGCAATAATATGAAAAATGGTGAGGTTGAACATACATGCTCTTAATGGACATCATATCCCAAATTGGGTGGTGTATAAAAGCTGTATACACTTGATGATGATCCACTTATATGACTGTGGAGGTGAGGCTGCTTCCTATGAGATTTTGGACAAAATCTCTAGAGCACTCATGAAAATCCATGTAGACACATGGTCAAAATGTGTCAACCCGCATGAGTAACAAAGATTAAAAATGTAATGTGAGATATGAGTCAATGGTTTTAAAAATAAAGGATTGGATCATAGGAATTGTAATTCCACCAACCTTTAGAAACTACATTCATATTCTCTACATCTTGGTTCATAGTCGATAAGACACCAAGTCTTATGCATTGCATTTTGAGTTCCTTCAAGTGTCGTCTTTAAGTTTTTATCCCTTTTGTATGGTTATCTTAATTCTTTTTTGAAATTGTGGGGATGAAAAGAGATAGTTCAAAAAAAGAGTATTTGAAATAGTGGGGGTTATTGGTATTTTAGAATATATTTCAAATACTTGATTTATGAGAATAATGATATAATTGTATATCTAACCACATGCATGAGCTTGACAAATATATAAAGTATTTCTTAATTCCTAAATATTTTTGGATGCAATGCATTATTGATTTAATTTGATCTTACATTTTGGGAGATGTAAATTCATCTTGAATTTAGTCATTATTATTATTATATCTTTGATATATTACTTAAATTTTTCGTGTAACGTTGCATGCATGTTGCATGTTACTCATTTTACTTTATAGTAATAATGATGAATGATGTGCACATTATGAGAATATTGAGATCTCATTATTGTATTTTAATACGTTATTTTATGAATGATTAATATTCAAATTGAATGGTGGATTTAATTGATTGTTTTGAATGTGTAACGTTCCCTTATTATGTATCTATATAAAGAGGCCTATAGCATTTGCTTTCACAACACACAATACACAATCATTCTATCCTCTCTTCTCTTTTGAGTGAGTCTATTCTGATGGAACGATCTATTGTTGCTCAATATATCTCGATGTTTATAAATGCATACCCATTGAGGTCCTGCCGTTGTATCTTGGAGAGTAGTCATACCAATACCGATTGCACCATCGGAATCTCCGTGGGGGTACGAATCTATTCTTAAAGTCAGTGCTTTTGCACGCCTCGGCAAGTTAGTTCACTACATAAAATCCGATATTATCTAACCCTCCTTATATAGTTATATTTATCTTATTTTACCTACATCTCTCTCTCTCTCTCTATATATATATATATTTAATACAAACATTAAAACTGTACATTGTAATACAATCTGTATACGTATTCTATTAAAGTCATCATGTTTTCTACAAAAAAGGGGTTGGCCTTCTAGAACTCAGGAAGGACCAAGTCCTATTTGAAAGAAATCCTATATATATGGGTAAAATGGGGCTGCCCCTAGGGAGTAGCTAACTTAGCTTCCTCCATCCTATTTTCCTTATATTTTTTTATTTTTTTGAAAAATAAATCGTGTAAATTCATTATTATATCCCTTTATTATGTCATTCAAGTTTTGTGAGAAATAGAGACCCCTACAGCCTCCATTCAGACAGGATCGATTTAAAAAATCCTGCGACCGTTAAAAAATGACTGTCTGGATGAAGGCCGTAGGTGTCTCTGTTTCTCATGAAACTTGAATGTCATAATATAAGGATATAGTGATGAATTTTCACGATTTTATTTTTCAAAAAAATAAAAAATCATGGGGAAAATGGGGTGAGGGAGCTAAGTTAGCTACCCCAAAGGGCAACCCCATTTTTCCCTATATATATATAGAGAGAGAGAGGGAGAGAGAGAGAGGGAGAGGGAGGGAAGGAAAGTTGCTCCATGGAACAACTAAGCTAGCTGATCCACAGAGCAGTTTCTCCTAAAATTTTTTTATTTTTTTTCAAAATTTCCATCATGTATATCCATCTATATATTCCGTCTATATGTCATATGAATTTCGTCAGAAACAGAGACTCCTATGCCCTCCATCAAGAACATGTAATTTTAATGGTATCAAATTTTCTATAATCGGCCTTTTCTAGATGGAGGGCATAGAAGCCTCTATTTCTGACGACATTCGAATGACATATAAGAAAGATATATAGATGAATATACATGATGGAAATTTTGAAAAAAATAAATTTTTTTGGGGAAAACTGCTCCATGGAGCAGCTTCCCTTTCCACGTGTGTGTATGGAGAGAGAGAGAGGAAAGGGAAGCTACAACATAATGTAGCTAACTTCAGCTACATCATGGGCATCTTCATCCTTTTTTATATTTTTCAAAATACCAAGGTGGATTTTCCTATCTATATCCCTCTAATATGTCATACAAATTTCGTCAGAAACAGAGACTCCTACGGCCTCCATCTAGACATTCATTTTTTAACGGTCACAGATTTGCTGTTTTTTACATGTTCTGGATGGATGCTGTAGGAGTCTTTGTTTCTGATGAAATTTGAATAACATATTATAGGGATATAGTTATGAAAATCTGATGTGGTGTTTTTTGAAATAGAGCAGAGAAAGGGATAAAAACTGTGCAGAAACAGTAGAATTTTGAAATAGCAAAAATAAATAGATCAACTCATGCACCAATTTAACAAGAATGATCATATAATATTTTATAATTTCCAGTACCAATAAAAACTAAAGAAAAACAATAACAGTAAAACATGAAAACATGGAAATGGTCAAAGTATTCTGTCAAAAGCTATATAAAAGTTCAACAAAAGGCAGACTATAATCTTCATCCATGTTTTCCTTTAAAAAATCCATTTATGCTTTAAACAATCTCTCTCCTTTCTTTCTTTGTTCACAATCATCTTTAAGATGTTCCCTAACATAAGATGAATTTGAAAGAATAAATGTGAATTTACAAACTTGTATTAAATGAAGATTTTTATATCAAAATGTCATTTATCATACCTATGTCATAATTTTTGCAATCAGGCACGTGTCAAATTTCTAACGAAATCATTGATGAATTAGTTGCTTTGCATAAGAAATATGAAATTGAGACTATTAGTATATTTGTAACCATTCAATCAAAATTACGACATAAAAATATTGAGGTACATAGCGATGTTATGCTTACATACCTCAGAATGATTTCGAGGTATCTTAGTAGGACCATCATGTTGAAAAAATCTCAATAGAAACATCACACACCAAAAAATCATGTAATGTGTTAAATAATCACAATGGTTGAATAATAATGACTGTGAAAAGAATGCAACAAAATGAAAATTCTAAGAATACAATCATAATGAGTATAAAATAACGTACAAGTCAAAATTGTATTCCTATGGCTGAAAAAGAGGATAAGATGAGAACATTTGTTGCGGTGGAAAGGAATGTGGATAAGATGGATATGTTTGTTGAAATACACAATGATTGGGAAATGAGTTTCCACCATGAATGGTAGTGAACCATAAGCATTAGGAGCTGAGTGAACTCCAAATCCACCACTATGACCACTAGCACTGCTATCATTTCTAATTTCTCCACTTTTGTCATTTCCACCTACACCATTTCCCGTGCTTCCACTCCCGCATGAAAAATAGGCACATAATGTTTACAAAATTTAACAAATAAATGCTATCCATGAGAATACACATTCATGAAATATTTTTTAAAAAAGTACCTGTGGACTGAATCCAACATATTGCATTAGTTGTTGCATACAAATAGCTTGATGTTGCATCCAAGTGGATTGTTGTTGAATGAATGCATTCTGATCCGCATTGACTTCCAACAATTTCTTTGAATTTCCCTTCAATCAAGAAAGTATTAAACAAGATAACTCTAGAAATACATGAGTTGTAGATAAATTTTTGAATTTTCCTTATATTGCAGCAATTTAAGAAGCACCAAAATCAATAGACCTTATAAATACATCCAACCTGCATCCTCTCTTTATAGAGATGGAAAACATATACATGTTGATCATTACTCCTTTGCAGAGATGCTTTCAACCTCTCTCGTTCATTCCGTTTGAGAGACTTATCATGTCCAACACCAAAAATGACTTACCACAAGAGCATTGCGAGATACATTATTTTCATCATGTCTATATCAGTTGGTTCCCTCTTATTTTATTTCACCTAACATGAGTTTAAATGTGAAAATTTGTTCATGATTTATAATACAATAGTACAATAGTTGTATTAATTAAACTTACAAAATCATCACGTCGTTGAGCAAGTGAGCGCCTTCCACATTTATGATTTATAATTCTTCCGTTTCGATTTTGTCTATTGATCTCTGCCTTAGCCTAAATATAGAATTTCACTATGAAGTCAATACGAGTTTTTAAATATATTTATGGATTATCAATGGAAAAGATGTTTATGGTTGATAACATAAACGTCTTGGAAAATTCAGATAGTTGCAATGGTGAAAACTTGCAAGAAAAGGAGAGATAGCTATAGGAAAATGACCATGCTTATGAAAATGCATATATGCAATAAGCTCCAACCAGAAAAGAGTCATAAATCTAAATGTGTGCACAAAGTTAAAAGGCATGGTCAAATAATTACTAATTCTAAAATCCAAGGTTTATTTTGAAGCTATATATGCATGTTTCTCTATGTAATCAAGAGGTTATTGACATTCTCCATAACAACTGATATTATCCTAAATCTTAACCCAAAAAAACTTACTTGGGGAGTTATTTTCAGGCGACTGTTCCAACTTTGAAGCCGTCGGTTTAAATAAATGTCCTCCCCATTTTTTGTGAATTTCTTGATATCTGCAGTCCCTTATCCCATGTCAAACAAGTGCCTTCAACATAAGCATATGTGAAAGATCTATAATTCTTTTAACATTGCTCGGGGCAATTTGCTTCCTTGCACGCATCTGTCAATGATGCAGAATCTGGAAGCTTCAAGTTCTCCAACTTCAAGAATTCATCATTCCTTATTGTTGAATTTTTACTCATATTATCCTTGCAAGCCAGCCCTTTTCTTCTCACACAACCACCTAACCGGTTACCCTTTGCCCAATCATCATTTGATTTTTGGTATAAATCTTTGCAGGCACAAACATATGAGAGAACTCAAAGGATTACATACAGAAAATTTTCCAAATGTTAAATATAGATCACACCTATCTTCTGGCTTCTTCCAATTCAAAAACCATTCTTTAGTTGTGTCAGCCATTCATATACTTCACCTTCATGACCAAAAACAATCCTCGCCATGATCGATGATTTGGTATAAAAAGCAAACTTCAGTGTGACCACACCTCCCTCGTAATTAACACTAAAGCCATTCATGTCATTTGAGACCATATCAGACACACCAATGAGCTTCTGCCCTACCAGAATTCTGTGACTTCCAGAAGTGACTATGTTGTCATATCTAATTACAAATAAGATAAGATTATGAGAAGACACGGTTTTTATGGTCTAAGGGTGAAATGCGGTCTTCACAAGTTATTAAGGGATCTAGAATCACTGATCTACAAACACTTGCCAATTCTATTTGCTTTAAATAATACCATCATTTAACTTGCCCAAAAAATCATTATTATTTCCCGAAGGTAAATTATCCTAATTTTGTATGAGTGTCAAACTCAGGGAGGCAAATTGTTGAAACTAAGGGTAAACTATAGACTACCTAAGGTAAACAATTTCCTAATTTTTATTTTATTTTTAAGGATTTTTCTAGATTTTTATTTGTTTTTTAAGAAATTTTATATTATTTTTGTGATTTTTAAGTATTTTATATTTTTTATTGGTTTTCATATTTGATTTTTTTGGTTTTGGTTTTTATTTATTATGTAAAATATGGTAAAATATAATAAAGGTAATTTTTATTAGATTTTTAAAAGAGTTTTTAGATTTTTTTGTATTTTAAAGTTTGTTATATCCTTTTGTATTTTTTTAGATTTATTAATAATAGAACATATTTTTTATTTTTTTTTCTTTTTTTAGAGTATCACGTGTTTTGCATATATTTCCTACCAGCTAAGAACTTAGATAGAATTTGCTAAGTATGGAGGGGCTTATTAGCAATTTCACCAAAAAATAAAAGATCTTGGAATTTGCTAAGTATGGAGGCGCACGTGAATCTCCTGTCAGCTTAAGCGGCGGCACCGTTTGGCGTGATGAGGGTTGTTTGATGCATCTTGATCGTGCAGCTAAAATACAACCAGGACTGCACATGATCAGCACGCGACTGTGGCTCGAGCGGTGGGGCAGTGCGGATAAGATGATGGCGATGCGTGGTAAGGACGAGGTCTGTCCGATTAGAGTTTAATCGGATGGCTGGAGTGAAATCCTCAAATGTGACTTGGGCTTTGGTTGGTTTGGAGAACGGTGTTGCTCGACAAAGGTACTTCTCTTCTCCAAGTTCTGAGTGCTGATGACGATCTCAGATGTAGGGTGGATCTTCAGTGGCGTAGATATGAAGGAGCGAATCCTCCAAGCGGTGGTTTCAGGTCTTGAATCTTTGTATCCATTCCTGCAGGTGTTCGTCTTCGTGCGTAGAGGTAGATCAATGTGGAACTCTCGGTGATGTTGTAGACGAGGATCAGATGGACCGTTCTCCAGGTGAAGAATAGGAGCATATCTCAAACGATGTTGTTTTTCCAGATAATCTCCATGCCGTGTACCTATTCCTACAGATAAATCGAAGAGTCTCGAGGCACAACCTCGACCTGGATGTTACATGCATACGCAAATGGAAGTGAATATAAGCTCGATCCTCAAGGAAATGGATCGTCGATTAGATCGGGGATGAAATCAAGGTGAAGAACTACTGATCGTGATGGAGGAATAGATGGATTGAATGGTGGATTCGGGTGTCCAAATAGTTGGGAGGAGGATCAGAGAACAGAGATGGGATGGATGGGATTGAGAAGAGAACAGAGGAACAGAAGAAGGATGGAGGAAGAGATCAGAGAAAGGAGAAGGAATCTAGGGGCTAACCTAGAAGAAGGAGAGGACGGATGTGGATAGTTGCCTGTGGCTGGAGCTCGACCACGCTCTGTGGGTGGTGGCCTCTACGCGATCGGTCGGTTGCGGAGGCTAGGATGCAGCAGCGTAGCAGGGCTTCGCCGAGGCGTATTATCTCGCCAACCTAGATAAACTGAGAAGTACAAGGGTCTAAATGCCTCACACAAGGCGGAGACAAGGTCGCTGTGATGACCCTCGATAAATCCCAATCCAATCAACAATTAACCCGCGACAATCAAATCAAGCAATGAAAGTAAATGTGGAGTTAAAATTTATTATAACTCTACAATAAGTGTGTATAGGTGTAAGTATACTCAAGGAGCAAGCATGATAGAACAAGGCAATAGTGCTCAAAAACGTGAAAGTGATCAAACACCAACAAGTGCTATTTTTGGTGGATTTTTAATTTTTAAATTTTTTATTTAATTTTTGATTTTATAATTTTTGTATTTGATTTTTAATTTTCTGATTTTATATTTTCTTCTTGTATTTTATATTTATAATTTTTTCTTTTTCTCTTAGTATATATATACAAAGTAAGGAAGAGAGGGATAAAGTATTTATAAAAATAGATAAAAATAAGTAAAAATCAGGAAATAAAATATTTATATGCTTTTTATATTTTTTCTAATATTTTTACGATTTTTCTAGATTTTTCCTCATTTATTTTGGTATTTTGAAAGTCAAAAATACTGAAACTAGTGAATAAAATAAAAAGCTGAAACTAAAATGGAGAAATAAAATAGAAAATAGTGACAGAAATTCTCCAAATTAATTTTAAATAAAAGATAATACAATCAAGAAAATTAAGAAATTTTTTTTGTATATTTAGGATTTTTTATGAATTTTTAATATTTTTATGAAGATTTTCGGGATTTTATAATTTTTATGGGTTTTCTTTTATATTTTTAATGATTTTTGGTCTGAAGTTAAAAGAAACTAAAATACACAAAATATATATTTTTTGGAATTTTTCGAGAAGTTTTTATATTTTTTGATATTTTCTAATGCAAATAATAGAAAAAATGCATATTTTTGAATTTTTATAAATATGAAAATGCAATAAAAAATGCAAACTAAAAATATGGCATGAAACTACAATGCAGCAGAAACTTATGATAATTTTTTGGTGAGTTTTGGATTTTTTTAGATGCACGAAATAAATAGAGACAACAAATAAAAAATACACCACTAGCAGGGGTATAGATGTAAATCTCCAGAAACTCAGGGGCCAAAGTGCAATTTCCCACAAAATATATAACTAATTTACAAAGTTTCAGGACCAAATACAAATTCCAAAACCCGCAGGGGCACAAGTGCAAATATCTCACCCTGCACGTGGTATGGACGCGCCTGGGGAGGACCTAAATGTAATTAGCAAAAACGTGGGGGGCTTAAATGAAATTTTTCTAAAATTGAAAAACTTAATCAAAAAGTTCTTGGACTAAAAGCTAAATACAAAAACCTCAGGGGGTTCTCTGCAAAATACCCACCACCCCACGTACGTGAGTCACGTGAGGTGACATGGACTAGACCTAAATGCAAATAGCAAAAGTCTAAGGGTCTAAATGCAAATATTACAAATTACTTAAACTATGCCTGAAAGTTTAAGGACTAAAAATAAAATACAAAATAGCCGGGGTCTAGAGTGCAAAATACCCATAGCTACGAGATCGAACAGCGGAGACGTCGCCACTAATCAACGTGGCGGCTCAGGGACGCGCGATGCCAGTTCGAAGATGAGTGGCTGCGATCAGATCTGGCGAAGGGATTAACGATCGACGCGGGCCAAGATCGGACGGCTGTGCGGTGATCTGGAGCGACGGCCTAATCTGACGGCGGAGAGGCGAGAGGGAAAAACATGGAAGAACGTCGGCGAGGAGAACTTCCCCGAGCTAGATCTCGATCCTCCGGCGGTCTGGAAGCGTGCAAAATGGTCGGGCGTGCTCCTGGGAGGTCAGGCTAGTTGCGGGAGGACTCGACTTCGTCAAAGGAACGTTGAGGCACCGCCAAGAAGGCGGCAGAGGAATCGAGTCCAGGTACCTCCGGTGAAGTACGCAAAATGGTCTCCAGGGGCTCTCCGTGCGCGTTGACCTGCAAAAATGAGTGAGAGGGTCCAGGGCAAACTGCCTGGACCCCTCGGAGGTGCAGTGGATGGCGGAGAGGTGAAATGGAAGTGCAACCAGAGGTGCGCTCCGGCGAGGCGATTGTGGAGGGTGAACCGGTGATCGTCGGTCGATTCTAAAGGATCTAAACTACTCCTAAAGGTACGGGGAATAAGAAAAGGCAAAAAGAAATAAGAGAAGGGGACTACCTCGATGGTCGGAGACCAGAGGGGAAGAACCTCGGCGCCGGCGAATGGCGGAGGTGGTGGAGCCACCCTAATACTTGCTCGACCGATCTGACGTGCGGAGGCGGAAGCTGTCACCTTCCTTTCACTCAAGGGTACCAAGACGGGAGCGAAGAGGGTGCTAAGTGGGTTCAAAATTGAGCTCGAAGGTGGCGGGTCCGATATATACCTGGTGATGGCGTCTCCTTCAAGCGAGGGCCACGTGCGAATGATGGAGATATGGCGAGATTTGAGCACTCGGCGTGGATCAGTGATGATAAAGGAAGGAGTTCCAAGAAGGAAGCGAAGCCAAAAGATGGAAGAATAAGGTGCCAAAATTTCTTGAAGACGCGGCGAATCACGGGTGTCAGACATGGCAGGCCTCGGTCAGGGAGTTGACCGCGGTCAACAAACGACCGCGCCTGGTTGGTCCACGTAGACCAACAAGGAAATTCCAAGTAAAAATTATTAGTAAATTAAAAATAAAATAGTAAATGATTTTATTTATTTTAGGTTATAAAATAAAAAATGTTCCTTATTTTATAAATAATTTTATGGTGATTTTTATTTATTTTTATGAGGTACAAAAGTACAAGTTACCTTTTATGTCCTATATAGGTATATTCTTTTATATATTTTAATATTTTATTTTTATTTTGTATATTTAATTTTATTTATTTTGTTTATTATTTTATAAATTTATAAAATATTTTTATACACTTAAATATATTTTTATTTGATTTTTCTGATGTATTTTGTACACTTAATAAAATATAAGTAGTAATTCTATATGTATAAGTATTGGTATTGTACCTATGTATTATATACATGTATTTTATTTTTGAATTTTTCTTTAGGTTTTTATTCTGATTTTAATGTACATATATATTATAAATAATATTTACAAAATTATAACAATATAAAAGTAGGAAAATAATGAATAAATAATAAAATGAATATTTTAATCTCTACAAGTATACAATAGGGGTCCAAACTCGACTTTCAAACCGTAGCTCCGCAAAATGCGAAACCACCTTCATTAAATAGCTTATTTAAAATTATATACAATTAAAGGTGATTTTGATGTGTTTCGAGTTTTTATTTGAGAGATACAGGCCTGGGAAGTTGGTATTTTGAGTTTTTATTCAGATCAAAACTTTTTATCTGTACATTATTTTTGAGTGAAATTAATTTTGTATTTTTATATATTTAATTATCTACAACGTTCATGTACAAGGTTTCTTTATTTGAGGTATAAAAAGTGAAACCAAAAATAGGTCCCAAAATGAATAAAGAATGAATAAAATGAAAGGGAATTCTATTGGTATTATGGCCCTTATCTCCCCCTACTTTATTCCTTGTCGACCTATTCATCGAGATGCTTAGGTCTCGGGGTTTCGAGTCATAAAATATTTACAATATTTTATTCCTTTTCTTTTCTTTTCTTTATTCTATAATTTTAGCTTTAAAAACTATATTTTATACACTATTTATACACACATGCATGGATGCTAAAATGTATGAATTAAGGGTATTTACATCCATTTGCTAGGGTTTTTGAGGCCAAAATGATAGAATAAAGATGATGAAATGTGGATTCATCATCCCCCTATACTTTGCCTTTGCTAGTCCCTAGGAAACACTTATGCAATAAGTACATAAAAGAAAAACAAAGAAAAGAAAAAGAAGAAAGTGGATTTAGTTTAATTATCAAACTTGTCTTCACAAAATCAAAGTTTGGAGCTTAAGTCGGACCTTTGGAATTTTAGTGCGGGCGGAACCTTAATGAGAACCGGATTTGAAATCCAACAGCCTTCGAGAATCCCAAAACTCTATCCAAGTCTCCTCAATATCCAGGTCAGAAATATCTTAACTCATACGCAAACCCTTACGACTATGAATCTGACTCGTACAGTGTAAGTGATTGTGGCTCTCCCCAACTAGAATGACAAAGAGACTGACTTCTCCAGTACGACAACCCAATGATTCCCCAATCCAATAACTCCTTTCTCGAGGAGCGGGGTATTCCCTTCTAAGTTCAAGTGGCAACCAGCTCAAGAGGAGGGGGTGAAGAGAAGAATGGACGGTAGCCAGTGTAGCTACCTATCCTAGGATGCAGGACCAATGTAGTCAAGTCATCCAGCTGCAGGCTCACATGATATGACTTTGGAACCCAAGCTTGCTTATTGGCTATACAACATATTCACATACTTTGCAGGCATTTTATTTTTGTACTTGCATATTCTTTCCTTCTTTTTTTGGAATACTATTTACAGCAGCATTTACATAGGGAGTTTTCCCTCTTGAGCCGGTAGACTATCCCTCTTTTGAAGCTTTATTGAAACCCACACTCTCCTATCTTTAGAATTCCTCATCACTGGATGGGTTGGGGTGCACTTCCCTCCCTAGAGGAGGACAAGTGTTTCCACTTGTGTGCGTCTCATACCGACAAACCCAATCCCCTCACCACTCCAACTGAGTTGAGCCATGTGAAAGGTGCATGTGTCCAAGTTAGGTCATTATCAACAAGAGTCGTGCGTGTGTTCCGAAATACTCCACTTAGGTAGTCAATAATCCATTGAACTAAGTCTCGTGATCCTCAAAGAATTAAGTCAACTAGACCTGAAGTACCTCAAACCCAGTTCCCATAAGGTTCTTGTTATTACGTAGATTTTATGGTCCAATCAAGCTTCAATCTCCGGATTTTACTTAGACTTGTTCAACTATCAAACTCAATCCGAAAAATTCTCATGCTATGCAAATGAGATGTAGAATGCAGAAAATATTTTTGTGATGCAATTTTCAAAGATTTTGAACTTTTTTTGGATTTTTGAAAAGATGGTGCATATGCAATTTTTTTGTATTTTCAAAAGTTTTTTTCAAATGTTTTTGGTATTTTAATTTTGCAAATGTTTTTGGAATTTTCGAAAACAAAGATTTTGGATAAAAACTAGGTACAAATATTTACATAGAGATGCATCTTATATTTATAAGAAGTCGATTTTAAGAATTTACAGGGGTAAGTGATTAATTTTATAGGTATATACATAATGAATTCTGGTGTGATGTATGTATTCCTCAAACTTATTTGAAAATCATTTTACAAACAATTTGAAAAACTATAGTCCAAAATAATCTTTACAAACAATTTTACAAACATGTACACACAATTGAAAATCATTATGCAAAGGTTTTCCAAACAGTATAGATTGATTTTTCACATATTTTTGCAATCCATTTCAAATCATTTGCAAATCATATTTCAAACATTTTATTTCACACAAAGAAAATAAATTTTACAAGCCAAAATGTTTTTACAAAGGTTGAAAACATGTAACAAGATGTTTTCCAAATAAATTTCAAAAGATTTTTTCACAAAGATTTTCAAACTATTTTCAAATATTTTGCAAAGGTTCTTCACATGATTTATTAATCAATAAATACAAAAAGAAATTGAGGAATAATCACATCTTTTTATGATTTTTAATGAGTTTTTAAATATAATAGCCATATTTATTAGTAAAGATACGAAAGTACGAGTTATGGCTAAAGTATATATGAAGAATATACGACCCCCCTATACTTAGCATGAGCTATGTCCTCATAAATCGGAGAGAAAAGAGAAGACATAATTCGTGCTGAGCATAGATGAGTCTAAAGAATAAGTAAATACAGGAAGGAATGAACGAATGAGAAGTTGAGCATCCCCCTACACTTAGGATCAAATAATCCTAAGTATAGTGGATTGTACATAGCGCAGGGAGGGTCAAGGGTGGGAATGAACAGACCGTACTCTGATTATCTCCCCCTATACTTAGGGTAAGATATCCCTAAGTATAGACAAGAAGATGAGACAATGGAGAGGATCAAATAATAGAGAATATCAGGGTGCACAACCCCTATACTTAGGACAAAGTGCGTCCTAAGTATAGAAGACTGACAATGAGGGGCGACACCTTTTTGATAGATAAAGAAAATAGAAAAGGAAAAGAAGAAAAGAGAACAAATAGATCACAACTCAGTGTGTGCACCCCCTATACATAGGACAAGGCGTGTCCTAAGTACAACAAAATCATATGATGACGACGGGATGACAGACATAACGGAAGAATGAATGAATGAATGAATGATATAGAAAAATAGATCTATACAGAGGAAGATAGAAGTGATAATCATGTACGAGACGCAGAAGGTGTGAGTCAAAGAGCACTCTCATACCAGATGAATCGGGGAAACATCAACGGTCGGCGGGTCATGATCTAGATATGGTTTCAAGAGCTGACCATTGACTCTAAAAGTGGAAGATGATGAAGGTTCGGATATATCAATGCTACCATTATCATGCACCTTCCGGACCAAATATGGTCCTTTCCATTTACTTCTTAGTTTCCCTGGAAATAATTTTAATATAGCATCAAATAACCATACTTGTTGATCTGGATCAAATTGTTTATGGCTGATTCGGGAATCGTGCCATACTTTCATTTCTCCTTATACTGTAGGCCACTTAGGAAGGTTGTATCTCTTGGTTCTTCCAAGGTTGCCAACTCTGCTTTCCTCTGTTCTCCTACACTCTTAGGATCCAATAATAGCTCTGTAACTGCCCAAAGTGACTTATGCTTTATCTCCACTGGTAAATGGCATGGCTTGCCATAGACGAGATGAAAGGGAGATGTCCCTATGGTGTCTTGAAGGAAGTCCGATAGGCCCACAAGACCGAGTCCAAAAGCTATGACCAATCCTTTCGGTCTGGGCAGACTACCTTCTGTAAAATTATCTTAATCTCCCTATTCGATACTTTAGCAAGACCATTAGTTTGAGGGTGATATAGCGTGGCAACGCGATGGTCAATACTGAACTTGTCTGCAAGGGCATTTACCTTGTCGTTAATAAAGTGAGACCCCCATCTAAAATCAAGACTCTAGGTACCCCGAACCGTGAAATAATATTTTTCCTCAAGAAACGACATACGGTTTTAGCATCTGCGGCTCGGGCGGGGATGGCCTCAACACAACGACTCACATAATCCACAGTGAGCAGAAACTCAAACCCCTGACTCTTAGGAAATGGGCCCATGAAATCAATCCCCCATGCGTCAAAAACCTCACAAAAGTGAATAGGCTGCATGGGCATCATGTCTCTGTCCGCAAGTACCCATCTTCTGACAATCAGTACATCTCTTCACGAACTCATCTGAATCCTTGGAGAGAGTAGGCCACCAAAGGCTGGATTGGAGCACCTTCTATGCTGTCCGTATCCCAGAATGATGTCCTCCTGCCTCAAGCTTGTGGCAGTAGGTGAGGACGCTATGTTGCTCATCTTGAGGAATGCACCGTCTCCAGATGTTGTTCCCTCCTTCATGATAAAGGACGGGGTCCTTCCAATGGTACGACTTTGCCTTCGCAAGGAAGGTCTCAAGCCACTGTCTGGGCCAAATTTGTGGAATAGATTTGACAACAAGGTAATTCACAATGTCGGCATACCATGGGAGAGAGGTGATAGCAAGGATCGCCTCATCTGGAAAAGTCTTAGTAATAGGTGCTATAGGCTCAGATTCCTCAAGGTTGTCTAGGCGGGATAGGTGATCTGCCACACCATTCTTAACTCCAGGTTTATCCTTAATCTTGATATCAAATTCCTGGAGGAGAAGGATCCATCTGGTCAATCTGGTTTTGGCATCTTTCTTCGACATCAAGTACCGAATGGCAGTGTGATCTGTAAAAATTGTCACTATAGATCCAAGAATGTAAGATTTGTATTTATCCAAAGCAAAGATTACCGCTAGCATCTCTTTCTCAGTTACTGTATAGTTCCTCTGAGCTGCATCCAATGTCCGGCTAGCATAGTGTATGGCATAGGGTAATCCATCCCTCCTCTGTCCAAGCACAACCCCTATGGTGTAATCAGAAGCATCCATCATGATCTCAAATGGAAGAGACCAATCGGGCGGCTGAGGGACGGGAGCCTCAACAACTAAATTCTTGAGAGTCTCGAAGGACCTAAGACACTTATCATCTACAAGGAACTCGGTGTCTTTGGTCAATAAATCTGTAAGCAGTCGGGCAATTTGACTGAAGTCCTAAATGAACCGCTGGTAGAAACCGACATGCCCCAGAAAAGACCACAACTATCTCAAATTGGAGCTGGATTGAGTTTTCTAATGATATCCACCTTGGCTGGATCAACCTCCATGCCCCTGTTGGAGATGATGTGACCAAGGACCGTCCCCTGAGTCACCATAAAGTGACTCTTCTCCCAAGATTGTACAAGGTTTACCTCTATGCAGCGCTGAAGTACTCGGCCTAAGCAGTCAAGACAAGCATCAAACCCATCGCCGTATACCGAGAAATCATCCATGAAGACCTCCAAGCAGTCACCTATCATGTCCGAAAAGATGGACAACATGCACCTCTGGAATGTCGCCAGAGCGTTACATAGACCAAAGGGTATCCGTCTGAAAGCATAAGTCCCAAATAGACAGGTGAATGTTGTTTTATCCTGGTCTTCGGGCGCAATAGCCATTTGATTGTATCCGGAATACCCATCAAGAAAACAGTAATGACTCTTCCTAGCTAGCCTCTCGATAATCTGATCAATAAATAGCAGCGGGAAATGATCCTTCTTGGTGGCCTCATTCAATCGTCTGTAGTCCACACAGACCCTCCAAGGAGTAGGTATCCAGGTGGCGATCTCCTCTCCAGACTCATTCACAACTGTAGTGACACCCGTCTTCTTGGGTACCACATGTAAAGGACTAACCCACTTGGAGTCGGAGATGGGGTAGATAAAATCGACCCTCCACCATTTAGATATTTCCTTCATTACCACATCTCGAAGGTTCGGATTCAGTCATCGCTGGAACTCATGCGATGGCTTAACATCCTCCTCGAGATAGATATGGTGGGAGCACAGCACCATACTTATCCCCTTGAGATCAGCCACACTCCATCCTATTGCCTTGTGGTTTCGTTCAAGAACCTCCATCAAACGAGATGCTTGTTCTCCAGTCAAATCTGCTGAGATAATGATTGGGTGCATATCTGGTTCTCCTACAAGGAAGCTATATTTGAGCGACTGCAGTAAAGGCGTCAATTCTGGCTTGGTGGGAGCTGGCAAATCTGGCTTCTGATATGTCTATGTAAAAGCAACCAGGTCTGCATGTGAGAACTCTCGATGTAACTGTAATTCTGACGAAGGGAACCTTGTTGGTGTGTCTATCATCTGTGCTGGCTCGCTCTCCGTGCTCTCTGTCGGCTCATC
Organism: Ottelia alismoides; assembly: GCA_037367405.1. Lineage (NCBI taxonomy): Eukaryota > Viridiplantae > Streptophyta > Magnoliopsida > Alismatales > Hydrocharitaceae > Ottelia > Ottelia alismoides. The sequence goes on along the minus strand of JAZKJV010011133.1, from coordinate 202,298 downwards.
GTGAAACAGACATGGCAAATATGAATCAAAATCCTTCCAATCAAAGTATGCCTCCGAGGGATCTGAATCTGAACAAACATAAGTTTCTCCACTCATCACGCAACTGTCAGCCCGTATAGTGTCCTCTGCTAAGGGTGTGCTCTCTGAACTCTCGTCTACCATAAAAGGTGTATACTCTGAGTCTGTAGACAAGGTGAGGGCTCGTGCTTCTGGTTCTTCCCAAACTGCTTCATCATCGATCATCACAAAATCACACTTCTGGTGGACGTTTAACTCTGCATCTGTCATCTGTATTGTGTCACTGCATGGTTCGGAGTAGGCTGAACCTCTCGCTCGGGTTTTGTCAATCATCTCTATTTGTATACTCTCACCCTCTACGCGAAAGTACACCTTCCCACTATCATGGTCGGTCACCGCCTTGGCTGTGGCCAAGAATGGGCATCCTAGTATGATGGGGGTATCAGTCACCGATTCAGGGATCTCCATGTCCAATACAACAAAGTCCACAGGGAATTTCAGGCCCTGAATGGTGACGACCATGTCTCTCAACAACCCCTTCGGCCTCTTGATAGACCTATCAGAAAACTGAAGGACTCTCCGACTCCATGGAGCAGGCTGAACTCGAATCGGTTGAGTAAGGCTGCTGGAAGGAGGTTGATAGAAGAGCCGCTGTCTAATAGAGTACGATCAAACGATTGCTCACTAATCCGGCATCTGACATATGGAGTTCCTGCATCAGGTCTTTTGGCTGGTAGCTGGTTCTGAATGGCACAACATGTGGCACGGGTCAGCACATGGATTTCTCCTCTACTGTTCCACCTCTTCCTACTTACGGTGGTCTTTTCTCTCAGGTTCTTTTGGAAAAGGGGGATGTGCTCAAGTGCCTCCTGTAGAGTCAGATGTATCTGAAATCTGTCTATCATCTGTTGGCTGAACTCCAACTGTTCCTTCTTTTTGGGATTTTCTATTTTATTCCACTTCACCAAGCGGAGTGCTTGAGGGAAGGGGATGGATGGGCCCTCCTCAGACAGAGGGCCAGGAGAAGGTTTCTGGGCCCGTGAAGGACTGAAATCCTTGCAAACATCATCATTCAATACACATGGACTCGGAATTGATGAAGAAACCTTTCCTATATTCATTTTTTGTTCTTTTTCATAGTGTCCAGAGATACAGAAAATGGCAATACAGTAGGTTGGAATACATTTGGACTCGAAATGGGGGCATCAGCACCACACAAAATATTCTCCTTCATGGCCACAACACCACGCTCTGGTTCTGTGTCAAAAATGGTGGCTTCAGCACCACCGTCTGCATCTGGTTTCACGACGGCCTCAGCACCGTCGTCTGGATCATCATCCTTGGTGGTATTAGCACCACCGTCATCATCATTATTGTTATGGCATCAGCACCGCTTCTCTCCTCATTCGGGGCTCTTGATTCTCCCTAGTGTTGTCCCTCAGAAGAGGCGCCACCGGCTGGTTCCCTACCACTCCTAAGTGACACAAAATGAGTATCAAACATAGAATGCATGTCTTTCAAATAAGCACTAGGAGTGGTATCCTATATAGACTGTACCTTCTCAGACTTTCTCTTCAAGTTATTAGGGTTGGGCTCGCTTTGTGCAGGTATGGCAGCTTTTCCTTTTATTATGTCCCTCATTTCCTGCCGGAACTCATCCATTTCTCGCCGGAAGGATGCCTGCTGTTCGGAGAGAAAGAGGGTGAGATCGTCAAGTATTGGGTTTTCCAAGGCAGGTGCGGGAGAACCGAGAGTGTTCCCTTACTGTAATTGAGGTTGCTGGTGAGACTGGGAGTATTGCTGCTAGTAAGGCTGCTGCCGTTGCCTCCACTGTTGTCTCTAATAGGCGGGAAGATGAAGATTTTGATGATAATGCTGCTGTTGTTGGGAGTATTGGGGATGTTGGTGTTGGCTACTATGACTGCCTTGAGCTGGAGGCTACTGTTGGGATGAGGCACCTCCTGTGGTCCAACGGAATCCTGGGTAATCGCGACGAATCCCAGCCTGTTTGGGGTACCGGCCATACCATATCCCGTTGACTTCCATCAACGGCTCGTGCTCGAAGGGTGGAGGTGGTAGTACTGCCAATGGCTGATCCGGCTTATAGACCACCATCTGAGTGTCATGAGATGGTGGCTGCTGTGAATAGTTTGGTAACTGCTGTACCGTCACCTCCTGGACATGGTGAACTTATCGATATGCGGGGGGTGGTGGGGTAGAACGGCTACTTTTGAACTCAGCCAGTGACCTGGGAGGCGGATGTGAAGCTAATTGTGCCTCCTGAATACTCAAGATGTGAGTCTTCAGGTCACTCATGGTCTTAGCCAACTGGTCTATCTGTACCAGACCTTGGCCTTGCTTTTTCTCCAAAATCTCAATGCGGCCCAATTTTTCACTGATTATGCCCATGTCAGCAGCTGATGATTCATCTTGTATTGCTGATGTTGATGATTTGATGGCACCTGAGATGGATTCTTTTGACTTTGCAGAAACCCAAGATATGGAAGGTAGAGAGGAACACCCAGATGAGCAGAGACCACCTCCGTACATATATGATCAAGCTGCCATCAACAATTCACTGTTAGCCTCTCTAGAAACCATGCAGAGATAGATCAGAGACTAGGGAGTATTCATGGGTGAAATCATGAGGGAGATGTGTGAGGGACAAGACGAACGACATGAGTGCAGTTATATACCAGATGCAGCAGGCGAAGGAGAAGAACCTAACCAGGAGAGGCCGCCTCCGAGGACCATGAGGCAGTTGCACAACCCTGGTGAAACCCTCACGCACCGATGGATCTGACTCCCACCCATCTATGGAGACTTCGAGCTTCTCCAACATACCATTCAGCTACTGCCCAAGTTTCATGGGCTGGCCACCGAAGAACCTTACCTCCATCTGCAGTAGTTTGAAATGATATGCAGTACAATCCATGATAGGTTTGTGACTGAGGACACCATCAAAATGATAGCCTTCCCATTCTCCTTGGTTGATAGAGCCTCCTATTGGATGAAACATTTGGGGAGGTACATCGACACTTTGGAGCAACTCCGGAATGAGTACTTGAACAAGTACTATCCACTCGGCCGAACAAATGCAGCAAGAGCAATGATCAGCAATTTCACAATGATCTCCAACGAAAGATTCCATGAAGCTTGGGATCTCTTTAGAGAGATCATAGACCGATGTCCACACCATGAGATATCACAGCCCAATCTTGTCCAAAGTTTCTTTTGCAGGCTGACATCGGAGCTGCAAGGGCTAGTAAACGCCTCTTGTGGGGGATCGTATTTCTCTAAGGATGCAGAAGCGGTCTCGGCCATCTATGAACAAATGGCAGAAAATTCTACAGTGATGTCCCAGGGCCAAATCTACACACACTCCAAGGTCCCGCCACAAGCTACTTCTTATCACCGCATTGCCAGGATCGATGCGGGGAACCATTGGGCGATATTTCATTGCGCATAACAAGTTTTAATCCTATTGACAGTTGGTTCAATTAACGATGGGTCAACATCACCTTAGGGGTGTTGGGCTCGGGTGTTGAAGACCGAAATGGGAATGCAAGCTGGACTTGCAACGTGGAATATGTTCCCACTTCTTTTTATCTGAGTTGCAGGTTCTCATATGATTGGGATGTAACAAAGATAAGAAAGGAGATCCCAGATCTTGCTTGAGATATAAGGGTAAGTATATCTCTTACATTCAAAGTGATTAATGGAATGAACTTTCAGTATTGACAAGGTAAGATAACTTTGATATAAAAATTCCTAAATCAAAGTAAAATATATATATATATATATATACACATTTATGCAAATTATCTTATTTCAGATAACCCTCATTAAAGACACTCAATAATATCCTCAATAATGACCACTAAAATATCATGGATTGGATCCATGATCAAGATATTGTACTTACAGTTGGACACATAATGTATGTGGTTGCAATGTGCAAGTTTTCCTCATAATTACGAGGAATGACAATTAAATGAACAATAGGACAATAACCTAGGGTTTGTGTCTCTATAGTCTTAATCTCTCATCGAGTGTGCTTTGGAAGTATCATGTTGATGATGATCGAATTGTCAAATGATCCTTATAATATCTAAGAATATGTTTTGATATTCATATACGCATTCGATAATTTAATCATGAATGACATGGCTCACTGCATTATGCAGAATGATGGCTGGATAAGAGAAGATGTATGCTAAATGTTTGAGTACCTATCTGAACCAAAGTCTTTAAGAGTTAAGATGGGTGTAGATATGATGAGTGTCACCATTCTACAATCTATACTCAAGTCATTTGAAGCTTCATAATATTCATATTGTATGAATTGAATGAAGCATGTATAAATGTTGAAATATCCTTATATTCAAATCTTATGAGTTCAACATAAGAGTTCCTTTGCTTTAACCAATGGTTGTTTATAGATAAAGGGAGTGCAGTGGAAGCATGTGTTGGACCCAAGTAAGAAGGAAAGTCAAAGAGTTAACCATACTTCTGTGACTTCCATATGACATCCAAAGAGTTGGATGAATGCCAATACTGCAACAAGCTGATGTGTTGATGTTATGACTATTAAGATCTAAAATCCTTAGAGAAGGATCTAGATAGTGCATCAAAATATCATAAATCTACATACAATCTTTGAAATAGACTTTCTTATTAGATAAGATCAAAGTCCAGCAATTATATCTCATTTTCTAATAATACTTGCAACTGGTTGCATATGTTTTAGAATACTAAAAATTTAATATTAAGGTTTAGTAGTCATCCATGGACATCGATGCAATGGTTGAAACAATTTCTATTGGATAGATAGACTTCAGATTTCAGTGGGAGAGCCTTAGTCTTAGAGAATGTCTATATGACATAGATATTAGAATACACTCATTGTTTATTTCTAAATGTTGGAAATAAACATGAATTCTAGAATAGACCTATCATAAAGAGTTATGATAGATATATATTTTAGATAGTAATCTAACATCTAGAAGATTCTATAAAATTATAAAATTAATGGTTCATTAACATTTCTAATACTTAAAATTAAACCTTTAAAGATCAATGAGGAGGACGAAGATCATTTGACAATGATCTGGCATCAAGCCTTGGACATATGTCTATTGATGATATCAATAGACTAGTAAGATATTGAACTTTAGATTGTCTGAAGATCCAAAATCTTACATACTTGTGAATATTGTATTCAAAAGTAAAAATGTCTAATACACCCTTTTTTGGGAATGATGTAAGATGTCAAGGTATTCAAGATCTCATACATATTGATGTATGTGGATCATTTGTATCATAATAAACATTAATGATACGTGATATCATTCGATGATTATTTATGATATGAGATTTCTTCCATTCACCTTAGAAAGTTTTGAAATGTTCAAAGATTTCAAAATTTTGATTTAGAACCAAAGTTTGAACGAAGATGAATGAATTTGATCTAATTAAGGTAGCAAGTACCTATTATATTAATTCAATGTATATCTTATGGAGACATGAATATCATTCCTATCTCTCTCCTCCTAATCCACCTAAACTCAACAGAGTCGTAGGGAGATGCAATTGGATCATGTGTGACATGATTTGATCAATGATGAATTTTAATATAATTACCTCTTAGTTTCAAATGTATATATGTAGTAGAGATTACAATATATATCCTTAATAAGATTCCATGCAAGTAAGCTGGAATATAGCACCAGAGAGTGCTACTTCGTTAGGAATATAAAGGATGGTATTAGATACCTACTTTATGACTTTGAGATTCTTAAAAGATTTCATCTCTTTGGATATGATTCTTAGATGATGACTCTCTTGAGAATCAAGATGAAAATGAAGTGAAGGGACTCATTTAATCTTGAGAAGATAATAAGGCTCCTGAAATCGGAAACTAAAAGGACAATTAAAGATGAAACACTCATACCTCTTCAAATGAGTTTGAGGATGGATTCCATGTGTCACTTAAGTCTGACAGATGATCTTACTTCATACAATAAAGCTTCTAAAGATCATGACATAGAAAGGGATGTTAGAAGCAAAGTCTAAAGTAGACTTCCTACACAAGTGTTGTATATGGACCATCGAGCATCCACCTATAAGGGTAAAACCTGTTAGGTGTAAATGGATCTTCAACAGAAAGAGGGAACCTGATGAGAAGGTAGGGACCTTCAAAGCACGGTTCATATCCTCAAGATACACACAGAAAGAAGACACCGCTTACGATGAGTCTGGATTTCTAATGAGCATGTTTAAACCCATCAGAATATTGCTAACTATAGCTACACGACTTGACTATGACATCTTCAAGATGGAAGTCAATATTGCATTCTTCTATGAATAACTTTCTGAGGATATTCACATGAAGTAGCCCCAGGGCTTCATGGTTAAGGAAAGCAAGGTGTGCAAGTTGAAGAACTCCATCTATGGAATCAATAAGCTTCTTGTAGTTGGAACATTGGATTTGATGAAATTATAAATGTTATGATTTCAGATAGAATCCTGATGAACCGTGTGAAGCATAGTGGGAGTGCCATTGTGTTCATCGTGTTAAATGTAGATGATGTCCTAATAATTTGGAATGATATAAGGATAATAATAAGTGTTTTATAGACTGGCTAATCCATACCATGAGATATTATCTCAAGGATACCTCTTAGATCTTAGTTATGAAGGTGTTCAAAAGCAAAGAAAAGAGGGTATTGGGACCGTCACATTAGTGGTACACCTTGAACATTCCCATTTTCTGGAAAATTCCAAGGAAGGCTTCTTTTCCTCAAGATATGGTACTGACCTATATAAAGGGATAGCACCTCAAAGCGTTGAGGATGTGGATACCAAAGCTACATCCCATAGTGCATCAACTTTGGGAAGCTCAGTGTATGCTAGATGTGTACAAAAGTCAGATGTCTATCATGTAGTGGGAGTAGTAAACCGTTACTAATCCTACTAAGGAGATAAAACACTTGATTGCAGTAATAACAATATCTTCAAAGAGGACAAGACTTTCGAGATAGTCATCTCTAAGTCTTATCTTCAAGAACTTAAGACTTTATAGATAGTGATCTAAAAAGGTCTTAACTGCATATGCTTTATAAGACATAAGACTGGATCTTAGTCTTAAGAGATAGAGATCTCTAAAAATAAGGGCATCCTGATAAGGATTATGTAAATTACATACTGGTTATAATGATTATTGAATTGTAGTGTTAAAGACACTATAATTAATAAGATTGAGTATTGATTGCATAAGATGCAACATTCACATTGGATGCGAGCACTGTTACTAGGAGATACGCAACTGCCGTAAAAGGACTTGGCGTAGTCTCTCAGGAATAGAGTGACTGATCAACTTACCTAGATATTTTTCTAAATAGCCTATGATTGTCACATGAGTGTGGGTTTAAAGATTAGTCCATTAATGACTCTTTGGGCTAGTGGGAGATTGTTGGAAATACAAGCCCATGATGATTCATTATGCAATAAATGTTATTACAAATATCATTCCCTGATCTGAAATGAAGAATAATTAATTTGCATAATAGATCCTTATTACAATTAGGGTTATGTAAGATGGCCATCTTAATGATCATAGAGCTGTTGATTCAATTATTGGATCATAGAGGCTGGTGCTTGGATGAATATCAAAAGATTTAGATTGAGCACTCATCAAGCATCGTAAAATGATTATTAAGATAGGATCTCCTGTCTGATAAGGAGATGACAATCCTTTCTCTAAAGGATGATATCTAACCGATATCTTGATGCATGTCCTTTGTATAGGAATAGAGATTCAGAGGTGTTAGATAAGTTAGGTCAAAGAGTTGACTTAACGAGATCGAGATAACCAAAGACCTATGTCTTATGCTGTCACAATATAGGCACGCATCCTCTGACCAAGGATATATGTGTTACTATATGTCTGAGTATGTACATTTAGCAGGCCAATAGGTTGATGGCCTAATCAAGGTCTATACACCGGCGCGCTGGTATGCATACAATGGCATATGAGTAATACGATCTCTCAAAGGGATCATACATGTTCATTTACTGAACCAGAAGACATGAGCTCACTCATGAGATATTGGTAAGAATCAAGATCCGTACATGGTTGTCTCGCTTTGGAAGCTTGACTAAATTTGTAGGTTTGATATATGCTTTTGGAAAGTATATGATCAACACCTGGGCATGATATATGCTTTTGGAAAGTATATGATCGATACCAACTCCCAATAGTCAAATGAGAAACTTACTGATAAAACCCTGAAGGAGACAGTCCAAAAGAAATCTAAAACTTCGGGTTTACATTAGGTCTTCTAGTATGCAGGATGTACGGGCATTAGGAATACCTGAGGGTGATGTGATCATAATTGAGTGTATAACCATTACGCTTTCATTCCTAGGGAGTAATGATACGAGCCTGAATTTTAGTGACTCCTCTCAGTAGAGAAGTGATCTGATCTTGGTCCAAATGTTGGACATTGATCTGAATGTGATTCAGATGCAATGAGAAGATTAGATTTGCGATCTTGATTTAATCAAGCATCTGTAAGAGGACCGCAAGATTTGGATTTGAGATGTGATCTCAATATACAAATCACTATACGTGGAACAATATAATTGCCTTGTCCTTATCTTCAAGTATCTGTGGAGAAAGCACATTATTCTTGAAAGAGTTCAAGAATAATTCCATTGTTGATATTATGTATCTAAGCTTTGAGACATTGATAATTAAATGTGATTTAATTATCATGAATAATATGAATCTGATTCATATTTGGCCATATAAGGATAGTCATCTAAGATTATTAAATGTGATTTAATTACCAAAGATGCGAATAATGTGAATGTGATTCATGTTATATGGGCACGTGAGAATAGAGATCCAAGATGATTAAATATGATTTAATTACCAAGGATATGATTAATATGGATATCACTATCCACAATAATCATGGATATTGTACATATGATATATAATATGATGGAGATCTTTAATTGTAAATAGAATTACAAATTATATATTGTTGTGAATAGGATCCACAATGAACAATTAATTGTAAATCTAATTTACCTATTATGTTGGATGTATGAATATGATTCATATTAGTCAATGGCTTGATTGAAATTTTCACAAGATTAATTTTGAAAAATAAATTTTTGTGATTTTTGATGAAATAATTATTATTGCATATTAATTAATACATATATAGATAAATGAAAACAATATCTCTTTAATGGTGGTCATCCACCTTGACTTGTTCAAGAGCAACAAATGGTTGAGGTGGAGTCCTGTGATCCTGATCCGGGACAAACCAAGTTGAATGGAGATGGGCGAAGTCCAAAGAAGACGATGAGAAATGGACGGTGGCGAAAGGTGGGTCGGAAACACGTGGAGTTACAATGGAAATAATTTTTATGCTAAAGCGAATAATTAAATGCTAAACTAAATGTGGAAAATAAAAACTCGAATTAAAAATTATATAAAAAGGGCATACAACAAGCCTTAAGTGTCCAGAGGACACGAGATATTTACATAATTATAAAAATATTTTCATGTATTATAAATAATATTTACATAATTATAAAAATATAAATAATAAAAATTTTAAAGAATGAATATTTTATTGAGGTATATAGGACAATAGGGGTCTGAAACCTAACTTTTGCATATTAACTCTAATTTAAATGAAACACTTTCATTAAATAGTTTATTAAAAGTTATATACAATTAAAGGTGATTTTGTGCATTTTGAGTTCATATGGAGAAGATATGGGTCTGGGATGTTTGGGTTCTTGCTTTTTATTTTGATCATAAAATGTACAATTTATATTATTTTAAATGAAATAAATTTGGTATTTTCTATGTATTTTTATCTATAAATTATATATATAAATTTCTTTATTTGAGATGTAAATAATAAAGAATAAAATAGGTCCCACAAACGAATTATTAAAGGGTAAAAATTACGGTTTTTATTGTGTTTTTGACCCTTATCTCCTCCTACTTTATTCTTGTTGATCCAATCATCAAGATGCCTAGGTCTCGGTATTTAGGGACATAAAATACCTTTATCATTTTATTTCTTTATTTCATTTCTTTATTCTTTTATTTTAGCTTTAAACAATGTATTTTATACATTTTTATATAATAAATAGTAAATGTTAATTTATACAAAATAAGGCTATATACACGCATTTAGGTAGGGTTTAAAGGCCAAAATAAAAGAATAAAGGTGATGAAATAGAGATTCATCACCCCCTATACTTGCCTTTGCTAGTCCCTAGTAAACATTTATACAATGAGTGCAGAAGAAAAAATAAAGAAAACAAAAGAAAATGACTCAGACTGATTTATTTCTTAAACTTGTCTTCATAAAATAAAGCTTTGGATATTAAGTAGGACCCTTGTATTTTAGGTACTGTCAGAACCTTATTGGGAATCAGATTGAAAGAAACAACCTTTGAGAATCATAAAAACCTGATCAAGTCTTCTCAATAGCCAGGTCGGAATAAGTCAACTCATACACAAACCCTTATGACTATGAATCTATCTTGGATTGTTTGTGTGATATTTAGCTCTCCCAGACTGAGGCTGTAAAAGTCAGTCATCTCCAACATGACCCTAATTACCTAATACAACAACTCTTTCCTTGAGAAGTAGGGTATTCCCTTCCAAGTTCAAGTGCAACTAGCTCAAGAAAATGAGGTAGAGAGAAGAATGGAAGGTACCCAGTGTAGCTACCTGTCTTATGATGCTTGACTAGTGTAGCCAAGTCATCCGACTGTAGGCTCACAAATGTTTGACTTTGAAGCTCAAGATTGCTTATTTGACTATACCAATATATACAGTCTGATAGGTATTTTATTTTCAATCAGGCCTATCCACTTTTTGGAGTTTTTAATTTTTCCATTTTACCTTTTTTTGAATACTATATACAACATTTACATATGGACTTTTTCCTCTTGATCCAGTAGACTATCCCTCTTTAGAAGATTTATTGCAACCCACAAATTCCATCTTTAGACCTCATGGCTACTGGATCGGGTTGGGGTACAATGGCCACAAATGTGTGACTTCTGATGTTTCCATTAGCTTGTGTCTCATGCCAGCAAATCCAACCCTCTACCACTTCAACTGAGGTGAGAAAAGAGTAAGGTACAGATATGCAAGATAGGTCATTATTAACAAGAGTCGTGTGTATGTTCTGAAATATTCTACTCAAGCAGTCAAGGCGACATTGAAATAAGTCTCGTGATCCCAAAGAATTAAGTCTAGCAGATCTAAAGTACCTCAATTCCAGTTCCTGTAAGGTTCCTATGATTAAGTAGATTAAAGGTCCAACCAAGCTCTAATATTTGAATTTTACATAAACTTGTTCAATTATCAAACCCAATCCGAAAAATGCAAAAGCTATGCATAATGCAAAACATATTTTTGTGATGTAATTTTCTAGCTTGGAAATTGTTATATATTTTTGAAGAGTTTTGCAAAATTTATTACAATTTTTGAAAAGCTTTTTTCAAATATTTTTAGGATTTTTGATTTTACGAACTTTTAGGGATTGTTCAGAACAATTTTTTGGGAAACGAAATAGCTAATAATATTTACACAAGAGTGCATCTTATATTTACAAGAGTTGGATATTTGAGAATTTACCGGTTTATACAAGGTTTATAAAGGGTTTTTTTGTGTACCCAATTCTCAAAATAACTAGAATAAAATTTTACAAATATTTTGAAAACTTTATTTTGCAAATTAATTTGACAAATAATATTTACAAATATTTTCCAAAATTTGAGAATCATTTTGCAAAGAATTTTCAAACAGTACATATAGATTTTTGAAAATCTTTTTTCAACCATTATTTCAAAATCATTTGCAAATAGACTTTCAAAAGTTTTTATTTCAAGCAAAGAAAAGAAATTTTTACAAACAAAATATTTTTTACAAAGGTTGAAAATATTTAAAAATAAATTTCCAAATAGTTTTCAAAAGATTTTTCAAAAGGATTTTCAAACTATTTTTCAAACATTTTGCAAAAAAAATAATTTGATTTGTTAATTAATATATACAAAGAATTGGTTGTGTGTTTTAATTTTTTAATTAGTCATATTATTAAAAATACGAAAGTACAAGTTATGGAAAGTATATACTAAGTATATATGACCCCCTTATACATAGCTTGAGCTAAGTCCACATAGATTAGGGAGAAAAAGAGAAGACATAACTTGTACTGAGTATTGAAGAGTCTATACTACAACGACTAAAGAATGAATGAATAAAGAATCAATGAATGTGAAGTCAACCGTCCCCCCATGCTTAGGATGAAATAATCCTAAGTATAACAGGCTGTATCTACATGCATGGAGGGTTGAGGGTGGAAATAAACAGATCACAACTCAGTTTGTCTCCCTATATACTTAGGGTGAGATATCCTTAAGTATAGATAAGGAGAGGAGACGGTCGGGGGGATCATAACAAGAACCAAAATCAAAGAATACGAGGAGAGAATGTACGCATCACTCCCCCTATACTTAGGGTATAGAGCCCTAAGTATATATGACAACAAGAATGATGAAATGGAACGAAGAAAGAACACTCGGCTCGTCCACGCCCCTATACTTAGGACAAAGTATGCCCTAACATAGGCAAATATACGGAATGAGGTGGATAAGCTAAACGTAAGATGGAAGGAAATAAAACGAAAGTGAATATACAAAGAGATGGATATACGAAGATCAAGAAGGTAGAAACCACACATTCTTGTGTGACCGCTGAGGAATGGATCTCACAAGGTGCGTGTCGATATTGGGGTCCTCAGTAGACACACACCAATCAAGATCGACCTGATGAAGATCCTCTGTGGTCTCAGAGTGGAATGGCACAAATTGGTCAGTGGAAGTAGTGTGGTCGTGCTCGGCCTGGGAAGTCTCCACTAGGTCAAAACAAAAAGGCCCGAATTCCTTAATGAAGGAAGTAAGGTCAAACTCGACCTCTGTAGTTTCTACTAAGTCTACCCTCTTCTTTAAGGTGTCTATGGTGTAAATACCACGTATGTCATCAATGCATCACCATTCACTGAAAGGGGGAACTCCAAGGTCTATGCTTTTCGAGTCTTCCTCCCTGAAGAGGAATTCTCGGATATCAATCCCAATCATCAAAAAGCAAACCTCTCTAATATCAGCAGATAGGTCATAGTCCTCAGGATCAGGAAACACAAGCACGCTCTCATCAGATTAGGTCTCTGGTCAATAGTAGGTGCAATGATCAACACATCGCTCTCGTTAGCAGAACAAAGAATCTCTCCAGATCCATAATCAAGAATACCCTTCGTCCTTTTTATTGATTGATGAATCTCGAATTCATCATGCTAAAAGTCATTAATTAAACCCCTGGCTTAATCAATCCAATAGAATTCACCAATAATTCCTCATTATTATACTGTATGTATTGTGTATAATTAATCTATAAATAATTGTATATAATAACTATTATTTATTTTGTAATTATTTATTATTAAAACACCTAAAAATTAAGTTGAACATTTGTTTGTAATTCCCTAACCCTTAAAAAGACTAAAAAAATACAAAAACAAGTCAAAACCAAATTACAGGTGTTTTTAACCCCTTAAAAATACCCCAAAAATACTTGTTATATAAATGACCTCTTTTGGATTTTTGTCCAACATGAACTTGTAGATCTCATCAAGACGAACAACTTTCATGTTTTGACTTTTTCCTAATTTTTGGCTTTAACTAAATCTTTTATATTTTTCTTTGTTTTTATATTTTTGAATTTTCTGGAGCTGCCACGTGGCACTCTCTAGAGTCGCCACGCTGACGCTCCTCCGTCCGCCACCCGACCCCCTCCTGGCAGCTAGATCTCCATAAATCGCCTCCATTTCTACCGTAGAGCCCCGCTGTGTCTCCAGCCGTCTGATCTGATCTTAGATCAGATCTCAACCACCCGCATCCGTCTAAACCACAGCCGCCCAATTCATCTCCTATCCTATGGCTCTCCACCCTCCATGTCGTCCTGTTATCCCCGCCCTCAGATATAACACCAAACCCATCCACGTCGTTCACTACCTCATCGCTCCCCGCCGCTAGATCAGATCTGATGATCTGATCTCAGCCCTCCACCCTCGCGTCCATCCCAGTCGTTGGATCTGAGGATCCAACGGCTCGCTAGTCATCTTCCTCCCCGGTAACCCCCTCCCCCTTTCTTCAGATGTTACGCCACCCGCCACCCCTTTCTATTTTCACCACTCTCTGATAACCCCTTCCTCTCGTAATGCCACCGACATTTCGATCGTTCATCTGCCATCTTCGCGCACCTCATTACGATACCACCTCATCACTCCATATCCTCATCCATGCCCTTCAAACCTTCGCCTGAAATCGTCACCTATGATTGACGGTCTGATTTCATCGATGAATCCTGGATACTTTCCTGCTTCTGCCGGATTAACCCTGAGGAAAGCTATCCTACTTCACCTTATGGTATCCCTACTAGTAGGTAGGACTCCCAAATCAGACAGGGGTCAGTTCAAGACGCGGAGGTCTTTAGCTGGCAAGTCGAGGCAGGTCTCAGGAAATCAGCATGAGGAGGGTCCGCTCGGGCAGTCGCGTCAACCCCTCCCCCGCCGCACTTCCAAACCATCCACCATCTATGAGGGCTGCTGCCCAGCTCCCTCCGCCCTCCGGTGACAGCGGAGGGCGGTGTAGAGGCGAAGACAACCCAGTCCTCTGGTGAGATCCATGGCTCAACCGCCATGAAAGCTCTGCCTCATCGGCGGTTTCTCGAGCCCCATGCACCGGCTGCATATGCAGGGCAACGATCGGAGCGCCTCCAAGGCGCTCAACCCAAGCCGCATCCTCCACTATCACTAACCATCGATCAGGTACCCCCCTTCCATTGGTTTATTCTCATTTCTCGTAATTAAAACCACGCACCCGACGCCATTCACCCGCGCTCGACCACCTCTTAGGCTTCACCAACCATCAGCCACACACGCCGACATCCTCGCTCACCACCTTCCCTTCTCCACGATCCCAACCACTTTAGCCAACTTCACCTCCCTCTCGTCGGAGGTGAAGATATTGGTCCACCATTCCAGCCACCTCCAGGGACCACCATTTCACTCACCTTGTACACTCGCATGCCTCGGCTACTTGCACCTAACATTTGCAGGCCCAAGACCCGTCATTAATCTGAGAAATGTTGGAGGCATCTTCTGCAGCTTCTCCTCCAGCGAGGGTTCACTGCCAGCAGCTTCCAGCCACTCCCGTGCCATCGCCTTGGCTCCAGGATCTCTGCTAGCCTACCAACGTTCTTGCCCGACTTTCAGGCGATGATCTGAAGCTCGGTGGAGCTTTACATGGCTCACCGGAGCCTTGCCTCCTCCGGTGGCCAGCGACAGAAGAAGATGATACATGTGTCGTCCGATCATCTGGATCGTACAGCTGTGATGAAGACACGTGGTGACCTGAGCCTCCTGTCGCACTTTAGGCTCGGGTCCACCAAACCATGCTCCGAGCCTCCATATGATGCCGCGTGTCCTGAACCAGATTCACCTCCCGAGCCTAGGCTCCTCACGTACGCCCCATGTGAGGGCCTGGGTAAATTGCAGCGAAGACCCTGATGGTTTTGGTATTTACACTTTGGTCCCCAGGTACGTGTCTCACGTGTGTGTCTGGGTAATTTACAGGGAGACCCTTGCATCTTCTGGAAATTACAAAAAGGTCCATGCTGTATGGAAAAATTGCATAATGGCCCAAACAATTTTTGGAAATTGTATTTAGGTCCCTCCAAGGTCCTATTTGTAATATTTATCTTTTTTTATTTCCTGCATTTTATTTACAATTATGCCCCTTACATTGTTTTCTTCATAACTTGAGCATCGTAGGTCCAAATTGCATGATTTTAGTGTCGTTTTGATCCTTGTTTCTTCATCTACATCATGACATGTTTAATTTTCTCATCTACCACCATATTAAATGAAGTGAATTTTTTATGTTAGATGATAATCTGGCTCTACTTATCCTTGCCTTGAAATGATGTCTGACCATATTACTGTGCTTAAAATGACTCTAACTTCATATTATATTCTGTTTCTCAGTTTAGTGATCCTTTTAGGGCATTATTATAATATTTTATTCTACAAGTAATTAATTTTTGCATTTCTCTCATGCATCATCCAAAAATTGCATAAAAATCAACTAAAAAACACATGCATCATTTTATTGCATTGTAATATGCATAATGCATCCTGCGCATCTGCATGAAGGCCTGTAATTGAGAAATAATTCGCACATGCTCTAAACTGATCGAAATTTGATAAATAGATAGAGTAGCTCATGTCCCTTTGTTCGACCTTGGTAGACTTGCCAAGTAAAAATATTCCACAACATTCAAACGATTGTGGTTTTTGCTGAACCAAATTTACCTCCTATACTACGATAATTTACGAGCATTAAAGAGGCGAATTTCACGTTCATCAAATGGTGTCGTTGTCGGGGACACGACTCAACTTTGTTTACTTATTTTGTTTTGATTTATTTCTGTGTTGAATATTTTCAAGATTCACAGGTCCTCCTTTCATGCATTATTTTTGCATCATTTCTACTGATTTAATTCCTCTTTATTTTTCTAACATTTCTCTTTTGTGGAAGGGCCCATGAAGATCGAGGACGCTTGATCTTCATGGAGGTGTGGAGTTGGGAACTCCTGTTGAAGAGACCATAAAAGACTTGGTGGAGAATTTTTAGGATTTATTATCAGTCCGCTTGCATTTGCATCTTATAAAAAAATGTGTTGCATGCGCATTTTTAACAGTCCTCATTAAAGGGCTTGCATTACGTAAAAAAAGTAGATCACTAGATGATCTACCCCCCCCACACACTTGCACATACACACTCACACCCATCTCCCTCCTCTCTGTACATTTCACAATCTCTTTCTTTCTTTCTTTCTCTCCATGTATATTTCACACCCCCATCTGCCTCCTAGAAATTTGTAAAAACATCCCCTCCACCCTTGTATCAGAGTGTAAATACTTTTCCAAATACAGACCCCCTAACTCAGGACCATACTTAGGCTATTTGTAGCCTAAGTATAGGGGAGACCCGCCTAGTCATCCATCCCTCGTAATTTCTTCTTGTACTTAGGTCAATGTTTGACCTAAGTATAGGGGGATCCTCCTCCTCAGTTCTGCTATATCACCCTATATTTAACTGATCCATAGCTTCATATCACTTGTGCTATGAGGACATAGCAAAAATTAAGTATAGAGGGGTATACCATATTTTACTTTATATTTACTTTAGTCATAGCTCTTATTTCTAAAACTTTTTGAAAATTCTTTTTCGGGATTGGTTTTAGTATTCACGTGAACTGAGTTTTGTAAAAAACCCTTAGAATTGTTTACTTAAAAATTGAGGGATTAATTTGTGTAAATAATCCTTTTTAAAAAAAACTCCATAAAAATTTGAAAATTTAAAATCCTTCTTTGACCTAGACTTTGATTACTAGGCTTAGTAGACACTTTCAGTGAGGGAACTTTCATCTCGCTTAGCAGAGTGGGTGGTTTAGAGGATACTGTATATGGCTCCATCCTTAAGTAACACGAGTCCATCTAACAGCCTGTACTTACACCCATATTGGCTGAGAGTAGATACTTTTATTCATTTGAGCCTGGGCCAGTCATCGTCTCTCCAAAGAATAAAAAAATGAGAATTAAAATCCATAAAAATCTGCAAAAAATTCACACAAAAAAACCACTAGCTAAGGAGTTGGTGTATTCCTGAAACAATCACATTCACTCAAGGCTTGAGGATTTTGAGGACACTGGATTTCTGAGATATTGAGAGTCTGAGTTAACATGCCTTAGTCATTAGGGTTTTGAACTTAATTATCCACACTTCCCTAGTTTGAAAGATTTGAGCGCTATATTGCACTCTTCATCTCTACCTTTAAAAGAATATGATCAGCACAATCACTTTCACAACTGCATGATTGATGAGATGAGTTGAGATATCACTTGAGGAACTAGGAGTAGAGATTTGAGTTTAGACCCAATCTAATGATATTCGAGGACGGGATAAAGTTAATGAAGGCTTCAGATTACCTGAGTGTTAGCAAAACCTTGGGCAGTATGTGAACAAGATTCATATGCTATCTCTTTGATATCTACCTATGTGCCAAGGTGTGATGAAACTTAATGAAAATTGTTGATCAGTGTGCACCAACTTTTGGTAAAAGCAATGGAGCTAGCCAACAAAAGAAAAGAAATAATTATTCAAAGAAAAACTCTATTTCTCCTAAGTCAAATTACAAAAAGAGCTTCCACCAATGGCGAGCACTCCCAAACATTTTTCAAGTGTCCACTTGGACTAAGTGCTAATTAGTACCATGGAGTCGGACTGACATCATAAAAGGGCTCTGCATCGTAAGTGATATTAGTCTGGGTGAAGGTATCTTAGATACTAAAAAAAAAGACACACCCTGGTGTACTCCAAGAAAAACAAGTGTAGAGGACTCCAAATTCTCTTGACGGACACACTGATCAACAAGCTAAAAATCTACTTGTGTTGAGTAAAAAGGCACTCGAGAGGCCCCTTTGTCCAATGCGAGGGAGAGAAAATTAGACACAATTCTATGCCCTCCATCATCTGGCTATCCATCTACATTTCAAGTCTGACAAACTAATGAGACGGTTGACTGAAGCAAGAATAGACTTATTCCCTAGTGTTGAGGATTAGGTCTAGAGGAGAGTCTCTTGGATTGGAACTTTGGGTGATGCCTCGAGTCGACTCTCATGAAATGCAGTACACTCAATTTCAAATCCTTATGTTATATGTACAAAAAGAGAGTTTGAAAATTGGAGAACTTGGATTTCTTCTGACTAGAGAGTTGATAAGCCCATAATTTTAGGATCACTTAAATTAAGGGTCTTCGAAAGATTGAGACTTGAAATCTCTAGTTGCACGGTCAGGAATTAATCCGACTCCTTCATTCTTTAGATACTCGAGGACGAGCATGGTTTAAGTATATGGGTATGATGAATCTCGAATTCATCATGCTAAAAGTCATTAATTAAACCCCCTGGCTTAATCAATCCAATAAAATTCACCAATAATTCCTCATTATTATACTGTATATATTGTGCACAATTAATATATAATAATTGTATATAATAACTATTTTTTATTTTGTAATTATTTTATTATTAAAAACAACTAAAATTTAAGTTGAACATTTGTCTTTAATTCCCTAACCCCTAAAAATACTAAAGAAATACAAAAACAACTCAAAACCAAATTGCAGGTGTTTTTAACCACTTAAAAATATCCCTCCCCCAAATACTTTTTGTATAAATGACCTCTTTTAGATTTTTGACCAACATGAAACTTTTATATCTCATCATGACGAACAACTTTCATGCCTTGTCCTTTTCCTAATTTTGCCTCTAACTAATTCTTTTTGATTTTTCTTTGTTTTTATATTTCTGAATTTTCTGGAGCAGCCGCGTGGCCCTCTCTGGAGCCGCCACACGACCGCTCCTCCTTCCGCCACCCAGCCCCCTCCTGGCCGCTAGATCTCCTCTAAATCGCCTCATCGTAAAGCCCCGCTACGCCCCCAACTGTCTGATCTAATCTTAGATCAGATCTCTGATGAATCTCAGATTCATCACTCTAAAAGTCACTAATTAAACTCTAAACCCTAAAAATCATTGGCATTTCTTCATTTATTCTGCATAATTAGCATTCATGCATGTTTTGATAAGAATCACATATTATCAATTATTTATTGCACAAAATAAGAAGCCAAAAATTCTAGCCAAAATGACTTGTAAAATAGCCTAACTTCCCTGATTTTTAACTAATTCATGCTAACTCCAAATGACCTGAAACCACCTCCATTTTGTACATATCACTAACAAGAATAAATACAAAATACAAAAAAATCACTAACGTAAATTAGTGGACCGAAAACCCAAACCCTAGTTCTAGGATTTCCGGACTAAAACCATCATATCTTCCTCATCCAGTGTCCATTTTGGTCCTACTCACTTTTGAAATAATTTACATTCAAATATCTTTGAAAAAATACCAAGTTCAAGTGAATTGGAGCTCATATGTGAAAGTTGGGTTTCAGGCCTCTTTTGTACATTTTATATTTTAGCGGTTTTGACCTATTATTTTATGTACGTAATTGACTCATTTTATTTTACTTCTTTTTCAATTGTCTTCTTTGATAAAAGTTTTATTAAAATCCATCAAAGTCCAAATCCAAAATAAGCTTGAAATCAAAGAAACTAACTGAGTCCGAGTCTTCACTAACTGTCTGTACAAAAATTACCATTTTTGTGTTTTATTTTATTTCTTCTTTTTCTTAATCAACAAAAATTCAAAAAAATATTAATGTGTAAATATTTGTCTTTGATTTTATCATATTTATTCCGGATTTTTATTTGGTTTAAAAATAACAAAAATTAGAAAACCCAAAAAACAAGGTATTCTATGTACAAGGGATGCCCCAAAATACCACTTTGTGCAAATGATTGATTTTGGTTTTGGTGTCTTCATGGAAGTTGTAGATCTCATTGAGAGGAGCAACTTTTGTGAAGAAAAATTTCGATCTGAGGTCATTACTATTTTTTATGTATTTATTAATGTTTTTATTTTTTGATTTTTGTGTTGGCTGACACGTGGCAGCTCCCGGAGCCGCCACGTGTCACCCATTTTCGGCCTTTTACTATTTTGTTTTTATAAAAAAAATAAAAGGCTCGCACGTGCAGAGCACGTGCCTCCCGCAGACGTGCCCTGCACATGCTGCGTTGGCCTCTTCTCTTGCCGCCACGTGGCGTGATCAGGGCTGTCCAATCTCGGCTGATTGGACGACCCCTGTACCTCGTCTCTTCCCCCCTTTCTTAATCTGGGAGGCTCTGCAAATCCCTCCGCTGCCTCACGATCCTCCACGCCCCTCTCCGCAAATCTCGATAACCCCGTAATCTTCTCCATCACCAATCCCCTCCTCGTCAATCTCCAATCGATTCCCCTTTCCAAATCCATCGTGATTCACCGATCTTTAGTGATTCCTACCATCTCTGACACTACCCCCCTCTTCTATTTAAGCACCGCAGCCGCGCTTCTTGTTCTTCATCTGTCGATATCCCTAAGTCTTCAAGGTACTCTCCGGTGGTGACAACCCGACGAACCTCCACCAGCGGCGAGATCCAAGGTCTATCGACCTTGCTGCAACGCGAACCTTCATCGACTACTACCCCTCGCTCCAGCCTTCTTCGCCATCGAGCCTGCTACCGCAATTCATCTTGCCTATCACCATTCACCACTCTTCACCAACATCTACTATGACTTCATCGCCAACCACATCTACCATCTCTATAGACGCCAACGACGTCTTCCTCCTCCGCTGATCGCCTCCTCCGACTTCATCGTTATCATCCACTAAATCATCGCCAGATGCACCAGCCAGTAGCCTGCCGCCATCAAGCACCAAGGTCTCCAGCTCTTAAGCCACCGGAGCCACCAACGAAGCCCAACCAATAGCCTGCGAACCACCATCACCAGAGCCAGGCACCGGTCCCGAGGCCCCCTCCCACGTGATCCGTACGTGGTTGGAGGAACTTGAAGGAAGGCCCCCGAAAGTCCGCGAAATTCCAACGAAGACCCCACCTCACATGACTCATGTGCGTGGTGGGGTAATTGTAGAAGCCCCCCCAAGATCTTCTATTTGGACAGGAGTCCAGCACCTAGGGTCACGTGTGTAGCACGTGACGAGTAGGTTTTTTGCAGAAAACCCCTTAAGGGTTTAGGTAATTATACACATACCCCTGTTATGCATTTTCTTTATTGATTATTTATTGTAAATTGCACAAATACCCATGTGTTCCCATTTCATTTTGAACCTCTACATTGCATATTTTTATTATTCTAAAATAGCATAATGTTCTTCAATTAATTCTCTACATCCTTGCATATGTTTGACATTTTTTAGATCTGTGGTTAATTAATAATTAATTGTTTTGTGGAAATTTGCATATTTTGCCCATTATATGCTTGAAAATTCATCACTAATTACCCATTGCTCTGAAAATTATCGAAGGATTGTAGATTTAGTTCTATGTTACATATGCCCAAAAAGAATTGCATTTGCATGCATCATTTTCGCTTTAAAAATCATTTTACATATTTCAATATTTAATTCTTAATAGGTATTACTTATTGCATTTTTGAGGTTTAGGATTTTTCTGAGATCCATCACCTAGTGATAGATCTTGAATAATTTCATCCCTTGAAAATATATAGGTTTAATATTTATTATAATTAATAATTGAAATTTGCATCATTTGCATTCATAAATTCATAAAATATTTATTTTGCATCCAAAAATTCCAAAAAAAATAAAGTGCATTAATTTCTTCATAATTATCATCATAGCCAAGTTTCATATTTTTCGGAAATCGTTTGATTGATATTCATTTTCTAGTCCTTAAAATTGGCCTAATTTGCATTTCGCATCCCAAAACTGCATTAAAAAAATACAAAAAAAGACTGCCTGAAAATCATGTACGAACTTTGATAGACAAAATTCTAGGTTTTTCCTTTGCCTCCTTGAGTTCGACCCTGAGACTTGCCCAAGTAAAATAAATAAAAACCATGCGATTGAAAATTGATTAAATTATTGTGGATAATTTCTTGATCGATTCCGATTGCCCGCCTATAAAAAAAATGACATCATAATTCAATGCACAATAATCCATGATAATCATCGTAGGGCGATTCGTGACTCGTCAGATGGCGTCGTTGTTGGGGAGGCAAACAACTTAGATTTTGTCTAAAAAAATTTTGTTCGATTTTCTTTATTCAGGTACTCTGACCCCCGAATCTTCACTGTATAAATTCCATTTTTCCCTGCATTTATTTTTATTTTATTTTCAGCATTTATTTTTTTGTTTTATTTATTATTTATTTTGGAGTCACTGTATTACACACACACACACACTCTCTCTCTCTGTCTCTCTTATTTTTCTTATGAGGTACCCGACGTTCGTGGAGTGGTTTCTCACGAAATCGAAGCATCTTCACTGACTTCCGAAAAATGCCTTATTAAATTTAAGATCGAGTTGAGTCGTGAGAGAGCGTAGAGTCTAGGATTTATTTTTTTTGCAATTTTTAATTTGTGTAATTAATTGCTCATTTATAGCGGTGTCCGTTTGGACTCTCACATGTGTAACAAGACCTCAAACTTCTTCTGTGCTGTGTCATGGTTTGTTTCACTCTCCAGTGAGGGTGGGGCCCGACTTGAGTGGCGCTTAGGATAGACCTGGACATACAACTACAAGAGCTTTTATTTTTTGATTGTGCTCGTAGAACATAGGACCACACTTCATTTAATTGAGACGCATATTAGATCGTTCAATTTAGTCAAATTTAACTTAATTCTTCCCGGCTAATAGAACTTTCTGATATGTGTGATTTTTCATCGGCTTGCATTCATATAGATTAAATTTTCAAATCTTGTATTGCATCCCACACGGAGATTGCAAGGAATCACTATAAGTCTTCTATCTGAGCATACATCATTAATTTCCATGTGCATCGGCTTTTCTCGAAATTCTCCCTCCTGTTTTATCACATAATTTTGACGGAAATTGGGACTGGATGGTAGACGTGCCTTTGTGCTCACCTAAAATTTTCAGTGTTCACCTAATTAAAATTGGAACTGCTAAATATAGTTGATTTTAAATAACCCATATATCAATAATTTTTGCGGGAGAGCAATCCCGACCTTGGATTTATTTATTTGTTTGAGTGAGCGAGAGATGACACTTAAGGTTAGATCCTAAATCCAGATTTTCATATTAACTACTGGTTCTATAAAAATGATTAGCTACTTCTCAGTGAGGAACTACGGGTAGCTGGTAAACATTGCGGATTTCCTTAGCAGAGTGGGTGGTTTCAAGGATACTGCGTAAGGCTCCATCCTTAAGTACATAGGTAGTTGTTTTACGGTCCGTACTTACACCCATACTGGCTGAAAGTAGATGCAACTATTTGTAAGAATTCGGGACCATCATAAAGAAAAATTCCAGCACCTAACAGCTCGCTAATTTTTTCCAAGATTGATTTATCACCAATTTAAAATTGAAAAGATAAATTGCGGAACTCTTGCAGCTTCATTGTTTGAATTGATGAACCTGGGGTTTGATTTGTGTTTGATTTGTGTGCGTGAATCGATTTCGAAGATCAAAAGCCACACACTTGTGCCATCACTCTCCTTTCTTGATCTGAAACAGATCCATTATGTCAACCAATAAACCTCCTTCGAACATTATGAAACTTTTGTCTGAGTATCCATCTGATCTATATTATGAAAATAAATTCGTCTCAATCAAAGACAAATCGTCATTCATTTCAACTCTTTCAAAAATGTCGGAACATTTATCCAAGTATCCATCAGATGTATACTATGAAAATGACTTCATCTCAGTTAGACCCAAAGTTTCAAAACCTCTTCCAACTACACATCATCCAACTTCCACAGGAGACTCTCACCTACAAATAAATCGAACCCTCTCTACAAATCTAATCTACTTCATGAATGACAATCCTTTGTATTCGGATCATACAAACAAAAAACCTACTGTGGTCTCCACTTCTTCATATGTAAATCCTCTCTATTCTGATTATACAATCCATCCTTCATATTCTGTAAATGGCAATATGTCATTCATGGGAGATTCTAACCACATAATCGAATTTAACACTTCTTCGCATTATCCACCTCCTCCAACCAACACAAATGAGCAACTATCATGTTCTATTGACCATGACAACCCCATCTTCAGACATGACACTCATACAGAGGACTGGACTGTGACATCGGCACACATAAAACATGTATGGTGACTCCACAATATCAGGGTCCGACCAATCATGATCAAAAGAATGAACTCTACTCAGACCAACTTCATGCTCGAATCACACCATGGTTTCTATCCTATTGAGCAGGCTCCTTCCATGATTTTAGAGGAGAAGTTTTCAAAAGATATAGATCATATATTCGATATTCAAAGAAGATCTTCTCCCAGCTCATACATGAAAATGGAAGAGGTAATAATTGAATCTCAAATTCAAAAATGAGAAACTATACAAACCGCTCCTGAAAATTCTTTGGAGGATGATATTTTGAGGATCACTAAGAGACATGAATTAATGGAGGAAAAATTCATAAATTTTACTGACCAACTCAGTTTATTTTATGGAAGCTATGGAATAATTAGATCTAATATTGAGAATCTCGAGGATATTCAGAAACCCATGGACTATGCTCACCCTAGGGACGACTCTGACAGCAGCACCTTAGCATATTACTCCCCTAGGAATATCTCTGACTCTGATTCTCACTCAACACATCAAAGCCCCTGCTCATCTACAGAAAATACCAAATCACCACACCACACAGAAAATATCAAAAAAATCGAAATATTAAAAAACACCCAAAAATTTGAAAATCCAGAAAAATATATAAAAATTGAGACTGAAGAAGATCTGAAGAATTTGGATCCTGCTTTATGGGAAGCACTGGAGAAAAAACTGATTTTTGAACTTCCCTTTATACAGGTCATTGAACACTTCCCCGACCTTAAAGGATTTGTAATGAACAAATTAATGATGAAAAAAGTCAGGCAGGATAAGAACAAAGACTGAAAGACATATCTTGTCAATGGCCTCCTCCTTGGTGTTGAGGAGAAAAACCAAGAGCCGCATAGTGAAGCGGTTGCCCAGATTTGACTGTGGGATCAAAGACACATTTTTTACCCATGCTCGAATTGATGACGAATCACCAATCAATATCCTCCTGAGCTCTGTATTTCATGAGCTCAAACTTGGACCTATCAGGAAGATACGAGAGATCGTTCAACTGATTGATCGATCGATAAAGTGACCAAGAGGAACCATTTCTGTCATCATTACATTCCAAGATGTTCTGCTCAAAATAGACTTCACGATCATTGATATTGAGCATCAAGGAAAATTCACCCATTCACCAATCATTTTCGGAAAGCCATTCTTGGCATTGGCTAAAGCAATTATTGAGTGTGAGACTCAGGAAATCAACTTTAGAGCATTGGGAGCACTTCAATCTCAACAAGTCTCTGAGGAACCACAATTTTCTACGGCAACCCACAAAGTCCTCGATAGCCGTAACCATCAAGCGATAGAAGAGCCCTACCCCATTGCTACATCTGAGATAGCGGTTGTTGATAAGACTATTGGTTTAGAGACTCTCCCTCCTGTTCCATTCCCAGCCGCTCTCACCATGGAAAATCGAATATATGAATCATATGATCCTGAGACTTATGCTTGGGTGCACCCTGAGTCAACCTATTCTGACTACCTTTATCAAATCAACTCGATACAGGAATGCTCCAATGCCAAGTTAATTGAGAACGAACATGTAGAGACTCTCCCCACTATTTCAATTCATGCGGATCTCACCATAGAAAAGCATTTCTTATATGACCTGAGACATATGCATGGGCTCACCCTGAGTCAACCTACTCTGACTACCTTGACAAAATCATTCCACTCAGGAGTACACCAACATCAAGAAAACTAAGAACAAACATGCGGGACGAACACCGATCAAGGAGAAAAATTTCAACGGTTATTCATATGGAGACTCAAGTGGACCAACACCTTCATGAAATAAAATGACTGCTCCTTCATCTAAAAAGAAAGTCACCTTTGACCATCCAGAAGAGGAATCGTCTGACGATTCCTCATCAGGTCCAGAAAAGGTAATCTACATGAGTGAAGTCTGTTCAGCAATCTTAAAACCCTACCTTCGTAAGGATCCAAACTTTGATTCCCGTTGGATGACTCCCGTCCTCACTATTATTCATCAAAAGCGATTCTCCTGATCTCATTAAATACACTGAAATAATTTCTTATGAGCTGACTAAGAATGGTGCTTCAGAGTATTCATCCGAGGACAAATCGCTCGATCCCAATACAAACGAATTCTGAGAAAACAACTGAAGAAACTAAAAGACAAGAATATTTGGAGTGCTTCCACTTTCAAATACTATTCCTCTAAGGACAACTCCGATGATGGTTATCTTTCATCTGACTCATACGCACCATCTAATATCCAGAATGATTTCTTTGAGGATAACACTGATAATAGTTGGGATTCATATGCTTCATCTCCTTTTTATCAATACGATCTCCCACCACAGGCTCACAAAATGATCGGTCGAAAATCGCCTTAATCATCGGCTACCGACCCTTCCTCCCGACCACATCGGTCTCCTTGTACATCTTCTTCCTCTACTTAGGCCAAGGCCTGAGTATAGGGGGTGGGACCGATGCCATATGTATATACCATTCCCTTCATCAAACTCCTTCTCACGATCGCCTCATTTCCACCATTCTTTCGTACTTAGGCTGACTAGAGCCTGAGTATATGGGGAACCGATGCCATCTCTATATACTCTCCTCATTCACATATCCCAACCACCTCATTTTCTCTCCTCTTCTATACTCAGACTGTTCACAGCCTAAGTATGGGGGGAGGACTGATGTATCTTGTCCTTTTTCTTTTTTTTACTCTCTTACGCTTAGCCCGAGCTATGTCTTCTTTATGCTTCTTGTGCTCTGAGGACACATCACTCGCTAAGTATAGGGGTGTGTGTATATATACTGTGTATATATTTTACACATATCTCGTACTTTCGCGTAAGTCTATATGTATTTACGAGGTGGGTAACTAACTTGAAAAAAAACAACAAAAAACAAAACAAAAAAGGAAAAAGTGTTTTGCTACTACAACACTAACTGTGTCCAACCAAAATTTTTTGAAAAAATGGCTTCTTATTCATTTTTGCATAAAAAACTTTTTCAAAAAAAAGAAAAAGGAAAAAAAGGAAAAAATTCTCAGTTCACACACTTGCACTTCATCCAGCATTACATGCATTTGCATTCGTGAAAAGCCTTTGGGTTCGGAACCGAGTTATGAGCAGAAACCGAGAGTAGTCTGGACTTGACCTTAATCCACCTTATTTTTAGAGGAACTTCATCGAGAAATAGGATTTTAGAAGCTTCAGGTCTGTGACTTAATTCTTCAAGTTCAACATGACAATATGCAGCGTTTGACTCGTAGTGTCTAACCTGGTCTCTTTATTCTGAGTACGACTCTGGAATAGGGAATTAATTTGTACTCTCATACTATGCACTTAGCTCAACTCAGACAAGGTGTTGGAAGACTGTGTGAGTTTCTTTTCTGGTAGCGTGGAAATCTAAAGACCGGAGTACGGGTTGAAATAAAGCTTCGGAAAACAGATGGACGATTGGGCACAATTTTTTCTAAGACCCCAAAACATGTATGAAAAAAAAAGATTCTATATATGTAGGGGCACAACAAGTTCCAAGCAGAACTACCAATAATCCAAATACAAAGAAGCATACTGCCAAATAAACATCTGACCAAAAAGGTCCAAGCTTCAAGAAAACCTACAGATCTTGGTGGAGACTTGGCTAAACATGTCGGCTTCACAAGGAGAGGTGACTACACTGGCCATCCTCAAGTTCTTTTCTCCTTCTTCTAACTTCTCCCCTATTTCGATTGTGAACACAACACGACAGACCTTAGAAGGAAATACCTGACTCCCCGAGGACGAGTTATTGGAGAGGAGGTTTGCATGGTAGTCCGACATTCTGAATGGGAAGAGATAAAACCTTTCACACACATAAGTCGATTGTTCAATGTTCATGGGGTATGCTTTGGGAAGAGGATTGATCTAAGATGACTTCTGAGCCGAAACTGTCACAATGATGTGTGCCACTTGAAGGCTGTTGATTTTTAAATTCTGTCTTATAGAAGTTCCGCCACATTAATAATCCAAAGGTTAGGTCTAGTTCATTTTCATCTTCTGCTCATGGTCTTGGTATGGAACCCAATCTCATTTCACCTCATTGCATTGCTTTTGATGCTCAGGGACAAGCATGATTTAAGTTATAGGGGGCGATGAATCTCATATTCATCACTCTAAAAGTCACTAAATTAAACTTTAGTCCCTAAAAATCATTGGTATTTCTTCATTTATTCTGCATAATTAGCATTCATACATGTTTTGATAAGAATCACATTTATCACTTATTAATGCACAAAATAAGAAGCCAAAAAATCCATCTAAAAAGACTTGTAAAATAGCCTAACTTCCCTGATTTTTAACTAATTCATGCTAACTCCAAATGATCTGAAACCACCTCCATCGTGTACATATAACTAACAAGAATAAATAAAAAATACAAAAAATTACTAACCTAAATAAGTGGACCAAAACCCAAACCCTAGTTCTAGGATTTCCAGACTAAAACCTTCATATCTTCCTCATCCAGTGTCCGTTTTGATCCTACTCACTTTTGAACTAATGTACATTCAAATACCATCAAAACAAGACCAAGTTCTAGTGAATCGGAGCTCATATGTGAAAGTTGGGTTTTGGGCCTCTTTTGTACATTTTGTATTTTAGCGGTTTTGACCTATTATTTTATGTACATAATTGACTCATTTTATTTTATTTCTTTTTCAATTGTCTTCTTTGATAAAAGTTTTATTAAAATACGCAAAAGTACAAATCCAAACTAAGATTGAAATCAAAGAAACTAACTGAGCCAGAGTCTTCACTAATTGTCTGTACAAAAATTACCATTTTCGTGTTTTATTTTATTTCATCTTTTTCTTAATAAAAAATCCAAAAAAATATATTAATGTGTAAATATTTATCTTTGATTTTATCATATTTTTCCGGATTTTTATCTGGTTTAAAATGATTAAAAATTAGAAATCCAAAAAACAAGGTATTCTATGTACATGGGATACCTTAAAAATATCATTTTGTGCAAATAATCGATTTTGGTTTTGGTGCTTTTATTATTTCGTTTTTATAAACAAAAATTAAAAGGCTCGCACGTTAGAGCATGTGCCTCCCGCACACGTGCCCTGCACGTGCTGCGCTGACCTCTACTCTTGCCGCCATGTGGCAAGATCAGGGTTGTCTTATCTCGGCCGATCGGACGACCCCTGTACCTCGTCTCCTTCCTCCCCTTTACCAATCTAGGAGGCTTCACAAATCCCTTCACCGTCTCGCGATTCTCCACCGCTCCTCTCCGCAAATCTCGACAACCCTGCAATCTTCTCCATCACCGATCCCCTCCTCGTTAATCTCCAATTGATTCCCCTTTCCAAATCCACCCGCACGTCACCGATCTTTAGCGATTCCTACCATCTTCGGCACCACCCCCCTCTTCTATTTAAGCACCACCGCACCTCTTGTTCTTGATCCGTTGATATCCCTAAGTCTTCAAGGTCCTCTCCGGTGGTGACAGCCTGGCGAACCTCCACCTGCGGCGAGATCCAAGGCCCATCGACATTGCTACAGCGCGACCCTTTGTCGACTACTACCCCTCGCTCCGGACTTCTTCACCGTCGAGCCTGCTACTGCAATTCATCTCGCCTATCACCATTCACCTCTCTTCACCAACATCTACTACGCCTTCATCGCTAACCACCGCTACCATCTCTATCGACACCGATGACGTCTTCCTCCTCCACCGGTCGCCTCCTCTGACTTCATCGTTATCATCCACTGAATCATCGCCGGAAGCACCAGCCAACAGCCTGCCGCCATCAAGCACCAAGGTCTCCAGCTCCTACGCCACTGGAGCCACCAACGAAGCCCTGCCAGTAGCCTGCGAACCACCATCACCAGAGCCAGGCACCGGTCCCGATGCCCCCTCCCACGTGATCCACACATGGTTGGGGGAACTTGCAGGAAAGCCCCTGAAAGTCCACGTAATTCCAACGAAGACCCCACCTCACATGACTCACGTGCATGGTGGGTAATTGTAGAAGCCTCCCCCAAGATCTTCTATTTGCGCAGGAGTCCAGCACCTAGTGTCACGTGCGTAGCATGTGAACACTTAGGTTTTTTGTAGAAAATCCCTTGGAGGTTTAGGTAATTATACGCATACCCATGTTCTGCATTTTCTTTATTAATTATTTATTGTAAATTACACAAATACCCATGTGTTCCCATTTCATTTTAAACCTCTACGTTGCATATTTTTATTATTAAAAAATAGCATGATGTTCTTCAATTATTTTTCTACATCTTGGCATATGTTTGACATTTTTTAGATCTGTGGTTATGTAATAATTAATTGTTTTGTGGAAATTTGCATATTTTACCCATTCTGTGCTTGAAATCTCATAACTAATTACCCATTGCTCTGAAAAATACCGAAAAATCGTGGATTGTAGATTTAGTTCTATGTTACATGTGCCCAAAAAGATTGTATTTTCATGCATCATTTACCCTTTACAATCATTTTGCATATTTCAATATTTAATTCTTAATAGGTATTAAATCTTGTATTTTTTAGGTTTAGGATTTTTTTGAGATCCATCACCTAGTGATAGATCTTGAATAATTTCATCCCTTGAAAATAATTAGGTTTAATATTTATTATAATTAATAATTGAAATTTGCATTGTTTGCATACATAAATTTATAAAATATTTATTTTGCATCCAAAAATTATAGTGCATTAATTTTTTCATTATTGTCATCTTGGTCAATTTTCATATTTTTCGGATATCGTTTGATTGATATTAATTTTCTAGTCCTTAAAATTAGCCTAATTTGCATTTTGCATCCCAAAATTACATTAAAAAAATACAAAAAAGAGCGCCTTGAAAACTATGTATGAACTTTGATAGACAAAATTCTAGGTTGTTCCTTTGCCTCCTTGAGTTCGACCTTGGGACTTGCCTAATTAAAATAAAAAAACCATAAGATTGAAAATTGATTAAATTATTGTTGTTAATTTCTTGACCGATTCCGATTGCCTGCCTGCAAAAAAGAACGACAACATAATTGAACGCACGATAATCCACGATAATTAACGTAGGGCGATTCACGACTCGTCAATCTCAACCACCCACATCCGCCTAAACCACAGCCGCCCGATTCCTCTCCTATCCTATGGCTCTCCACCAGCCACGTAGTCCTTTTATCCTCAGTCCTCAGCTATGACACCAAACCCATCCACATTGTTCATTACCTCATTGATCCCCACCACTAGATTAGATATGATGATCTGATCTCAGCCCTCCACACTCGCGCCCATCCCAGCCGTTGGATCTAAGGATCAAACGGCCCGCCAATCGTCTTCCTCCTCCGTAACCCCCTCCCCTTTCTTCAGAAGTTATACCACCCGTCACCCTTTATATTTTTACACCACTCTCCGATCACCCCTTCCTCTCGTAACGTCACCATCATTTCGACCGTTCATCCTCCATCTTCACGCACCTCATTACGATACCACCTCATCACTCTACGTTCTCATCCATGCCCTTCAAACCTTCGCCTGAAACCGTCACCTCTGCTTATAAAAACCCCTCCCCCGCCGCACTTCCAAGCCAACCACCATCTACGAGGGTTGCGGCCCAGCTCCCTCCACCCTCCAGTGATAGCGGAGGGCGGTGTAGAGGCAAAGACAGCCCAGTCCTCTGGTGAGATCCATGGCTCAACCGCCATGAAAGCTCTGCCTCATCGGCAGTTGCTCGAGCCCCATGCACCAGGTGCGCATGCCGAGCGACGACCGGAGCACCTCCAAGGTGCTCAGCCCAAACCGCATCCTCCACCATCGCTAACCTTCGATCAGGTACCCCCCCCTTCGCTCGATTTATCCTTATTTCTCGTAATTAAAACCACGCGCCTGACGCAATTCACTCGCACCCAACCACCTCTTAAGCTTCGCCAACCATTAGCCACACACGTTGACATCCTCGCTCACCACCTTCCCTTCTCCACGATCCCAACCACCTCAGCCAACTTCACCTCCCTCTCGCTGGAGGTGAAGATCTTGGTCCACCACTCCAGCCACCTCCACGGACCACCATTTCACTCACCTTGTAACTCGCATGCCTCGTTTACTCGCACCTAACATTTGCAGGACCAAGACCCGTCATGGTCGGAGAAACACTGGAAGCATAATCTACAGCTTCTCCTCCGGCAAGGGTTCATCGCCAACTGCTTCCAGCCACTCCTGTGTCATCGCCTTGGCTCCAGGATCTCTGCCCTCCTACCAGTGTTCTTCCCCGACCTTCAGGCAACGATCTGGAGCTCGGTGGAGCTTTACATGGCTCGCCGGAGCCCCGCCTCCTCAGGTGGCCAACGACGGAAGAAGATGATACAGGTGTCGTCCGATCATCTGGATCGGACGGCTGTGATGAAGACACGTGGTGACCCGAGCCTCCTACCGCACCTATAGGCTCAGTTCCACCATACCATGCTCCGAGCCTTCGTACGATGTCACGTGTCCCAAACCAGATACGCCTCCCGAGCCTAGGCTCCTCACGTGCACCCCACGTGAGGGCCTGGGTAAATTGTAGCGAAGACCCTGAAGGTTTTTGGTATTTATACTTTGGTCCCCAAGCACGTGCCTCACGTGTGTGCCTGGGTAATTTACAGGGTGACTCTTGCAACTTCTGGAAATTACAAAAAGGACCATGTGCGTATGGAAAAATTGCATAAGGGCCCATGCAATTTTTGGAAATTACATTTAGGTACCTCCAAGGACCTATTTGTAATATTTATCTTTTTTTATTTCCTGTATTTTATTTACAATTATGCCCCTGCATTATTTTCTTCATAACTTAAGCATCGTAAGTCCAAATTGCATGATTTTAGTGTTGTTTTCTTCATCTACATCATGGCATGTTTAATTTTCTCATCTGCCACCATATTAAATGAAGATAATTTATTATGTTAGATGATGATCTGGCTCTACTTGTCCTTGCCTGAAATGATGTCTTACCATATTGTTGTGCTTAAAATGACTCTAACTTCATACTATATTACGTTGCTCAGTTTAATGATACTTTTAGGGCATTATTGTAATACTTTATTCTGTATGTAATTAATTTTTGCATTTCTCTCATGCATCATCCAAAAATTGCATAAAATTCAACTAAAAAATGCATGCATCATTTTATTTCATTTTAATCTGTATAATGCATCTTGTGCATCTTCATGAAGGCCTGTAATTGAGAAATAATTCACACATGCTCTAAACTAATAAAAATTCGATAAATAGATAGAGTAGCTCGTGTCCCTGTGTTCGACCTTGGTAGACTTGGCAAGTAAAAATATTCCACAACATTCAAACGATTGTGGTTTTTGCTTAACTGAATTTGCCTCTTATACTACGATAATTTATGACTATTAAAGAGGCGAATTTCACATTCACCATTGATCCATCAACAAATTGACAAATCATCCTGGTATTCTTGAGAGTCCCTAAGTGAAGAGAATGTACCAAAGAGAAGGGTATTATATTATTCGAAGCACCACCATCAAGGAGAGTGTAATCACATAAAAAGTAAAAAATGGTGAAACTCATAAGAGGTGTGATAGTGTTCCTTTTCCTAATGAGTGGACGGTGAGTTATGGCGTAGTCAGTGGTCATGCTCAAAATGTGTTGCTCGGATCTGCTCCTTAGCTTCCTTTTCTTGTATTTAAGAGCAGATAATGTGTCATGGCTTGGTGAAGTGGGGCCCCACAACTTCAGGTCCAGTCAATATTTTTTTGAGATTTTGGATCTCCTCCATACAAGGGAGGAGTTCGAAGTCATCATCTACACAAGGATGACTAAGATAAATCTGTACAGTGTCATCCTTAGGGGTAAAGGTGGTAACTGGTGTATGTGTATGTGTCTTTGAGTATAGGATCTGGCATGGGTTCCCTCTCCTCAAAAGCTGACTCGACGGTGTATCTCGTGAAATCTTTTTATCTTTTTAGGGTTTTCTCATTTTTTTTTATTTTAGGCGATTGCAAGCTCTCATTGGTGTCCTCAAATGAATAAATATCATCAGATAGTGAAGTAGCATTGTGGTTCTTATTCATTCTCCTCGAATTCATGTTCTCCACTAACCGGGTCATGTTCTCAAGAGCGATCTTCATGAGTGGTGACTCCAAAATCTCAGTATCGGGTGAGTTATATGGTGGGAAATGTGAGGGTGGTGGTGGTGGGTAAAACTGAAAATCTGATGTCTGAAATAGTGGATTAGGCAGATATGTACACAAATAACAATTAGGAGCAAAGTCCTCCTAGAAAAGTGGAGGTGGATCGACTGAAGGGTATGAGGGATCTGCAAAGTCCGGATAAAAATCGCTCCTGTCGGACATCTCCGAAACAAAAGAAAGGGATCGGGAGATCATTAAGGTCAAGTCAAGATATGCAAGAAAAAGGCGTAAATGGGCAAGGAAGATCAAATATGCAAACAAACAAACAAACACAAATATCCACAAAACAAAGCCCTCAATCCACCAATCAATGATGACCTTTAAAGTTTGGTCTTTTTATCTTTTCAAAGTTGTACAAACACGTAGGTAGACCTGGGATTGGAGCACTAATCCTTAGTGTGTACTTATCAAGAATAAAATGAGAATTCAATGAGGGGGTTACTCTCCCCAAGACAAATATTTTCCTGTTTGATTTTAGGGTCGAGCAATCTTAGTTGTCCCAATTTTATTGGTTATCACTTTTTTTGGATTTTTAATAGAAATGCACGAACCTAATGAGGATTCAATTCCTTTTAGATCATATGTAGCCAAAATCAGAGGGAGAGGGTCAGAAAAGCAATGCGAGGCGAAAACAATAATGAATGCTACGTAGAAATGTTCACCTTGCCTCTAGCTCTCTTCATGCAAGGATGCTAAGCAGAATTGAAACCTATCTATATGAATGCAACCGATGAAATCGCCATAATAGAATATGTTATTATCGTGAAGCACCAGATGTTAGCTATCTTGATATGAGATCAAAAAGTCTGATCTCGAAAGCTCATCAGTGCCCACCACAGTGGGTCCTGCAAGCATTGTATAGAGCTTCTCTCGACGCATGGTCTCAAGTCTAAATAGTCAACAATTAGATTTGACTAAGTCCAAAAGCATATTGTAGGTACAAGCAAATATAATTAAGGTGTTGGACATTAAACTATCGACAAGCAAATCCTAGAACTAGTGGTCCATCACACAAAACAAATAAAAAAAATCATGAAACAAATAAAAAGAAAAGTGAAGAAAACATGAGGAAAATTGATGAGGCTCTCAAGTGAATAATAACTAAATATTGGACCTGAAGTGGCAATGTCCTGAAGACTCCAAATTATTACAAATATATGTCTCTCTCTCACTTGAATTAAAAAATAAAATAAAATGCAATAAAGGAAAAAAAGCTCTGTCTTCAAAAATCCTCCAAGTCTTCCTTTGTTGCTCTCTCCTATCGGCTAGGTCAGAAAAGCCGACTCCGCTTCACAAGGGTGCGTAGGTCTCCTAGGAGATCCTCCCTCGACTTGCGGTCCCTCGTAACACATTCAAACAAGGAAGAGGATTAGACAATTAAAAAATAATATCAAATAGAGTGAAATTAATAAAGGAAAAATATAAACAAGTAGAGAAGCAGCAACAAAGATACCCAATCTATATGATGTTGCCATTTGATAACTGTTATTTTGCGTGAGTCTTAAATAATATCCTCACGGAATGCAAAGATTAAATGTCGCTGAGGCGACCACTCATGAGAAATCCTAAGTCAATCAAAAATTAACCCACAATATAAATCAAACAATGAATAATAAAAATGCGGAGTTAAAATTTATTATAACTCTACAAATGTGTGTATAGATGTAAGTATATGTAGAGTGTCGAATACAAGGAGAAAACGCGATAGATTGCGCAATTGAGTGCAAAATTTATCCTTTTCTCTTCTCTTTTATTTTCTTTTTGTGGGGGGATTTTTATTTTATACTTTTTACAGATTTTAATTCTTATAATTTTTAATTTTTTTAATTGTATAT
Source organism: Ottelia alismoides (assembly GCA_037367405.1). Taxonomy (NCBI): domain Eukaryota; kingdom Viridiplantae; phylum Streptophyta; class Magnoliopsida; order Alismatales; family Hydrocharitaceae; genus Ottelia; species Ottelia alismoides. The sequence goes on along the minus strand of JAZKJV010011133.1, from coordinate 165,289 downwards.
TTTTTATTTTCTATTTATATTTTTTGATTTTTAATTTTTCTTTTTCTTTCAAATATATAATATAGAAATATATATAACTATATACAATATAAGATAATATTTACAAATACAACTAAAAATAACCAAAAATTTAAAAGTAATATATTTTATATTTTAAACATTTTTCTAATATTTTTTGATTTTTAAATAATTTTTCTAATTTTTAAATATTTTTAAAATGATAAATATGCTAAAATGGAGATTAAATAAATAGGACATTTTTGGAATTTAAAATAGTACAGAAAGCAAGAATATTCCAAGACTATTTTAATTAATAGTGCATTGTAAAAAGAAAATTCATCGATAGAAATGAATATTTTGGGGTTTTTTGGTGATTTTCTATATTTTTATAAAGGATTTTGGAGCTTTTTAATTTTTAGTGATTTTCTTTTTCTATTTTTAGGGATTTTCAGTCTAAAGATACAAAGTACTAAATTAAACAAAACATTTTTTTGGAATTTTTGAAAAAGGTTTTATATTTTTTATTGGTTTGTTATTGCAAACATGGACTTCCCATGCAATTTTTTATTTTTAAGAAATAGTTAAAATGCCTAAAATTCCAAATCCAAAAATATATCGTGAATGTGTATGCTTGAAGGCACTTAAACCCAATTTTTCATAATTTTTAGAGCACAGATGATATTTTTAATAAGCGGAATACAAGCACAAAAATAATTGAATTGGAAAGGGTTTTCTTGTAATTAAAATAAACGGTAAGGTGGATTCTCAAAATACTCAAAATATTACAACTAATATTTAAAGTTTCAGGACTAAAACGAAATTACAAAACCTACAAGGGGTAAAATGCAAATCGCCACCTCACTTGGGACGATATGTGAGGTGAAGTGGAATGGACCAAAAGTAACATTAAATAAAAGCAGGTGCTTCCTTGGAATTTTTCAAAAAATTAAACGTTAAAAATAAATTACATCACTAAAATATAAAGACAAAAAGGTGGGGGTTTGTTATGTAATTTACCTCTACTATGGCATGATCAGACGGCGATGGACTTCTTACTTGGACACATGGCGCATCCACAACTCGCGATGACGGTTCAACTTCAACGGTGGAGATCAGATCCCTCAGATGGAATCTACGGTCGAGGGACGATCAATCGGACGGTCGCTGTACACTTGGGAGACGGAGGACGATCGGATGGTTGGGAGGGGATCTGGACAAACATGGAAGAATGATCATCCAGGTAAGCTTTGAACCGATGAATCAGGGGCCTTCGACCTCCTCCTTCGCTGCAACATGGACCCAAAGCTTCCTAGAACTGTCCTATAGCAGCCGGGTGGCTCAAAAAGCTTCTCATACCACCGAGGTGGTCCATGGAGGTCGAGGAAGGTCAAGAGGCATGGAGACCTTCCTCGTCTCCAAAATTTCCCTCAGCTAGAAAGTTGGGCTCGAAACCTACACAAGAAGAATAGTAGGTTGAGGGAAAACTACCTTGACCCATTAGCGGGTGGAATGGAGTTGTAGCGAGGTGTGGCGACGGCTACTCTGGCGATTGGAGGAGGTAGAGCATTGTGATCCTGATCCAGGAAGGATCAGGTTTAAGGAAGGTGGGAGAGGTGTAGGTGAAGTGATGGGGAAAGAGATGAAGATGGTTGAAGGTCAGAAACACAGTGGAGGAACAATGGAGGGTTCACTGGAGCAGAGCTTTGGTGAACTACAAATGGTTGATTTTACACTAAAATACGCGATCAAAATACAAAATAAAATGCGAAAATTAAATACACAAATTAATTCTAATTAGAAAACGTGAAAGTAAACCTCGAGCAGCTGGGGGTCACAAGATGGGTACCTCACAACGGAGCACCGCCGGAGATGGTGGAATCAGCCTCCTCTTCACTCCTCCACACGCCAAACGGCTGAGTGAGTGAGCTGTCACCACGCTGAAGTCCTGAAGCTCGGATGGAGGGGAAGAAATGGCAAGAAAGGGATTCAAAAAATCAAAGAAGAGGTGGCTGAGCTTTTGTATAGGGGTGGTGAGTGGAGGTCAAAGAATGAGGTGGAGGGATCGATGCAGTGATGCAATCCTCGAGGAATCAATGGCGCATGAAAGGTGGTGAATCGAGGAGAAGAAATCATGGAGGAATCAACTCGAATCGATGACTACATCGATTGGGGAAAAAGGGAGAGGAGGGGTCACTCCAAGGTCTAACAAGCTTATGACCTAGGTCTGGAAGTTGACCCAAGTCAACGAGTGGCGTGACCTGATTGGTCCACGTCAACCGCAGAAAGACAAAATTAAAATTAAAAATTGAAATAATTCAAAATAAAATATATAATGATTTATTTAATTTTTAGTTAAAATATAAAATTTGTTTATTATTTTATGTAGTATTTTAATCCAATTTTTATTTATTTTTACGAGTTGTTTTATTATAAGTTACTTTTTACAAGTATATTTATTGGTATATTGACCTATGTTTTGTATTCTATTTTTATTTTCTATTTTTGACGTTATTATTTTATTTACTTAATTTATATATTCCTAAATTATTTTTATATATATGAATATATTTTTATTGTATTTTCTGATGTATTTTGGAAACTTAAATAAATAGGGGTATATATATTATATAGGTATATGTATTGTATATTCAAATATGTATTTTTATATATTATTTTATTTTAGTATTTTATTCATGGTTTTATTCTATTTTTAATATGTATATATATTATAAATAATATTTACAAAATTATAAATATATAAAATTATAAAAAATATAAAGAATAATTGAAATGAATATTTTATTCAAGTATATTGTACAATAGGGTTACAAAACCTAACTTTTGCATCTTAACTCTAAATTGAATGAAATCATATAATTAAATAGCTTATTAAATGTTTTATACAATTAAAGGGATTTTTATGCATTTTGAGTTCATATGGAGAAGATATGGGTCTGTGAAGTTTGGGTTTTTGCTTTTTTAGTATAAAATGCACTTGTGAAATCAATTTTGTATTTTTCTATATATTTTTATCTACAACTTTCATGTAAAAAATTCTTTATTTGAGTTATAAATAATAAAGAATAAAAAGAGTCCCAAAAACGCAATATTGAAGAATAAATAATTAGGATTTTATCTTGACCCTTATCTCCCCCGTGCTTTATTCTTTGTCTATCCAATTCATCATGATGCCTAGGTCTCAGGGTTTAGGTCATAAAATACCTATGGCATTTTATTTCTTTTCTTTATTCTTTTATTGTGGCTTTAAATAGTATATTTTATATAGTATTTATACAATAAATAATGAATGTTAATTCATGCAAAATAAAGTTATTTACATGTATTTAGATAGGATTAAAGGTCAAAATAAAAGAATAAATGTATTGAAATGGAGATTCATCACCCTCCAATATGTCATTTGAATTTTGTCAGAAACGGAGACTCATTTGCCCTCCATCTAGAACAGATCGATTACAATAATTTAGACCGTTAAAATTACCTATTCTAGATGGCAGACATAGGACTATATGTTCCTAACAAAATATGAATGACATATTGGAGGCATATATAAATGAATATAAATGGTGATATTTTGCAAAAAAAAATAAAAAAAGTTGCAGAATAATGGTTCAGGGCAACCCATTTTTTGCTATACCATTTTTCCGTATTTTTTTTATTTTTTGAAAAATATCACCACATATATTCTTATATATATCTCCAATATGTCATTCGAATTTCATCAGAAACAGAGACTCCTATGCCCTTCATTTAGAACATGTAATTTCAGCGGTCTAAACATTACTGTAATCGACCTGTTCCAGATGAAGGGTGTATGAGTCTCCATTTCGGATGAAATTTGAATGGTATATTGGAGGGATATATAGTTGAATATACAAGGTGATATTTTCTCAAAAAAAATAAAAAATTGTTGGAAAATGGGACAGGGGCATCCCCATATAACCATATATATAGGAAATATATCCAATAAGGTGCACCTTTCCTGGGTGCATGGAAAGCCCGTCATCTCAACCGTCCATAATTAATCCAACGGATCCGATTAATGCCTCTTTTATCTTAATTTATTTAATGTCAAAAATCCATTTTAGTCATTTAGTCACACTCTAAAAATAGAATGTGACAACTCACATTCTATTCTTGGTCTCGTTGTTGACAATCCATTGCTAGGGTTTTTCCCTCCCACAACAAACGACGGCGGCATGGGTTTCACGTGGAGCACGGCGGCAGTGGCGTTGATGGTGGCGCACGGGGCGGAGCTCGACGACGGCGGAGTTGGTAGTGGCGCATGTGGTGGAGCACAATGATAGTGGAGGAGATGGTGGTAGCACACGTGGCGCGTTCTCCTTCATCGCGTCTTCGATATCTTCGATGCCAACTGTGATGGCATCCTCACCATCAACAAGCTCTTCCTTACCTTGATGGGTCGTGGGCGGTAGAGGACATGAATTGAGGAGGTGGGTCGCGTAGGAGAAGGATGGAGGAGGTGCAGATGGAGGAGGGCACGCCTAGTTTTTACAATTAGAGACCATTTTTTACAACCTCAGATCGTTTTTTACAATATCAGATCGTTTTTTACAATGTCAAATCATTTTTTACAAATCTCATGTTGTTTCTTTACAATTTCAAATTGTTTCTTACAATCTCAGATTATTTCTACAATATCATATTACTTTTTACATTTATCGTTACTATTATAAATTTTTAGCAATTTCAGTTCGTGAACGAGAAGTACCTTGCATATTTGTGAAAAATGCACATAATTGTGGGTGTCGATTTATAATCTTCATACAGATTTTACAAAATGTGCATGAACTTTTACAACAGTGTTATCAAAATGATAAATATAATAATATAACCACTACTAACTGTGATTTTATTTTACAATGCAGGATACGGTTCTACAATATCAATGAGAATTTTACAAAGAGCTCTGCTATTCTGCATTGCGTGAAAATGCTACCATGTTGGTGAAACTTCATTAACTAAAAGGCAACAAAAAATAACAAATCAGACATGCTAAAAATGAAAAAAAACACAAGGATTAAATAATTTTCAAATTCAAAACGAAAATGTATGGACTAAAATACCCTTTTGGATGAAGAACCATTAGATCGAGATCTAACAGATCTCGTGATGGGCTTTCCATGCACCCAAGAAAGGTGCACCTCATTGGAAGGGCCCTCTCTCTCTCTCTCTCTCTCTCTCTTATATATATATATATATATATATATATATATATATATATATATATATATATATATATATATATATATATAGGTTGATCTTATGAGATCCAGATTGTTAGAACATGAGAGCACTACCTCCGAACCATTAGATTTTTAGTGGCAACAACATCTCACCTCAACCACTCAAAATCTAATGGTTGAGAGGAATCACTCTTATGCTCTCATATTCTGAAGCTCTCACAAGATAAACCCTCTCTTTATGAGCGTGTGTGTGTGCTGTTCGATTTACTATGGTATACCAAAGCACATTGTTAATATGATTAGTCTTACAAGAGTTATTTACCAACATGTATGTTTGTTCTCTGTTTCTGACAACTCTATAGCTTGCTTTCCACAATGCTTTGTTCTTTTAAGCTGATAAGTTGTAACAATATGAGTGAAATCTTGAATATTATTGATTGTGGAAAATTAAATTTTATGGTACACATGCATTATACTGAATAAAAATGTTAATAATTAAACCGATTGTTTATCTAGATACATAGAGCAGCTAATCCAAGCGAATGGAAAGGGAAGCGCGGAGATTTGCACATGGACATTTATGAACCATGGATCTTGGGAAGCTATATTGCTTTTAGTTCTTGTTAGAACTTAATAACTTGATCCTTGATGGGTATTGTCGTAACAAATGTAATTAATTCACAACAAAGCTGTGACTTTTGATTTCCCATTGTTTACACATACATGAGTTGATCAACAATGATAATAATATGCTTCTAATATTATCAAAACTATTAATAAAAAAGGTATTGATCAAGCATTTAAGAGGACGATAAAGGCAACATGATGAATATTAAAAAGGGTACTTGGATGACAATGACATGAATAAAAAATAAAAAAAGTGTAGCGTGAATGCGAATAGTGTGTATATGAAAGAAACAACATAAATATGCATTAGCCATGCATGTCATGCACTTTTTATGGATTGAAGCATTTCCATATTCTTCTTTTGAAATAAAGACACAGTAAAGGAATATAAGAAAAGAAAAGGCATGCAAAATGTACTAACCAGATTGAATGGCAGCCATTGAAAAGGAAAGTCAGGTCTTCCAAAGGAGAAACCACACCTCCAACCTTTAATCTTTCTCTCTCTCTGTCTCTCATGAGAAAACCCTAATGAGAGATAGATGTGATTCCCAAATTGACGATGGGATATTTCAAATAGGGAGAGGGATCATGGATTTCCTTTTGGGACCACGACCTATTCCATAACCTTCATGAAAATTTTCAAATCTATCCATTATAGATTTAGAAATTCTCCTTTGGTCTCTATATAAATAATCCCCATGCAACCAAAACACACTTACATCCAAAACAAATTCCGAACATTACTTGACCACTTCTTTCTATTGGACCATTAATAAAGTTGATAGTATTATTAGTTACAAATATATGAACATATAAGTCCATCGTTGGATTCAAATTCCAACAATCTCCCACTTAACCTATATATGTATATATTATAATCACATAATATTCGAATGAGCACAACCTTTCTGTCATTACTTTAATGTGTATCCATAAATCGAGTCTATTAGTTTTATCAATCATAAGATCAAAATGGCTATGTTGCAATCATAGTAACTTAACCTTCAATGATCACATATGTCAATACAACTTAATAACATTGATTAGAACATGGGTATGTAGCATGGAAATCATACATAATGTGATATTAACATATCATTTTCCAACTGATCCACTTGAATGAGATCGTACTTGATGAATAACATAGTGAACATACAAAAATTATTTATATAAAACAATAACACAAATCTCCAAACTGAAATACCAAGATACCACATAGAATTGTTTACATTTTCAAAAAAACTCCCCCTAAAATTGAATATCTTTAATTGAAATAACACCCGCATTCATGATATGATCATGAAATACTTTACGTGGTAATCTTTTAGTAAGCAGATCCGCAATCACGGAGTTTGTACCAATATGCTCAATAGATAATTGTCCACTTTGTACTCTTTCTTTAACAATCAGAAATTTGATGTCCATATGTTTAGACTTTGTTGAACACCTATTGTTATTGGAATATAAGACTGATGATTTGTTGTCACAAAATAACTTTAATGGTCTTTCAATAACATCAAATATACGCAACCCGGTGACAATTACGCAACCAAATTCTGTGATTGGATTCTTCGTAACAAGCTATGAATTTCGCTGCCATAGTGGAAGAGGCTATAAGAGACTGCTTAGCGCTCTTCCAAGAAATAGCACCCCATCAAGTAGATAGATGTAGCCTGATGTAGAATTCATACAATCTTTACATCCAACAAAATCAGAGTCTCTATAAGCAATGATCTCAAGTTGGTCTAACCTCCTATATGTGAGCATATATTTTTTTTGTTCTCTGTAGATATCTCAGGACCCTTTTGATTGCTTTCCAATAGTCCTATCTCGGATTGTTCAAATATCTCCCTAATATCCTTGTAATATGTGCCAAGTCTGATCGAGTACAAACTTGGGCATACATTAGACTTCCAACTGATGATGCATAATGAATTCTTTGCATCTCTTTTTTTCAAAACCATTCTTAGGGCACTGGTTGAGACTGAATTTATCTCCCTTAGCCATAGAGGTATCAACTGGTCTACAATGATGCAATCATATCTTTTGAGAACCTTTTTAATATAGCTCTTTTGAGATAAATCAAGGATATATTGAACACGATCTTGATATATCTCAATAACCAAGATAAAAGAGGCATCAGCAAGATTGTTTATGTCAAAATTCTTTGAAATAAATTTTTTGGTATCCTGTAAAAGGTTTATATCAGTGATATCAAGTAAAATGTCACCGACATATAATACCAAGAAAATGTGTTTACTCCCATAAAACTTATGGTATATGCATTCATCGACTGAATTCATCTCAAAGCTAAAAGATATGATCACATGATGAAATTTGAAATATGATTGTTTTGAAGCATGCTTGAGTTCATAGATGGGTTTCTTGAGTTTACAAACTATATTCTTGGGGTCTTCCAACACAAAGGTTTCTGGTTGTACCATATATATTCTTTCAATGTTGCCATTGAGAAATGTTGTATTTCCATCCATATGATGCAATTCTAAATTAAAGAATGCAACCAATGCTATTATAATCCTGAATGAGTCTTTCGAAGACATTGGATAGAAAGTCTCTTTATAATCAATGCCTTCTTTTTGTATAAATCCTTTTGCAACAAGGCGGGATTTGTATCTTTCCACATCACCTTTTGAATCTCTTTTGATTTTAATTATCCATTTACAACTAATGGGATTCACACCTTCAGGTAATGGGACAAGATCCTACACATTGTTATCTTTCATGTATTTAGTTTCCTCATTATGGCATCTATCCACTTTAGAGAGTTAACACTTTGCATGGATTGATGAAAGGTGATTGGATCATCTTCCATCATTCCAACATCTACATCTTGTTCTTAAAGAAATAGAATATATTCACATGATATTGCACTTCTTCTCTCTCTAGTAGATCTTAATAATGACAAAGATTCTTGAGATGTTGATGTTTGTTCATGCATAATTTTATTTTGGGGTGATTATGTAACATTGTATTGAATGTTTGTGTCATCAGAAATGATAGGAATGTGATCCCTGTCAAATCCGACAACATCTAAAAGAATGTCAACATATTCCTCTTCAAAAACAAAGTCATTGCTTTATCTCCCCTTGCAAACTCAACATCCTCAAAAAATCTACCATTACCGGACTAAAAAATGGACTTAAGTGTGGGATCATAAAATTTGTACCCCCTTGATCTTTCAGAGTATCCAATAAAGTAACAACTAATTATTCTTGCATCAAGTTTCTTTTCATTAGGCTGTCAGGCTTTGCCTCAGCTAGACATCTCCAAACATGAAAATGATTTAGACCAGGCTTCCTGTCCGTCCAATGTTCATATGGTATTTTATTAGTTGCCTTGGAGCTCTATTTAAGATATATGCTACACTCTTGAGTGATTCTCCCTAAGAGACGTTGGTAAACTAGAATAACAAATCATGCTCCTCACCATGTCCTTAAGTGTTCGGTTTCATCTTTTAGCTACAACATTCATGGTCGGTGGCCTTGCTATGGTATGCTGTGGGACGATACCGCATTCTTTGAGGTATCTTGAAAAGGTCCTGGACATTGTTCACTTGAACCGTCATATCTACCATAGTATTCACAACCATAGTTAGATCTAATACTTTTAATCTTTCTACCAAGTTGATTCTCAACTTCGGCCTTAAAATTTTTGAACACATCCAAAGATTGAGATTTTTCATAAATGAGATATATGTAATCATATATAGAAAAAACATCTATGAATGTTATAAAATATTGTTGTTCATTCCAAGCAACCGTAAGGAATGTACCACAAATACTGTATGTATAAGTTCTAAGACTTCTAATGACCCATTGGCTCAAAATCTCCTTTTATTAGTTTGTTTTCCTTTTATACAGTTCACACACACATAAAAAATCTATGAAATCTAAGGGACTTAGAATTTTAGTTGACACAAGTCTTTCTATCATTGAGCTGGATATGTGCCCTAATCGTTTGTGCCATAATGATGCTAAGCCTATATCTGTAATTTTTATTTTCATACCTGATGTATTAGAAAGAAAGGATTCACTATGAGGTAAAAATATTCAAGCAACAAAGACGATCAAACTCAGATAGGAAACCAGAACCAACAAGGTTAGAATTATGAAATAAACTAAGTTTTCCATCACCAAAAGAAATAGAGTAACTAGCTTTGTCCAAAAGATAAACTAAAATCAAGTTTCTATGGAAAAAAAGTGCAACAAAAGTTCCATCTAGATCAAGGTAAAAGTCCTTCAGCAGCAATCTGAAGTTTCCTATTGCTTCTACATCTATCGATTCACTGTTTCCCACATAGAGGTACTTTTCAACATGACTAGGTTTCGGTCGCTCAGGCCATCCTGCATGAAGAAACAAATATAAGTAGTATCTCCAGAACCTAGCCTTCAAGTGTGTTGTCATACCGAAGTCAAATTAATTTTCGAACAAGCCAAACTATGAAGCGTACCTTTCTTAGCACGCCAAGCGTGATAATTCATGCACTGCTTCTTTGTGTGCCCTTTAGCTCCACAAAAGAAACAACCCATAACAGATGGTTCTTTATTCTGTTGTTTCTTATGGGTTACTGTTACTGCAGCTTCTTTTTCATGCTTCCTCTTCTTGCCCTTACCCTTAGAGGTGGAGGCAAGATGAGCACTTTCTATCTTGTCTTGCGTTAGTCCTTCCTCTTCCTGAACACAGTATGAGATGAGCTCATTAAGAGGACAAGTCTATTTATGACAGTTATATCTCACCTTAAACTGGTTGAATGAAGGAAGAATAGATATGAGTACCAAATGCACCAACAAGTCCTCAGAGAGTTCAAGTTTGAGTGCTTTTAACTTAAAAAGCAAGATGAGACATCTCCACTCCATGATGTTTCCTTTTCCCTTATACCGCATTGAAATCTGACTAGCCAAGAGTGTACCAATTTCAACCATTTCCTTCTTGGCAAATCATTTTTCAATATCAGCAAGGAATTCTTTAGCAGTACTTATTTTTTCAACCATAGTGCCCCTGAATGCTTCTGGAATGTCCCATTTCATTATCATCATGTACATGTGATTTGATTTCTCCTACTTTTCTTTATCCCTCTTTTCATCAGAAGTACTCTTATCTGTAAGTGGTGGAGGAGAGTTGGTCCTTATCGCAAGGTCAAGATACATGACCCCGAGAACTATCAACAAGTTCTCTTGCCATGACTTAAAATTGGAGCCATTTAACATTAGAATCAAATTGATGGTGGTAGTTATGTTGGTGGAGTTCATATCGAAAATTGACAATAAAATTTCTCGCATAACTGCAATAAAATCAAAAAATTGAATATATGTAAAATCTCATCTCAAGATATCTATCACTCTATTACAGTTTTTATCTTTGGATAAATATAATTTGTGAACGATATCTTGATGTAGTAATAAATATTGATGATAGTAACATGTCAAATAAAAAATTACCTTTGGGTGGATTTAATATTTGCATGATATCCAAACAATCATCACATATTTAAAACTCTAACCACATATATAATTTTGATGGATAACAATTTTCCTTTGGGTAAATATTTATCCATACAAATTAATGATGCATAACTATTTATATTTCGTCACACATTAATTTCAACAGCATGGGTCACTTTCGAAACATAATGTTTTGATTAACGTATATCAAAATATGTAAGTATTCATTCCTATATCCAAAACTGTTGTTTAATTTTAACAACGAAAAAACCCTAATGAGAAATTGTGGGCACATAATTGATGAATCTGCGTTTCATCATCTTTATTCATTTATTTTAGCTTAAAATACCTTATAAAACACTTGTATATATTACTAAATCCATATTCCTACTAACTACATCTGTGTGTAAATATTATACATTTATTACTATTTTAACCTAAAATAAATAAAAAAGAAAAAAAGGAAAAATAAAGAAAAACAAAAGATTGTATATATGTAATAGATACATGCTGAATCCAACCCCGAGAGAAGGTCAAGACTTGACCTGATCAACAAGGAATAAAGTAGGGTGAGATAAGGTCAAAAATCACCAAAAATATAATTGGTATGTTCCTCACTTGTATAATAGTGTCTATAATACAAATACTTTACTTATTTTATCACATAACCCTTTTTAAATAATCATGATAAAAAGCTCTTGTAAATAACAAAAATAATTGTAAAATAAATATGTGTATATAGTGTAATAGTCACACTCTCCAGAGGCCTCAAAAGTACAAATTTTCCAGATCAATATCTTTTCCCTATGAACTCGAATTGGATCAAAGTCACTAGGTGCAAGGTCGAGACTAGTCTTCAGTTCATCATATTCTAAATTAAATTATCTTTAAAAAGGAAGTGGTTTCATAATTTTTGGAGTTAAGGTTTGAAAGATAATTTTCTAGGGTGGTTTTTGCAATTTTACCACTTATTTATTGTGTTTATACATAATGTACTTTTAAATCATTGTAAATTTTTTTAATAATTATTTAAAATAGAAATAAAAATACAGAAAATATAATATAAAATATAAAATAACATAATTTCCTTATTTAACCATATGTATAATGTATTATATGTATATATTATATGTATATAATTAATTTCCTTAAATAACCACCGTTAAAAAATTAAATAACAAACATTTATTATTTAAATTAATAAATTGATAAAAATGATTTATTTATTTATGTAAATAATATACAATATGTATATAATTTAATTCCTTAATTAACCCATCACTAAAGTGGCTCTTTAAATTATTGACATATATTATTTTAATTAATATATTTCGACATTATTAATTAAATTTTTTATTCAATTAATCATTAATTCTACCATTAACATCTTTTCCCTTATTCCTTCCCCATTAATTCATTTTTTAAATTCAATTTTTTCTATTAATTTGGCTCCTACTCCCTCATGCCAATTTGATCAATCCTTTGGTGAGGAGCCTATTCTCTAAGAGCAATCTTTGATGGAAAGGAGCCCGGCTTACGAGCCATCTGATGACAGCAAGTACGCCTTCGTTGAGGCCATTACAACGTTAATCACTTTCTCATTGGTGAGATTCACACCCATTTCTCATCTTTTAATTAGGTAATTTTAGGATTAATTTTTGTTTTGATATTGGTGTCAATTTTTAATTCTAGATAGTTTCTCATAGTTAATCTTTGTTCTTCATCGATTTGATCCGATCTGATTTCACATCCACCTCTTAATCCCTACATGTTCATGTTCTGTCTCTAACGATCTATCTCCTCTGACTGCACACGGTGGTCGGAGAAATGGTTGCAATCCCTCACTAAATAACGGAACCATCCATTCACCTAACAGTTGTTTGATTTTTTTAGATCGAGCCATCGTGCTCGAGTCGGTTCTTATTCAATTCCATTGCAGGTATACGGGATAAAAAAACATCACTGATGTCCTTCATAAAAAGAAAAAAGTAGACATTACAAAAAAACACAAAAAAGGAAAAAATCTTGGGTTGCAACTCCGCCCTATTCCTCCATCTGCGGCTGTCCTCGATCGTTGAATTCGTGCCCCCGCTGACCAAAGAAGACCCTGCCTCCATCATCATCCTAGATCGCCAACTAGATCAGCCCCTTCTCCTGATTTATCACCGTCGACCGCTGCTCCACCATCCGAATGCCCTTCTGATGAGCGACTCAACCGATCAGGGTTAAGTCTCAGAAAATCAAATCAAGGTCATTGCGACCCCAATCGACTAAGCGTGGCTCAATTAAGAAAAACAAACCACTAATAAAGATATCAAGCAATCAAACAAGGCAAGAGGTCTCGCTAATTTATTTTACCTGGTATAGATACCAGGGTCGATCACAAGGAGCATGGGATGGAAAACCTACGAAGTAGTCTGGAAACCGAGAAAAGAAAGTAAATTGGTGGTTTTAAAATTTTCAAAATTTTTTATGATTTTTATAATGAGAAAAGAATAAAGAAAAACTAAAAGGCAACACTCAAGCAATTATTAAATGGTCCAAAAATACTCAAAAATTCAAAACAAAAATATTTTTAGGTTTTTAAAATATTCAAGTGTTTTTATGAATTTTATGGGGTTTTTTATTTTTAATTAATTTTTTTAAAAATAAAAGAAAGTAAAAAACATCCAACATTGTACAGCTGGGATCTAAAGACAGATTAAAATTATTTAAAATGCCTATAAAATCCTAGCAGTAATTTTATTAAAACTGCAAACTAAAACCTACCTATAGAAGAAGAAAACACATTTTTTATTTTTTATGATTTTTTAATGATTTTTATAAGATTTTTACTCTTTTTCAATTTTTATGGGTTTTATAAATGAGAACAAGGCAAAATTTTCACAGAAACTCAAACAACATAAAACACACAATAAGTTTTTTTTTTGAAATTTTAAGGTATTTTAATATTTTTAGTTGATTTTCTAAAAGCAAGGGACACTTTTTATGGTTTTTGAATTTTCAAAAATAATAAATGAAACAAAACACAACCCAAAAATCACCAAAATTCCTACACAGTAGGGGCTACGCATTAAAATTTCATGATTTTTGGAGCAATTTTGCTATTTATTTAATTAAAAACAAAACACACATCTCACAGGGACCAAAATGCTAATAAAATAAGTCCTGGGACCAAACAATAACACGTGAGAAAAGCCTAGGGTCAACTCTATAATTTTTCCATCAAAATCCGCACATGTAGTAAAACAGCATTCACAGGGGCATATTTGCAAATATAGAAAATAAAACTTCAGTCAATAACAGTAAAGAAGTTTAGGGAACGTAGTGCAAATAACCCAAATAAACACGTGACAAAGCACGTGGGTCCTCATAGGCAGGACTAAAGTGCAAATATGAAAAACTACAGGTACTGGAATGCAAAATAGTCCAACTACAGATTTTGTTTACAGACTAAAATATAAACTAAAAGAAACGTGGGAAATAAAGTGCAATATACCCATGGGCTGCACGTGAGAAGCGTGTGGGGGACAGGTGTCAGCTGCTAGCAGGACGTGATCATACAGCTCTACTCCTCTAAAAAGGTTGATCTGACGGTCAGGGAATGTTCGCTACGTATGGCGCAGATCTGTCAGATGGCATCAGATCAACAGTCAAAAAGCTGCTCCACTGGACGGCTCAGATGAGATCGGAAAGACTGCTCCGCATCCAACGGAAACGGAAGATGGTGAATGAATAGGGCCCTGATGGACTTCGATCGATAATCTGGGTGAATCTGTCCGATCGATTGGACTATCAATGGGTTGACACCTCTGTGGAGGCGCTCTGCGTCAAGTCATGGGCTCCGATTGCCCGACGGATGGTCGAATGGTCGTAACGGTGGAGCTGGGGGTTGGGGTAGCTCCGCCGAGCAGCTGGGAAGACGATAGAGCTTCTCACAGCTCCAAAGGACCTACAAAGCTAAGATGAGACTCGGAGGCACACTCCGGTCCAGTTTATTAGAGAAATAAACCAAAGAAGGGACGGTAGATGGTCTTGATCTCCAACGGTCGTGACAGAAGGAGATCGGGGACCTAATCTTGGCAATCCGAGCCAAGATCAGGGTGATCATGCTACATGAGAAGGTGTAAGGTGAGCGTGTAGGTCGATCTGAACGAGTGGATGAAGGGTACGAAGCTCCGACCGGCTGGTCGGAGTTAGCGGAGCTGCGGCGGCATACAAAGAAAAGATCGAGCAAATGGCGGAGCTAGGACTGAAATGAAGGCTACCTGAAGATCCTAAGATGATCCTGAGCTCCAGGGGAGTTGGATGGTGGGGTTGTGGCCTCGACCACGCTGTGGCTGGCGAAGGAGGCTCCTCACGGTGGTTCTCCGACCACGATGGGTGAGCGTCAGCTGCACAGCACCTCTCCGAGCACCAAGAGTGACCTCTAGCTGCTGTCACCAAGGCGAAGGTGTCTAGGGTATCAGAAAGGGGTGCAGCGCGAGCTGCTACGGCAAATAAAGAAAAGATCGAGCAAATGGCGGAGCTAGGACTGAAATGAAGTCTACCTGAAGATCCTAAGATGATCCTGAGATCCATGGGAGTCGGACGGCGGGGTTGTGGTCTCGACCACGTTGCTGTTGGCGAAGGAGGCTCCTCACGGCGGTTCTCCAGCCACGATGGGTGAGCGTTGGCTACACATCACCTCTCCGAGCACCAAGAGTGGCCTCCAGCTGCTGTCACCAAGGAGAAGGTGTGTAGGGTATCAGAAAGGGGTGCGGCACGAGCTAGGGCACTGTAGAGGCGGAGAGAAGATTTTATAGAGTTGATAGGGGTCTGGAAAGATTGGAGATAAGCACGAGAGCTGAGAAGGAATTAGATTGGGTGAAGCACCCACGAGGATGATGGAAGTACAAGGATTCTCGGGTCCGAATCCCGAGGCGAGAGGAGATCGGAGTCGGACTGGGAAATGTCGAGAAGGAGCTCCGGTGACTAGGATCTGGGTTGGACCCAGGTAGGAGGCGCCGTTGACCCTTGGTCAACATTTCAACTGACCAATCAGAAAATATTATTTACAAAATACTTTACAAATTCAATAAGAAATAGAAAATGATTTTAAATTAAAAAGTGTATAAAATGAAAAATGTTTGTATTTTTAAACTATCTTTCTATGATTTTTATTTATTTTTATGAAAAATAAATTATTTAATATACAGTATATTGTATTATATACAGGTATAAAATACCTAGGTATTTTGTACAATTATTTTTAATTTATTATTTTTACAAAAACACCCCAATGTTATATTTTATTAAATTTACAACATAATTTTTGGAGTATAAATTATTTTTATTTTATTTTTACTATTTATTTACAAGTATAAAATAAATAGGGAAAGATACATATATACATGTATTATATACAAGGTGAGAGAGAGTTTTATTCTACTTTTATTTTTATTTTATTTTTCTAATTTTTGTTTTATTTTTAGAACTATATATAAGGAAGTCAAAATATCTTTTTATTTTTATTTTTGTAAAAATAAATTATATACATAGATGGTATATATGTACAAGGTAGAGTTGCCGTATCTCTCTCTACTTATTTTATTTGGCAATCAGGCCAATGCTTGGCCCTCTCTTGGGCTTGGGTCACTCAATATTTATTCTAAATATTTCCTTCTTTTTCTTTTATTCTTTATTCTTTTATTTTTGCACAAATACATGCTAATTATGGTATATTAACACATGCATGCTTATTGCTAATTTATTGTATTTACAACTATTTACATGATGCTTTGCCAAGATAATTAGCTAAAATAAAAGAATAAAGAGTGATGAATGAGGCTTCATCACCCCCTATACTTTACTTTTGCTAGTCCCTTAGCAAACACTTATTTTAAAAAGAAGTGAAAAGAAAAAGAAAAAGAAAAAAGAAGGATAATCAAGGTTGATCATTAAACTTGCCTTCATTAAATATAAGTATGGAGCTTAGTCAGACCTTTGGATTATTAGTTTGTCAGATTTAGACTTAGATTTAATACTTAACAACCTCTAAGTTCCACCAATCTATGGTCAAGACTCCTCAACAATCCAGATCAGAACAAGTCTACGTACACAAACTCTAATGACCATGAATCTTCCCTTGTACTGTGTAAGTGCTATTTAGCTCCCCACCTCAGAAATGACAAAGTGACAACCCCCCTCAGCAAGGTAACTCTAATGCCCTATTCTGGAAGCTCTTGCCTAGAGGAGCTGGGTATTCCCTTCTAAGTTCAAGTGCAACCAGCTCAAGAAGAGGAGGAAGAAGAGAATGGACCATGACCAGTGTAGCCATGTATCCTAGGGAACCCAACCAGTGTAGCTAAATCTCCCTGTTGCAAGCTTCATGAGATGGGAATGGTAACATAAGCTTTGCTTTATTTGGCTATATACACTCCGGTGGGTATTTCATTTTCTATCAGACCCACCACTTTTTGGACTTTTCCTTTCTTTTGCACATTTTTTCCTTTTCTTTTCAATGTGCATATGTACAACATATCTACATGGTGCAACATATATTCATAAGGAGTTTTTCCTCTTGAACCAGTAGACTATCCCTCTTTTGAAGCATTATTGCAACCCACAACTCCTGTCTTTAGACCTCAATGCCGCCAGACCAAGTAGAGACGCACTTCCTTCACTTAAAGAAGATGAGAGGTTCCGCCTAGAAGTACTACCCTCGTATGCTACTCCAAGCAAAAGAAGATTGCCTCCTCACCACCTCATCCGTAGAGAGCTATGTGTAAGTTGCTGGTGCAAGTTAAGCCATTGTCTGTGAGAGTCATGCGTGCGTTATTAAGTGTTCTACTTAGGCTCATCAAGATGACATATGATCATAGCCTAGTGGACTCAAAGAATTAAGTCCCAAATGGACCTGAAAAGTCTTAACCCTAAGCCCTAGAAGGTTCCTCTTAGAATTAGGTGGATTACGGTCTTAACAAAGCTCCATTTTCCAATTTAATTCCAGGCTGGTTTAAATGTCAACTTTAATTCAGAAAAACTTTAAGTATAGGGAAGTGAAAAGGAATGGCATACTACAACGACGAATCAAAGAATAGAATGGAAAAGAATCTCGGTGTTTCCCCCTATACTTAAGATCAAGTAATCCTAAGTATAGCAGACTGTACATAAAAGGAAATCTGAGTGGAAGAATGTACAGGGTCTACCTCCCCTATACTTAGGGTAAAATATACCTAAGTATAGGCAGCAAAATAGAGGTAAAAAGAATCAAAAGAGAAATCAAAAGTTTGACACCCCCATATACTTAGGGTAAAGTACACCCTAAGTATAACATAATCATAAGATACAAATGGGGTGTTGGACTGAAGAATGATGTGATATGGACATCTAGATCTATACAAGGCTGAAGACAGTGATAATCAGGCATGTGATGCAATAGATGTGAGTCAAAGACCGCATCTCACGTAAAATGAATAGGGGCGAAGTCAACGACCAGTGGCTTAATGATCTAGATATGGTTTGAGCCGCTGCCCGTTAATACGAAAGGTAGAATCATATGATATTTCAGATATATCAATACTTACATTGTCATGTACCTTTCGGACCAGGTATGGTCCCTTCCACTTGCTCTGCAACTTCCCTGAAAATAATCTAAGCCTAGCATCGAACAACCATACTCTCTGATCTCGCTCAAACTTCTTGTGGTTGATATGAGAATCATACCACTCCTTCACTCTCTCCTTGTATTATAGGCTGCTCGAAAAGGCTGTGTCTCTAAGATCCTCCAGGGCTGCCAATTCTGCCCTCCTCTGATCTCCTACTTTCACTGGATCCAATAGTAAGTATGTGACAACCCAAAGTGACTTATGCCTAATCTCAACAGGTAAATGGCAGGGCTTGCCATAAACGAGGCGAAAGGGAGATGTACCCAAAGGAGTCTTGAAGGAAGTCCAATATTCCCACAAGATCGAGTCCAAAAGCTGTGACCAATCCTTTCGGTCAGGGCGGACAACCTTCTGCAATATAGTCTTGATCTCCCTATTCGACACTTCAGTAAGACCATTGGTCTCTGGATGATATGGAGTAACTACTCGATGGTCTATGTTGAACTCGCTAGCAAGGGCCTTTACCTTATCATTGACGAAATGAGACCCCCCGTCAGATAGCAACACTCTAGGCACCCCTAACCGTGAAATGATATTCTTCCTCAAAAATATGCATACAATCCTAGCATCTACGGTTTAGGCAGGGATGGCCTCAACCCAATGACTAACATAATCAATGGCTAACAGAACGTACTCAAATCCTTGACTCTTAGGGAATGGACGCATGAAATTGATGCCCCATGCGTCAAAAACCTCACAGAAGTGAATGGGCTGCATCGACAGCATATCACGTTGTCCAAAAGTGCCCATCCTCTGACAGTCAGTACACCTCTTCACGCATTCATCAGAATCCTTGAAGAGGGTAGGCCACCATAGGCCGGATTGAAGCACTTTCTATGTCGTTTTCCTCCTAGAGTGATGTCCTCCTGCCTCAAGCTTGTGGCAGTAAGTGAGGATGCTATGGTGCTCCTCCTGAGGAATTCACCGATGCCAAATGCTATCCCCTCCTTCATGATAAAGGACGGGAACTTGGCCTTCGCGAGGAAGGTCTCAAGTTGCTGTCTGGGCCAACCTTGTGGAACTTTTTGGCAACATGATAGTTCACAATGTCAGCGTACCATGGGAGCGAGGCGATAGCAAGGATCGCCTCATCTGGGAAGGTCTCAGATATGGGATCAGTCTACTCAGATTCCTCAAGATGCTCTAATCAGGAGTGATGATCCGCTACCACATTCTTGACTCCAGGCTTATCCTTAATCTCAATATCAAACTCCTGGAGTAGAAGGATCCATCTAGTCAGTCTCGCGTTGGCATCCTTCTTTGCCATGAGGTACCTGATGGCAGTATGGTCTGTGAAGATAGTCACCTTTGATCCAATGATGTAAGATCTGAACTTATGTAGGGCAAAGACTACAGCTAGCATCTCCTTCTCAGTGATAGTGTAGTTCCGTTGCGCGACATCCAATGTACGACTAGCGTAGTGAATGGCAAATGGTACTCCATCCCTCCTCTGTCCCAGCACGGCCCCTACGGCAAAATCGGAGGCATCCATCATGATCTCGAATGGGAGAGACCAATCAGGCGGCTGAAGGACATGATCCTCAACAACTAGACTCTTAAGAGTCTTAAATGATACAAGACACTTATCATACACAATGAACTCGGTGTCTTTGGTCAGCAAATCAGTCAACGATCGGGCAATCATGCTGAAATCATGAATAAAGCGTCTATAGAAACCGACGTGCTCCAGAAAAGATCGTAATTGTCGCAAGTTGGATGGTGGACTGAGTTTCCTAATGATATCCACCTTGGTCAGTGATGAGCGTCCTGAAGGCTAGGGTATAGGTGCTAAATCGGTCGTTGCGACCCAAGCGATCAGACTCGGCTCGATCAAGAAAAATGAACCACTCAATAAAGATAAAATCAATCAAACACGAATAGCGGTCCTGCTATTGGATTAACCTGGTATAGCACCCAGGGTCGAACTCAAGGAGAACGGGTTGGCTGAGAGGCCTACGAAGTAGTAAAAAAAATAAAGAAAATAAAAGAACAAAATATTTTTAGTGGTTTTTGAATATTTTTATATTTTTTTGGATTTTTAAGTAATTAAGAAAATAAGAAAAACAAAGAAGGCACACACTTCAACAAATTATTAAATGCACAAAAATTCAGCCAAAAATTCAAACAAAAATATTTTTATGTATTTTATATTTTTTAGTGTTTTTGGTGAATTTTTGAGAATTTTCTGATATTTATCTAATTTTCTAAAAATCAGAAAGTGAAATAAACAGTGGGTACTGTCCAGCCGAGCTAAAAAGCCCTAGATAAAATAACTAAGAGCCTCAAAATCGCCTGGAGGTAATTTTCCTGTAAAGAAGATGAAACAAGGAAAATTTAGGTACCAATTTTATTATTTTTGGATTTTTAATTTATTTATTAGAATTTTTATAGGTTTTTGAGTGTTTTTAAAGTTTTTAGTGGTTTTCAGTGATGAAAAATAGCCAAAATTGGCTAGAAAATCAAACTGAGTAAAACAAACACTGGGTAATTTTTATAGAAATTTTACTTGAGTTTTAATATTTTTTTTGTGATTTTTCAAGTTAGAAAGTAGCAAAAATTAAGGTTTTTGATTTTTTAAAAATATCAAATGAAATCAAGAATGTCCTCAAAAATCCACAAAAATCCTACACCATGGCAGGAGCCATGTATCAAATTCTCGTTGGATTTGGAGGTGTTTTGATATTTTATTCTAAAATGAAAAGAGGGTACAGTGCACAGGGACCAAAGTGCAAATACCCGAAGTTCCGGGGGGTCTGGTGCAATTTTCCCAGCAAAACACGAGCCACGCACGTGCCTGGGGCACTCAGGGACCCAAATGTAATAAAAATAAGTCCCGAGGACTTATTGGTAACAGGTACCAAAAGTCCAAGGGCTTATCTGCAAATAACCCAAAATAAAACGCACATGCTGGAATATATCACGCACAGGGGTATAAATGCAAATAAGAGAAACTTTTCATTCATTCAATAACATCCAGAACTATAGGGGGGTCTACTGCAAATATCCTAGAACAACACGTGACGAAGCACGTGGCATACAACACACAGGGGTATCTAAGAAATTAAAATAAAGCACGGTGTCCACTATGCAAATTAACCTAAAACTTAACAACTAAGTTCTATATTTACAGGACTAAAACTAAATAAAAATAAAGACAGGGCCTAAGGGTAAATTACCCTTTATTATGCGGATGGGTTGGATGACTGCCACGTGGCTGATCGGATGGCGTGGAAGCGGGGTGGCTGGTGATCCAACGGCTGAGATCAGACCTCCTCTAATCGAACGATATCTGCTGCTCCACAAACGGACGATGACGATGGAATCTGGAGCAGGCGGTCTGATCAAACGGCGACGGAGGGTCCTGGAAGAACAGCTCCCCGGCGAGACTCGCCGGGCTCGTGCGTGTGCGGTGCTCCTCCTGGGAGCCCTCTGAAGGTCGGAGAAGAATCGTGGAAGGCTCCCGCGTCTGCCGGTAGGCTCCGATGATCGAGCCGAGCTCCGAGGAGCTCGGGCGAGGTCGGCGGAGCTGGGTCTCCTGTCTGGATGACGAAGGGCCTCAGATGGCCCTCGTTTCGACCTGAAAAGTGAACCAGAAGACTCACGGGTCGAGGGCAAATTGCCTCGACCCGGTTAGGCGAAGTGGGGGTGATTGATGTGTCGGGATGGCGAGCTCCGGCGAAGGTGGTGGACGGAGGAGCTCGGTTCCCAACTCCTGTGCGAGCTGGGTTGAGTGAGTGGGTGAAGAATGTGCGTCGGAAGGAGGCGGACGTAATGGACGATTCCGATGATCGAAATGGGTAACGGAGTGGTCGGAATCAAAGAAGCGCGGCGGCGGAGCGATTTGGGCGTAAACTGAATTTAAAGGAAATGGGCAGCCTAAGGGGATACCTGGGTGGTCGGAGAGACTGGGGAGGAGCTGCTGATGCTCCTGGTCGTTGCCTCGAGGATCGTCTCGCTCCGAGGCTCGGAGCTCACGCTGGTGGCGGAGCTACGGCGGCTGTGGTCGCCGGATCGATGGCGAAGCTCCCTCTCCTCGCTTCGACAGGCTCAGACGCGAGCTGTCACTCTCACGGTTGCTCTGGAGCTCACAGGAGGAGGAAACAACTAGCCAAAGATAAGCAATCGAGTGGCGGAGCAGCAACTATATACGGCTAGGGGTCCGAGAAAGATGGGTCCGGGCAAGCTCAGGAGCGCGCGGATCCCGAGGGAGCGGCTCCGGCGAGGATGTCGGATGAACGATTAAAGATTCGGACCCGGGGTTTAGGGAAATGGGTGTCGGATCAAGCGGGTATAATTGCGAGAAATCGGGTCGGGCGCTTGTATCTGCGGAAGGTGGTCCTGGGGGGGGGGTAGTTGACCGGGCGGTCAACATCCCCAGGACCCAATGGAATTCGGCCACGTGGCTGGATCTTGAAAGGCAAATTAAGGGTAGCTAGGGGCCGAATTTGCAAAAACTCAAAACACAAAATATTTTTATTTTATTTTTTTCTATTTTTTAGTGATTTTTAATTAATTTTTGGAAATACAAATAAGGTATATATATAGTATGTACTATATAGGTATATGTACACTATTAGGGTTTTTTATTTTTTTTTGATTTTTAATTATTATTTTTATGCAATTTTATTCCTATTTTATATTTTATTTATTTTCATTATAAAATAAGGAATAAAAGGGTATTTTTATTTCATTATTATTATTTATATACATAGGTAAAATAAATATATATATACACACATCTATATACATGGTATATGTACAATGTATTTTTGTATTTTTAATTTTGTTATTTTTATATTGTTTTTGTTTTAATTGTTTTTATTTTATTTATTTACGCTACATAACATAGAATATTTACAAAAAGTTTGAAAATTAATTTTATTTATTTACAAGGTTAAATAAATACATAGATGTGGTTTATGTACAAGATGAAAAGGGGTATTTTGTTCTTTTTGATTTTTCACTTTTTCTTTTGTTTTTATGTTTATAAATATATACAAGTATTTACAAGCATAATTTAAGCTCTTTTTGTTGAGGAAAATACTTTTATAATATTTACATAAATATTTACACATGAGCCCCTATCTCCCTCTACTTTGGCTTTTATGCGGTCAGGCCCATGCTGAGCCCTCCCTTGGGTTAGGTTGCTCAATATTTATTCTAAATATTTCCCTCTTTTTCTTTTTAATCTTTATTCTTTTATTTTTGCACAAAAACATGCTAATTATAGGTTTTTACACAATGCATGCTTTTGGTAATTATTCCTATTTACACATATCTACATGTATTTGCAAAGGTTTTTGTAGCTAAAATATAAGAATAAAGAGTGATGAATGAGTATTCATCACCCCCTATACTTAACTTTGCTAGTCCCTTAGCAAACACTTATTTGAAAAAGAAGTGAAAAAGAAAGAAAGAAAAAGAAAAAGAGGATGTACATGGATCAAGGTTGATTATTAAACTTGCCTTCATTAAATTGGGGTATGGAGCTCGATCAGATCTTTGGATTATTAATGTGTCGGAACCTTATTTAGACTTAAGCTTAAAACTCAACAGCCTCTAAGTTCCACTAATCTATAACCAAGACTCCTCAATGCTCCAGATCAGAACAAGTCATCAACCACAAACCCTGAAGACCATGAATCTTTTCTTGTCCTGTGAATGTGAAGTCTAAGCTCTCCACCTCAGAAATGGCAACTTGACAGCCCTCCCCAACAAGGTAACTCTATGACCTCAATCTGGCCACTCTTTCCTCGAGGAGCGGGGTATTCCCTTCTAAGTTCAAGTTCAATCGGCTCAAGAAGAGGAGGAAGAAGAGAATGGGTCAAGGCCAGTGTAGCCAAGTACCCTTGGGAGCTTGACCAGTGTAGCCAAGTCTCCCTGCTGCAAGCTACAACAGGTGGATCATGAAACCAAGCTTTGCTTATTGCACTTTATATACATACTCCGGTGGGATTATCATTTTCTATCAGACCCACCACTTTTTTTGGAGTTCTTTTCTTTTTGCGCATTTTTTTTTCAAGTGCATCTGTACAACATATACATGTGCAGCATATATACAAGGAGTTTTTCCTCTTGAGCCAGTAGACTATCCCTCTTTTGAAGCTTTATTGCAACCCACAACTCCCGTCGTTAGACCTCATGGCAACCAGACCAAGTTGAGACGCACTTCCTTCACTAAAAGAAGAAGAGAGGTTCCGCCTAGAATTACTACCCTCATATGCTACCCCAAGTCAAGGAAGACTGCCTCCTCACCACCTCATCCGTAGAGAGCTCGGTGCATAGTGCTGGTGTCCAAGTAAAGCCATTGTCTATATGAGTCATGTGTTGTTGTTAAGTGCTCTACTTAGGCTCATTGAGATGACATGTGCTCATAGCCTAGTGGACTCAAAGAATTAAGTCACCATGGACCTGAAAAGCCTTAAACCTAAGTCCTATAAGGTTCCTCTTAGAAATTAGGTGGATTAAGATCTTAATCAAGCTCCATTTCTCAATTTGATTCCAGGCTAGTTTAAATGTCAACTATCATCCAGAAAAACTACATACATATGTATAAAAAGATGCTTATTTACACAAATTCTACAATCATGCAAAATTTTTGAAAAATGTTTTGAAATCATGAATGGATGATGCATGAAGTGCAAGTTTTGCAAAAAGATATTTACACACATTCACACAGGATTTTTGCAAACTTTTGATTTTCAAAACATTTTGGAAAAATTTTGTACTATATACATAATTTTGATACAAAATATTTACACAAGCTTTACACAAAAAGATTTTTGAAACCATTTTTACAAAAATAATTTGTACACTAGCTATTTATGTGCAAACAAAAGAAGTTTATGTACATGAAAATTTTTAATTTTTGTGATTTTTAGCCATTTTATTTATTAACACACTCACACAAAGTACGAGTTATGGCTAAAGTATATATGAAATATATACACACCCCCTATACTTAGCTCGAACGATGTCCTCAGAGTCAAGAGCGATGAAGAAGACATAACTCGTACCAGGTATAGGGAAGTGAAAAGAAAGGCTATATACAAAGAAGAAGAAAATAGAAACGTCAAACAGGTCTCGGGTCTTCCCCCTATACTTAGGATCAAATAATCCTAAGTATAGCAGGCTGTTTACTAAGGGAAAACCGAGTGGAGAATGTACATGGTCTACCCCCCCTATACTTAGGGTGAAATATCCCTAAGTATAGGCAGCAAAACAGGGGTAGGCAGAAACAAAAGAAATACCCATAAGGTCTCACATCCCCCCTATACTTAGGGTAAGGTGCACCCTAAGTATAGCATAATCACAAGATGAAGAAAGGGATGTGGGACTAAAGACTGTAGCGATATGGACATCTGGATCTATACAAGGCGGAAGATCAGTGAAACTCAGGCGTGAGATGCATTAGATGTGAGTCAAAGACCGCATCTCACGCAAAATGAATAGGGGCGAGATCAGCGACCCGCGGCTCATGATCTAGAAATGGCTTGAGCCGCTGGCCGTTTACTCGAAAGGTGGTCTCAGAAGACAACTCCGATATATCGATGCTACCGTTGTCGTGCACCTTTCTGACCAAGTAGGGTCCCTTCCATTTGCTCTGTAGCTTCCCTGGAAATAATCGTAGCCTCGCATCAAACAGCCATACTCTCTGTCCAATCTCAAAATGCTTGTGGCTGATATGAGAATCATGCCACTCCTTCACTTTCTCCTTATAATGTAGGCTGTTTGAGAATGCTGTATCTCTAAGCTCCTCCAGGGCAGCTAACTCTGCCCTCCTCTGGTCTGCCATACCATCTGGATCCATCAGAATATCTGTAACAGCCCAAAGTGACTTGTGCCTCAGCTCAACAGGTAAATGGCACGGCTTGCCATATACGAGGCGAAAGGGAGATGTGCCCAAAGGTGTCTTGAAAGACGTCCTATATGCCCACAAGACCGAGTCCAAAAGCTGTGACCAATCCTTTCGGTCAGGACGGACGACTTTCTGCAATATAGTCTTGATCTCCCTATTAGACACCTCGGCTAGACCATTCGTCTGTGGATGATAAGGTGTAGCAACACGATGGTCCATGCCGAACTCGCTAGCAAGGGCCTTCACCTGGTCGTTGATGAAGTGAGATCCCCCATCAGATATCAAAACTCGTGGAACCCCGAACCGTGTGATGATGTGCTTCCTCAGAAATCTGCAAACTGTCCTCGCATCAGCGGCTCGGGCGGGGATAGCCTCCACCCAACGACTAACATAGTCCACGTCCAACAGAATGTACTCAAATCCCTGACTCTTAGGGAATGGACCCATGAAATCGATGCCCCATGCGTCAAAAACCTCACAGAAGTGAATGGGCTGCATCAGCATCATATCACGCTGTCCACAAGTGCCCATCCTCTGACAGTCAGTATACCTCTTCACGAACTCATCTGAGTCCTTGAAGAGGGTAGGCCACCACAAGCCGGATTGGAGCACTTTCTGTGCCGTTCTCCTCCCAGAATGATGTCCTCCTGCCTCAAGCTTGTGGCAGTAAGTGAGGACGCTATGGTGTTCCTCCTGAGGAATACACCGACGCCAGACGCTATCCCCTCCTTCGCGGTAAAGGATGGGATCCTCCCAATGGTAGGACTTGGCCTTCGCAAGGAAGGTCTCAAGTCTCTGCCTGGGCCAATCTTGTGGGACTTTCCCTGCAACGAGAAAGTTCACAATATCGGCATACCATGGGAGCGAGGCGATAGCAAGGATCGCCTCATCTGGGAAGGTATCTCGAATGGGGTCAATCTGCTCAGTCTCCTCAGGCTGCTCTAATCGGGAGAGATGATCCGCCACCACATTCTTGACTCCAGGCTTATCTTTGATCTCAATGTCAAACTCCTGGAGTAGAAGGATCCATCTAATCAATCTGGCCTTGGCATCCTTCTTTGCCATGAGGTACCTGATGGCGGTGTGATCTGTGTACAAAGTCACTCTAGATCCGATGATATACGATCTGAACTTGTCCAGGGCAAACACTACGGCTAGCATCTCCTTCTCTGTGATCGTGTAATTCCGCTGGGCGGAATCCAATGTGCGGCTAGCGTAGTTGATAGCAAAGGGGACTCCATCCCTCCTCTGTCCCAGCACTGCCCCCACGGCAAAATCGGAGGCATCCGTCATGATCTCGAATGGGAGAGACCAATCAGGCGGCTGGAGGACATGAGCCTCAATCACGCACTGCGGGAGAGTCGTGAAGGACGAAAGACACTTGTCATCGACAAGGAACTCGCTGTCTTTCGTCAAGAGGTCAGTCAACGATCGAGCAACCCTGCTGAAATCGTGAATGAATCTCCTATAAAATCCAACGTGCCCCAGGAATGACCGTAGCTGCCTCAAATTGGACGACGGTGTGAGTTTCCTAATGACATCAACCTTGGCCGGATCCACCTCCATGCGCCTGTTGGAGATGATGTGGCCAAGCACCGTCTTTTGAGTCACCATGAAGTGACTCTTCTCCCAAGATAGCACCAAATGGTACTCAATACATCGCTGGAGTACTCGGTCTAGGCAATCAAGACAGGAGTCGAATCCGTCGCCGTAGACCGAGAAATCGTCCATGAAGACCTCTAAACACTCCCCTACCATGTCCGAAAAGATCGACAGCATGCACCTCTGAAAAGTCGCAGGGGCATTGCATAGCCCAAATGGCATGCGTCGAAAAGCATATGTGCCGAAGGGACAGGTAAAGGTGGTCTTCTCCTGATCCTCAGGAGTGATGGCCACCTGGTTGTAACCCGAGTACCCATCCAGGAAGCAATAATGGCTCTTCCCTGCCAGTCTCTCAATGATCTGGTCAATAAAAGGCAGGGGGAAATGGTCCTTCTTGGTGGCCTAGTTGAGTCTCCTGTAGTCAACGCAGACCCTCCAAGAGGTGGGTACTCGTGTAGCGATCTCCTCTCCTGACTCACTGATCACAGTCGTGATGCCCGTCTTCTTGGGCACCACATGCAAGGGGCTAACCCACTTGGAGTCGGAAATGGGATAAATAAAACCTGCACCCCACCATTTTGATATTTCCTTCATCACGACCTCTCTCAGGTTGGGGTTCAGTCGCCGCTGGAACTCACGCGACGGCTTCGCCCCCTCCTCGAGATAGATATGGTGGGAGCACACCGATGGACTAATCCCATGGAGATCTGCTACGCTCCATCCGATCGCCTTGCGGTTCTTTTCAAGAACCCCCATCAACCGGGATTCCTGCTCTCCAGTCAAATCGGCGGAGATGATGACTGGGTACATCTCTAGCTCGCCCGCAAGGAATCGATACTTCAGCGAAGTAGGGAGCGACTTCAGCTCTGGAAGGCTGGGTGCTGGCAAATCTGGCTGCGGAAGAAAATGAGTGAATGCTACTAAGTCTGCCAAATCTGCCTGGGAGAAAGAAAGTGAACTCTCGCAAACTGGGTCGGGAGAAGGCTGCTCGACTGTGCTATCTCTGATCTGCTCTGCATCTACCTCCTCCTTATCTGTAGGCTCAGGTGGACTCAGGTCTGGCATCTGATCATCACAATCTGCCCAATCAGACTCTGAATCCGAGGGATCTGTATCAACTGCGATGGAATCAATACCACCGTAAAGCAAGGTGGCCTCAGCACCACCATCACTGAAATCCGTGTCGCGATCAAGGACCGGCTCTGCTGCCTCAATGGTATCCTGGACCAGGGCTGTGCTCTCCAGACTCTCCTCTGCTATCATCTCGGCATCAGCTGTATCTGAAAATGAGAGGATGGCCTGTGCTGCCGGGTCTGCCCATGCTGCCTCGTCATCTGTGATCACAAAATCACAGTCCTGGTGGATGTCTGGCTCTGCGTCTGTCAGCTGCTCTGAATCTGTGCTAGCCTCCGAGCGTGCTCTCTCTGTCTCTGTAGTCCTCGACCGTCTCTATTTGTACACTCTCGCCCTCGACGCGAAAGTATACCTTCCCACTATCATGATCAGTCACCGCCTTGGCTGTGGCCAAGAACGGACGACCGAGGATGATGGGGGTATCGGTCACTGAATCAGGGATCTCCATGTCCAACACTACGAAGTCCACGGGGAATTTCAGGCCCTGAATCGTGACGATAACGTCTCGCAACAACCCCTTCGGCCTCTTGACAGATCGATCAGCAAACTGAAGGACTGTCCTGCTCTGTCGAAGAGTGCCCAACTCGAAGCGGTCGAGAAGGGCTGCCGGAAGTAGGTTGATCAACGATCCGCTATCTAATAGAGTCCGGTCGAACTTCTGCTCACTAATCTGGCATCCGACATACGGGGCCCCTGAATCTGGCCTCTTGGCTGGTAGACGGTTCTGGATCGCAAAATACGTGGCTTTCGTCAGCACATGAATCTCTGAAGTGTGGTTCCTCCTCCTCCTCCTGACTGTGGTCCTATCTCTCAAAGATCGTTGAAGAAGGGGGATGTGCTGCAAAGCCTCCTGGAGGGTCAGTTGGATGTGGAATCTATCGATCATGCTCTGACTGAACTCCTCCCGCTCTCTCTTTTTTGGATCATTTTCTTTTTTCTTCCTCTTCCCCATTTGAAGGGCTCTAGGGAAGGGGATCACAGGGTCCTTCGCAGGTGAAGGACTAGGAAAAGGCCTAGACAGCTCGACGGCCGGATCCACACATACATCACTCACCACAGTGGGACCAGAATAAACTAAACCTTTTCCTTTATTCAAAACAGAGTTCTGAGATACATGAATGCGAGGAAAGACAACATCTCTATCAAAACAAACACCGGTGGCCTCAGTACCACCTCTGGCTGGCTCTGCTGCTGGACGTCTCGCGGCATCAGTACCGCGGGCTGGCTCGGCTAAACTAGTGGCGTCAGTACCACCTCCTCGCACTGGTGAAGCGGCGGCCTCAGTACCGCCGGTGGAATCAGCATCCTTGGTGGCATCAGTTCCACCATCGTCATCTGGAGCGGCCTCAGTACCGCTCTCCTCCTCCTCATGTGGCGCCCTGGAAGTATCCTCGTGGTGTAGCTCAGATGAGGCGTCGCCGCCTGCTGGTGTCCTACCGCTCCTAAGTGTAACAAAATCAGCATCAAATAGATCCGAAGATGTATCATCAAATGGGTCACTAGGAGTGGCATGCTCAGTAGAAACTACCTGCTCAGACTTCCTCTTGAGGTTGTTCAGGTTCGGCACGATCTGTGCATGAATGGAGGCCTTCCCTCTCACCAGATCCCGCATCTCCTGGTGGAACTCGTCCATCTCCCATCTAAATGTGGCCTGCTGATCCGTGAGGAGGCGGGCGATGTCATCCAAGGTGGGGCTCTCTTGGGAACCCGACGGGTAGCCTCTCTGGTGCTGAGGCTGCTGGAACTGCTGGTGGTGCTGCTGAGAGGGGTAGGAAGAGGGATGCTGCTGGTATGCTGGGTGAGCATGCTGCTCACGTCTCCACGACTGTCCCTGCTGCTGATAGGGACGAGGGACGAAGGATGATGGCTGGTGTGACTGATAAGCTGGGGGCTGCTGCTGCGACTGGTGATCTCTCTGCTGGGAGTACTGCCCTTCCTGACTGGCTGGCTGCTGCTGGGGCTGGGTACCTCCACTCCCCCACCTGAATCCGGGATGGTCTCGTCGGATCCTAGGCTGGGGGCGGTCATACCAAATCCCGTTGACATCCATCAACGGCTCTGCATCGTAGGGGGCTGGCGGGAGTACTGCCAGAGGCTGATCCGGCTGGTAGACCACCATCTGCATGTCTGGAGATGGTGGGGACTGGTAGGTGGGCTGCGGCTGCTGGTACGGCTCCGCCTGTACAAGATGAACCTGTCTAGGCTGCTGTAGGGAGCTGGAGCGCTGGGACGAGCTGCTGCTGCTGCCGGTGTCGCCTCACGACTGAAGACGGGGCTGTGAAGCCGTCTGTGCCTCCTGGAGACACATGAGCTGGGTCTTCATGTTGCTCAGAGTCTGTGCCATCTGCTCCATCTGCGTGATGCTCTGGCACTGCTTCTTCTCAATCAGCTCCATGCGGTCCAACTTCTCGTTGATGATCCCCATGTCCGCAGCGGACGACTCTGCCTATGCTGCTGCGACTGCGGACGAACTGGAAGGACCTGCATCGACCCGTGTTATCCGCTGGTACTGCACGGGTCCTGGCTACTGTTGGGATCTCTGTGTGTATAACCGGGTCTGAGACATCACCATGTAATTCTCGGCCATCTCCTCGTAGATGGCCCAGACCTGGTCGTGGTCCTTGGCGAAATAGGACCCGCCGCAAGAAGCGTTCACCAGACCCTGGAGCTCTGGTGTCAATCCGCTGAAGAAGCTCTGAACTAGGTTCGGCTTGGAAATGTCGTGGTGTGGGCATCTGTCTGTGAGCTCTCGGAACCTCTCCCATGCCTCGTGAAATTGCTCGTTGGGGAGCATGGAGAAGTTGCTGATCAGGGCCCTCGCTGCATTCGTCCGCCCGAGTGGATAGTACTTGTTCAAGTACTCGGTGCGGAGCTGCTCCCAGGTGTAAACAAACCTCCCCAAATGCTTCAGCCAGGTGGCTGCTCTGTCAGCTAAGGAGAAGGGGAAGGCGATCATCCTGATCGTGTCCTGGTCCACCTGACGGTCGTGGACAGTGCTGCATATCATCAAGAACTCCTGGAGGTGGAGATGGGGCTCCTCTGTCGCGAGTCCGTGGAAGCGGGGGAGTAGCTGCAAAGTGTTGGGGGGGAACTTGAAGTCCCCCACGATCGCTGGAAGTACTACCCAGTGGTGCGTCAGCGTCGATCCGGGGTTGTGTAACTCCCGCATCGGTCTCGGTGGTCCTCCGGCCGCTCCCGCGGCGGCTGCCGCTGCTGCGGCGGCTGCTGCGGCTGCTGCATCCGCATCATCTTGGATCCTCGGTCCCTCTCTCCTCTGCTCTCGCTCTGCTCTCTCTGCTTGCATCTGCTCCATCTCTCTCCTCATGTCGAGCATAAATGCTCCCTGATCCCTCAGCTGCTGCTGGACTGTCTCCAACGAGGCGATCAGGGTGGAGTTGATCGCTCCCTGATCTAATACGAAGTGCTTAGGCTGACGGGAACGATCCTCAGAACTGTCATCCATGTCATCTGCTGCAAAATCAAATGAGCCCAACTCAGGTGCTGTCAAATCTATCAATCACTCCTCGGGCTCATGTCTCTCAAGTCCGAAAGAAAGGGGGTCGAGGGGGAACAGGGCGGAGTCGTACTCGGGCTCGGAGAGCTGGTCTTGGCTCTCGCGGGCTAACCTAGATGACTGGGTGGACGTGCCCGAAAGCGGTGCAGCCAGAGGCTGCCTAAGAGAGCGTTGACCCATCATCTTGATCTGGCGAGTAGGGCGGATGAGATCTGGAGAAAATATGATCACAAAACAAACCCCCGGTTCACCAACGCGACGCGAGCTGAAGACCGTGAAAGTTCGGTCAAATTATCTTGTCGATTTTATTAGGTGAACACACAAAATATCAGAGCGCTTACGTGACCTGTTAGGATACCCGATGCTATCCCAACCGACTGGCCCGCACGGAAGAGTCGGTAATCAGTCGGGACTAGCACCGGAGGGCTCTACCTAGGGTGCGGGTCACTCTCTCGCGCATCCAAACCATACAATGAGGGGGTTGCTCTCCCCAAGACAAAATTTTTAGGGTGAGCGTCTTTTAAGATCAATAGAGTTAACCAGTCCCAATTTTATGGTTTTTCTTTTTAATATTTTTCAAATCAAAACAAAAGGCCTAACGAATTTTTCGGTTCTCCTGGTTATTTAATCCAAAACAGGGGGGAGAAGACGAAAAAGCCGATGCGCGATGAAATCAATGATGCATGCTGAGTAAGAAATGCATACCTTGTCTCCAGCACTCTACATGCAAGTGATCCGTGCAGAATTTAAAGACTGAAAATAAACTACCTATATGATGCAACGGGAAAGCCAAGTCCTAGACGAGCAATTTCTATCGCAAGAACCGTCTAACCGGTCACCGACCTCCAAGCCAAAGGATCCGGTCTTGGCCCGTCCCTCCTCTGTCCGACAAATCGGGGGTAGGGGAAAGCGCTTTTCAGGACGGGCTGCGGCACGTAGGCTACGAAGGAGATGATTCGGTTATTTTTATTAATTAGTTATTAGTGAGTCCAATTAGCGTTCTATAGGAACAGACAAGCAGTTAAGTGTTGGGACCCTACTAATTACGGCTCAAGCAAGAGAAATTCCTAAGTCTAGGGGCTCGAGCAAAAACCGCGTAAACACCGGAAAAGGCAGTAAGAAAATAAAAGAAAACCAAAACCGTGTAAAAAGCCGCGAAAATCCTAAGGGTCCCCCGAGCACACCGGTGCTCGGCGAAACAGACCCGCTAAGTCAAAAGTGTCCAAGTCCTGAGAGTCCATGTATTATTACAATTATAATGAAATAAAAATGAAAATCCTC
This sequence comes from Ottelia alismoides, assembly GCA_037367405.1. NCBI lineage: Eukaryota > Viridiplantae > Streptophyta > Magnoliopsida > Alismatales > Hydrocharitaceae > Ottelia > Ottelia alismoides. Next base: position 130,937 of record JAZKJV010011133.1, on the reverse strand, counting down.
TCCCACTCGACTCTCTCTCACTCTCTCCTGCGGCTCCGCAAAGAAAGGAGCCACCTCCGAATCCCGCGGTTGCGTCGGCTTCTCGAAATCAGCCGCCTCGGTCCTCGGGCCCTCACAAGAAAAAAACAGAGTGGTCAGAACCAGATAATCAAATAATAATAAAGGAAAAAGAAATGGAAATGAAAATAAGGGTATATGTGCAAAAATGCAAAATAAAATAAACACTCAAAATAAAATAAAGAAAATAAAACAAAAATAAAATATGTACAAAAGCCGCGAAAAGCCGCGAACTCTGAAAGAGCCGCGAAAAGCCGTGAAAACAAAAATGAAAAGAAAAAGAGAACTACTAAGCCGTGCTCCCCGGCAACGGCGCCATTCTGATGAGCGTCCTGAAGGCTAGGGTATAGGTGCTAAATCGGTCGTTGCGACCCAAGCGATCAGACTCGGCTCGATCAAGAAAAATGAACCACTCAATAAAGATAAAATCAATCAAACACGAATAGCGGTCCTGCTATTGGATTAACCTGGTATAGCACCCAGGGTCGAACTCAAGGAGCACGGGTTGGCCGAGAGGCCTACGAAGTAGTAAAAAAATAAAGAAAATAAAAGAACAAAATATTTTTAGTAGTTTTTGAATATTTTTATATTTTTTTGGATTTTTATGTAATTAAGAAAATAAGAAAAACAAAGAAGGCACACACTTCAACAAATTATTAAATGCACAAAAATTCAGCCAAAAATTCAAACAAAAATATTTTTATGTATTTTATATTTTTTAGTGTTTTTGATGAATTTTTGAGAATTTTCTGATGTTTATCTAATTTTCTAAAAATCAGAAAGTGAAACAAACAGTGGGTACTGTCCAGCCGAGCCAAAAAGCCCTAGATAAAATATCTAAGAGCCTCAAAATGGCCTGGAGGTAATTTTCATGTAAAGAAGATGAAACAAGGAAAATTTAGGTACCAATTTTATTATTTTTGGATTTTTAATTTATTTATTAGAATTTTTATAGTTTTTTGAGTGTTTTTAAAGTTTTTAGTGGTTTTCAGTGATGAAAAATAGCTAAAATTGGCTAGAAAATCAAACTGAGTAAAACAAACAGTGGGTAATTTTTATAGAATTTTTAATTGAGTTTTAATATTTTTTGTGATTTTTCAAGTTAGACAATAGCAAAAATTAAGGTTTTTGATTTTTTAAAAATATCAAACGAAATCAAGAATGTCCTCAAAAATCCGCAAAAATCCTACACCATGGCAGGAGCCATGTGTCAAATTCTCGTTGGATTTGGAGGTGTTTTGATATTTTATTCAAAAATGAAAAGAGGGTACAGTGCACAGGGACCAAAGTGCAAATACCTGAAGTTCCGGGGGGTCTGGTGCAATTTTCCCAGCAAAACACGTGCCACGCGCGTGCCTGGGGCACTCAGGGACCCAAATGTAATAAAAATAAGTCCCGAGGACTTATTGGTAACAAGTACCAAAAGTCCAAGGGCTTATCTGCAAATAACCCAAAATAAAACGCACATGCTGGAATATATCACGCACAGGGGTATAAATGCAAATAAGAGAAACTTTTCATTCATTCAATAACATCCAGAACTACAGGGGGGTCTACTGCAAATATCCCAGAACAACACGTGACGAAGCACGTGGCATACAACACACAGGGGTATCTAAGCAATTAAAATAAAGCACGGGGTCCACTATGCAAATTAACCTAAAACTTAACAACTAAGTTCTATATTTACAGGACTAAAACTAAATAAAAATAAAGACAGGGCTTAAGGGTAAATTACCCTTTATTATGCGGATGGGCTGGATGACTGCCACGTGGCTGATCAGATGGCGTGGAAGCGGGGTGGCTGGTGATCCAACGGCTGAGATCAGACCTCCTCTGATCGAACGATATCTGCAGCTCCACAAACGGACGGCGACGATGGAATCTGGAGCAGGCGGTCTGATCAAACGGCGACGGAGGGTCCTGGAAGAACAGCTCCCCGGCGAGACTCGCCGGGCTCGTGCGTGCGCGGTGCTCCTCCTGGGAGCCCTCTGAAGGTCGGAGAAGAATCGTGGAAGGCTCCCGCGTCTGCCGGTAGGCTCCGATGATCGAGCCGAGCTCCGAGGAGCTCGGGCGAGGTCGACGGAGCTGGGTCTCCTGTCTGGATGACGAAGGGCCTCAGATGGCCCTCGTTTCGACCTGAAAAGTGAACCAGAAGACTCACGGGTCGAGGGCAAATTGCCTCGACCCGGTTAGGCGAAGTGGGGGTGATTGATGTGTCGGGATGGCGAGCTCCGGCGAAGGTGGTGGACGGAGGAGCTCGGTTCCCAACTCCTATGCGAGCTGGGTTGAGTGAGTGGGTGAAGAATGTGCGTCGGAAGGAGGCGGACGTAATGGACGATTCCGATGATCGAAATGGGTAACGGAGTGGTCGGAATCAAAGAAGCGCGGCGGCGGAGCGATTTGGGCGTAAACTGAATTTAAAGGAAATGGGCAGCCTAAGGGGATACCTGGGTGGTCGGAGAGACTGGGGAGGAGCTGCTGATGCTCCTGGTCGTTGCCTCGAGGATCGTCTCGCTCCGAGGCTCGGAGCTCACGCTGGTGGCGGAGCTACGGCGGCTGTGGTCGCCGGATCGATGGCGAAGCTCCCTCTCCTCGCTTCGACAGGCTCAGACGCGAGCTGTCACTCTCACGGTTGCTCTGGAGCTCACAGGAGGAGGAAACAACTAGCCAAAGATAAGCAATCGAGTGGCGGAGCAGCAGCTATATACGTCTAGGGGTCCGAGAAAGATGGGTCCGGGCAAGCTCAGGAGCGCGCGGATCCCGAGGGAGCGGCTCCGACGAGGATGTCGGATGAACGATTAAAGATTCGGACCCGGGGTTTAGGGAAATGGGTGTCGGATCAAGCGGGTATAATTGCGAGAAATCGGGTCGGGCGCTTGTATCCGCGGAAGGTGGTCCTGGGGGGGGGGGGTAGTTGACCGGGCGGTCAACATCCCCAGGACCCAATGGAATTCGGCCACGTGGCTGGATCTTGAAAGGCAAATTAAGGGTAGCTAGGGGCCGAATTTGCAAAAACTCAAAACATAAAATATTTTTATTTTATTTTTTTCTATTTTTTAGTGATTTTTAATTAATTTTTGGAAATACAAATAAGGTATATATATAGTATGTACTATATAGGTATATGTACACTATTAGGGTTTTTGATTTTTTTTATTTTTAATTATTATTTATATGCAATTTTATTCCTATTTTATATTTTATTTATTTTCATTATAAAATAAGGAATAAAAGGGTATTTTTATTTCATTTTTATTATTTATATACATAGGTAAAATAAATATATATATATATACACACATCTATATACATGGTATATGTACAATGTATTTTTGTATTTTTAATTTTGTTATTTTTATTTTGTTTTTGTTTTAATTGTTTTTATTTTATTTATTTACACTACATAACATAGAATATTTACAAAAAGTTTGAAAATTAATTTTATTTATTTACAAGGTTAAATAAATACATAGATGTGGTTTATGTACAAGATGAAAAGGGGTATTTTGTTCTTTTTGATTTTTCACTTTTTCTTTTGTTTTTATGTTTATAAATATATACAAGTATTTACAAGCATAATTTAAGCTCTTTTTGTTGAGGAAAATACTTTTATAATATTTACATTAATATTTACACATGAGCCCCTATCTCCCTCTACTTTGGCTTTTATGCGGTCATGCCCATGCTGAGCCCTCCCTTGGGTTAGGTTGCTCAATATTTATTCTAAATATTTCCCTCTTTTTCTTTTTAATCTTTATTCTTTTATTTTTGCACAAAAACATGCTAATTATAGGTTTTTACACAATGCATGCTTTTGGTAATTATTCCTATTTACACATATCTACATGTATTTGCAAAGGTTTTTGTAGCTAAAATATAAGAATAAAGAGTGATGAATGAGTATTCATCACCCCCCTATACTTAACTTTGCTAGTCCCTTAGCAAACACTTATTTGAAAAAGAAGTGAAAAAGAAAGAAAGAAAAAGAAAAAGAGGATGTACATGGATCAAGGTTGATTATTAAACTTGCCTTCATTAAATTGGGGTATGGAGCTCGATCAGATCTTTGGATTATTAATGTGTCGGAACCTTATTTAGACTTAAGCTTAAAACTCAACAGCCTCTAAGTTCCACTAATCTATAACCAAGACTCCTCAATGCTCCAGATCAGAACAAGTCATCAACCACAAACCCTGAAGACCATGAATCTTTTCTTGTCCTGTGAATGTGAAGTCTAATCTCTCCACCTCAGAAATGGCAACTTGACAGCCCTCCCCAACAAGGTAACTCTATGACCTCAATCTGGCCACTCTTTCCTCGAGGAGCGGGGTATTCCCTTCTAAGTTCAAGTTCAATCGGCTCAAGAAGAGGAGGAAGAAGAGAATGGGTCAAGGCCAGTGTAGCCAAGTACCCTTGGGAGCTTGACCAGTGTAGCCAAGTCTCCCTGCTGCAAGCTACAACAGGTGGATCATGAAACCAAGCTTTGCTTATTGCACTTTATATACATACTCCGGTGGGATTATCATTTTCTATCAGACCCACCACTTTTTTTGGAGTTCTTTTCTTTTTGCGCATTTTTTTTCAAGTGCATCTGTACAACATATACATGTGCAGCATATATACAAGGAGTTTTTCCTCTTGAGCCAGTAGACTATCCCTCTTTTGAAGCTTTATTGCAACCCACAACTCCCGTCGTTAGACCTCATGGCAACCAGACCAAGTTGAGACGCACTTCCTTCAATAAAAGAAGAAGAGAGGTTCCGCCTAGAATTACTACCCTCATATGCTACCCCAAGTCAAGGAAGACTGCCTCCTCACCACCTCATCCGTAGAGAGCTCGGTGCATAGTGCTGGTGTCCAAGTAAAGCCATTGTCTATATGAGTCATGTGTTGTTGTTAAGTGCTCTACTTAGGCTCATTGAGATGACATGTGCTCATAGCCTAGTGGACTCAAAGAATTAAGTCACCATGGACCTGAAAAGCCTTAAACCTAAGTCCTATAAGGTTCCTCTTAGAAATTAGGTGGATTAAGATCTTAATCAAGCTCCATTTCTCAATTTGATTCCAGGCTAGTTTAAATGTCAACTATCATCCAGAAAAACTACATACATATGTATAAAAAGATGCTTATTTACACAAATTTTACAATCATGCAAAATTTTTGAAAAATGTTTTGAAATCATGAATGGATGATGCATGAAGTGCAAGTTTTGCAAAAAGATATTTACACACATTCACACAGGATTTTTGCAAACTTTTGATTTTCAAAACATTTTGGAAAAATTTTGTACTATATACATAATTTTGATACAAAAATATTTACACAAGCTTTACCCAAAAAGATTTTTGAAACCATTTTTACAAAAATAATTTGTACACTAGCTATTTATGTGCAAACAAAAGAAGTTTATGTACATGAAAATTTTTAATTTTTGTGATTTTTAGCCATTTTATTTATTAACACACTCACACAAAGTACGAGTTATGGCTAAAGTATATATGAAATATACACACACCCCCTATACTTAGCTCGAACGATGTCCTCAGAGTCAAGAGCGATGAAGAAGACATAACTCGTACCAGGTATAGGGAAGTGAAAAGAAAGGCTATATACAAAGAAGAAGAAAATAGAAACGTCAAACGGGTCTCGGGTCTTCCCCCTATACTTAGGATCAAATAATCCTAAGTATAGCAGGCTGTTTACTAAGGGAAAACCGAGTGGAGAACGTACATGGTCTACCCCCCCTATACTTAGGGTGAAATATCCCTAAGTATAGGCAGCAAAACAGGGGTAGGCAGAAACAAAAGAAATACCCATAAGGTCTCACATCCCCCCTATACTTAGGGTAAGGTGCACCCTAAGTATAGCATAATCACAAGATGAAGAAAGGGATGTGGGACTAAAGACTGTAGCGATATGGACATCTGGATCTATACAAGGCGGAAGATCAGTGAAACTCAGGCGTGAGATGCATTAGATGTGAGTCAAAGACCGCATCTCACACAAAATGAATAGGGGCGAGATCAGCGACCCGCGGCTCATGATCTAGAAATGGCTTGAGCCGCTGGCCATTTACTCGAAAGGTGCTCTCAGAAGACAACTCCGATATATCGATGCTACTGTTGTCGTGCACCTTTCTGACCAAGTAGGGTCCCTTCCATTTGCTCTGTAGCTTCCCTGGAAATAATCGTAGCCTCGCATCAAACAGCCATACTCTCTGTCCAATCTCAAAATGCTTGTGGCTGATATGAGAATCATGCCACTCCTTCACTTTCTCCTTATAATGTAGGCTGTTTGAGAATGCTGTATCTCTAAGCTCCTCCAGGGCAGCTAACTCTGCCCTCCTCTGGTCTGCCATACCATCTGGATCCATCAGAATATCTGTAACAGCCCAAAGTGACTTGTGCCTCAGCTCAACAGGTAAATGGCACGGCTTGCCATATACGAGGCGAAAGGGAGATGTGCCCAAAGGTGTCTTGAAAGACGTCCTATATGCCCACAAGACCGAGTCCAAAAGCTGTGACCAATCCTTTCGGTCAGGGCGGACGACTTTCTGCAATATAGTCTTGATCTCCCTATTCGACACCTCGGCTAGACCATTCGTCTGTGGATGATAAGGTGTAGCAACACGATGGTCTATGTCGAACTCGCTAGCAAGGGCCTTCACCTGGTCGTTGATGAAGTGAGATCCCCCATCAGATATCAAAACTCGTGGAACCCTGAACCGCGTGATGATGTGCTTCCTCAGAAATCTGCAAACTGTCCTCGCATCAGCGGCTCGGGAGGGGATAGCCTCCACCCAACGACTAACATAGTCCACGGCCAACAGAATGTACTCAAATCCCTGACTCTTAGGGAATGGACCCATGAAATTGATGCCCCATGCGTCAAAAACCTCACAGAAGTGAATGGGCTGCATCGACATCATATCACGCTGTCCACAAGTGCCCATCCTCTGACAGTCAGTACACCTCTTCACGAACTCATCTGAGTCCTTGAAGAGGGTAGGCCACCATAAGCCGGATTGGAGCACTTTCTGTGCCGTTTTCCTCCCAGAATGATGTCCTCCTGCCTCAAGCTTGTGGCAGTAAGTGAGGACGCTATGGTGTTCCTCCTGAGGAATACACCGACACCAGACGCTATCCCCTCCTTCGCGGTAAAGGATGGGATCCTCCCAATGGTAGGACTTGGCCTTCGCAAGGAAGGTCTCAAGTCTCTGCCTGGGCCAATCTTGTGGGACTTTCCCTGCAACGAGAAAGTTCACAATATCGGCATACCATGGGAGCGAGGCGATAGCAAGGATCGCCTCATCTGGGAAGGTATCTCGAATGGGGTCAATCTGCTCAGTCTCCTCAGGCTGCTCTAATCGGGAGAGATGATCCGCCACCACATTCTTGACTCCAGGCTTATCTTTGATCTCAATGTCGAACTCCTGGAGTAGAAGGATCCATCTAATCAATCTGGCCTTGGCATCCTTCTTTGCCATGAGGTACCTGATGGCGGTGTGATCTGTGTACAAAGTCACTCTAGATCCGATGATATACGATCTGAACTTGTCCAGGGCAAACACTACGGCTAGCATCTCCTTCTCTGTGACCGTGTAATTCCGCTGGGCGGAATCCAATGTGCGGCTAGCGTAGTTGATAGCAAAGGGGACTCCATCCCTCCTCTGTCCCAGCACTGCCCCCACGACAAAATCGGAGGCATCCGTCATGATCTCGAATGGGAGAGACCAATCAGGCGGCTGGAGGACATGAGCCTCAATCATGCACTGCCGGAGAGTTGCGAAGGACGAAAGACACTTGTCATCAACAAGGAACTCGGTGTCTTTCGTCAAGAGGTCAGTCAACGGTCGGGCAACCCTGCTGAAATCGTGAATGAATCTCCTATAAAATCCAACGTGCCCCAGGAATGACCGTAGCTGCCTCAAATTGGACGGCGGTGTGAGTTTCCTAATGACATCAACCTTGGCCGGATCCACCTCCATGCCCCTGTTGGAGATGATGTGGCCAAGCACCGTCCCTTGAGTCACCATGAATTGACTCTTCTCCCAAGATAGCACCAAATGGTACTCAATACATCGCTGGAGTACTCGGTCTAGGCAATCAAGACAGGAGTTGAATCCGTCGCCGTAGACCGAGAAATCGTCCATGAAGACCTCTAAACACTCCCCTACCATGTCCGAAAAGATCGACAGCATGCACCTCTGAAAAGTCGCAGGGGCATTGCATAGCCCAAATGGCATGCGTCGAAAAGCATATGTGCCGAAGGGACAGGTAAAGGTGGTCTTCTCCTGATCCTCAGGAGTGATGGCCACCTGGTTGTAACCCGAGTACCCATCCAGGAAGCAATAATGGCTCTTCCCTGCCAGTCTCTCAATGATCTGGTCAATAAAAGGCAGGGGGAAATGGTCCTTCTTAGTGGCCTAGTTGAGTCTCCTGTAGTCAACGCAGACCCTCCAAGAGGTGGGTACTCGTGTAGCGATCTCCTCTCCCGACTCACTGATCACAGTCGTGATGCCCGTCTTCTTGGGCACCACATGCAAGGGGCTAACCCACTTGGAGTCGGAAATGGGATAAATAAAACCTGCACCCCACCATTTTGATATTTCCTTCATCACGACCTCTCTCAGGTTGGGGTTCAGTCGCCGCTGGAACTCACGCGACGGCTTCACCCCCTCCTCGAGATAGATATGGTGGGAGCACACCGATGGACTAATCCCATGGAGATCTGCTACGCTCCATCCGATCGCCTTGCGGTTCTTTTCAAGAACCCCCATCAACCGGGATTCCTGCTCTCCAGTCAAATCGGCGGAGATGATGACTGGGTACATCTCTAGCTCGCCCGCAAGGAATCGATACTTCAGCGAAGTAGGGAGCGGCTTCAGCTCTGGAAGGCTGGGTGCTGGCAAATCTGGCTGCGGAAGAAAATGAGTGAATGCTGCTAAGTCTGCCAAATCTGCCTGGGAGAAAGAAAGTGAACTCTCGCAAACTGGGTCGGGAGAAGGCTGCTCGACTGTGCTATCTCTGATCTGCTCTGCATCTACCTCCTCCTTATCTGTAGGCTCAGGTGGACTCAGGTCTGGCATCTGATCATCACAATCTGCCCAATCAGACTCTGAATCCGAGGGATCTGTATCAACTGCGATGGAATCAATACCACCGTAAAGCAAGGTGGCCTCAGCACCACCATCACTGAAATCCGTGTCGCGATCAAGGACCGGCTCTGCTGCCTCAAGGGTATCCTGGACCAGGGCTGTGCTCTCCAGACTCTCCTCTGCTATCATCTCGGCATCAGCTGTATCTGAAAATGAGAGGATGGCCTGTGCTGCCGGGTCTGCCCATGCTGCCTCGTCATCTGTGATCACAAAATCACAGTCCTGGTGGATGTCTGGCTCTGCATCTGTCAGCTGCTCTGAATCTGTGCTAGCCTCCGAGCGTGCTCTCTCTGTCTCTGTAGTCCTCGACCGTCTCTATTTGTACACTCTCGCCCTCGACGCGAAGTATACCTTCCCACTATCATGATCAGTCACCGCCTTGGCTGTGGCCAAGAACGGACGACCGAGGGATGATGAGGGTATCGGTCACTGAATCAGGGATCTCCATGTCCAACACTACGAAGTCCACGGGGAATTTCAGGCCCTAAATCGTGACGATAACGTCTCGCAACAACCCCTTCGGCCTCTTGACAGATCGATCAGCAAACTGAAGGATTGTCCTGCTCTGTCGAAGAGTGCCCAACTCGAAGCGGTCGAGAAGGGCTGCTGGAAGTAGGTTGATCGACGATCCGCTATCTAATAGAGTCCGGTCGAACTTCTGCTCACTAATCTGGCATCTGACATACGGGGCCCCTGAATCTGGCCTCTTGGCTGGCAGACGGTTCTGGATCGCAAAATACGTGGCTTTCGTCAGCACATGAATCTCTGAAGTGTGGTTCCTCCTCCTCCTCCTGACTGTGGTCCTATCTCTCAAAGATCGCTGAAGAAGGGGGATGTGCTGCAAAGCCTCCTGGAGGGTCAGCTGGATGTGGAATCTATCATTCATGCTCTGACTGAACTCCTCCTGCTCTCTCTTTTTTGGATCATTTTCTTTTTTCTTCCTCTTCCCCATTTGAAGGGCTCTAGGGAAGGGGATCACAGGGTCCTTCGCAGATGAAGGACTAGGAAAAGGCCTAGAAGGCTCGACGGCCGGATCCACACATACATCACTCACCACAGTGGGACCAAAATAAACTAAACCTTTTCCTTTATTCAAAATAGAGTTCTGAGATACATGAATGCGAGGAAAGACAACATCTCTATCAAAACAAACACCGATGGCCTCAGTACCACCTCTGGCTGGCTCTGCTGCTGGACGTCTCGCGGCATAAGTACCGCCGGCTGGCTCGGCTAAACTGGTGGCGTCAGTACCACCTCCCCGCACTGGTGAAGCGGCGGCCCTCAGTACCGCCGGTGGAATCAGCATCCTTGGTGGCATCAGTGCCACCATCGTCATCTGGAGCGGCCTCAGTACCGCTCTCCTCCTCCTCATGTTGCGCCCTGGAAGTATCCTCGTGGTGTAGCTCAGATGAGGCATCGCCACCTGCTGGTGTCCTACCGCTCCTAAGTGTAACAAAATCAGCATCAAATAGATCCGAAGATGTATCATCAAATGGGTCACTAGGAGTGGCATGCTCAGTAGAAACTACCTGCTCAGACTTCCTCTGAGGTTGTTCGGGTTCGGCACGATCTGTGCAGGAATGGCGGCCTTCCCTCTCACCAGATCCCGCATCTCCTGGCGGAACTCGTCCATCTCCCATCTAAATGTGGCCTGCTGATCCGTGAGGAGGCGGGCGATGTCATCCAAGGCGGGTCTCTCTTGGGAACCCGACGGGTAGCCTCTCTGGTGCTGAGGCTACTGGAACTGCTGGTGGTGCTGCTGAGAGGGGTTGGAAGAGGGATGCTGCTGGTATGCTGGGTGAGCATGCTGCTCACGTCTCCACGACTGTCCCTGCTGCTGATAGGGACGAGGGACAAAGGATGATGGCTGGTGTGACTGATAAGCTGGGGGCTGCTGCTGCGACTGGTGATCTCTCTGCTGGGAGTACTGCCCTTCCTGACTTGGCTGGCTGCTGCTGGGGCTGGGTACCTCCACTCCCCCACCTGAATCCGGGATGGTCTCGTCGGATCCTAGGCTGGGGGCGTCATACCAAATCCCGTTGACATCCATCAACGTCTCTGCATCGTAGGGGGCTGACGGGAGTACTGCCAGAGGCTGATCCCGCTGGTAGACCACCATCTGCATGTCTGGAGATGGTGGGGACTGGTAGGTGGGCTGCGGCTGCTGGTACGGCTCCGCCTGTACAAGATGAACCTGTCTAGGCTGCTGTAGGGAGCTGGAGCGCTGGGACGAGCTGCCTGCTGCTGCTGCCGGTGTCGCCTCGCGACTGAAGACGGGGCTGTGAAGCCGTCTGTGCCTCCTGGAGACACATGAGCTGGGTCTTCATGTCGCTCAGAGTCTGTGCCATCTGCTCCATCTGCGTGATGCTCTGGCACTGCTTCTTCTCAATCAGCTCCATGCGGTCCAACTTCTCGTTGATGATCCCCATGTCCGCAGCGGACGACTCTGCCTGTGCTGCTGCGACTGCGGACGAACTGGAAGGACCTGCATCGACCCGTGCTATCCGCTGGTACTGCACGGGTCCTAGCTGCTGCTGGGATCTCTGTGTGTACAACCGGGTCTGAGACATCACCATGTAATTCTCGGCCATCTCCTCGTAGATGGCCCAGACCTGGTCGTGGTCCTTGGCGAAATAGGACCCGCCGCAAGAAGCGTTCACCAGACCCTGGAGCTCTGGTGTCAACCCGCTGAAGAAGCTCTGAACTAGGTTCGGCTTGGAAATGTCGTGGTGTGGGCATCTGTATGTGAGCTCTCGGAACCTCTCCCATGCCTCGTGAAATTGCTCGTTGGGGAGCATGGAGAAGTTGCTGATCAGGGCCTTCGCTGCATTCGTCTGCCCGAGTGGATAGTACTTGTTCAAGTACTCGGTGCGGAGCTGCTCCCAGGTGTAAACAAACCTCCCCAAATGCTTCAGCCAGGTGGCTGCTCTGTCAGCTAAGGAGAAGGGGAAGGCGATCATCCTGATCGTGTCCTGGTCCACTTGACAGTCGTGGACAGTGCTGCATATCATCAAGAACTCCTGGAGGTGGAGATGGGGCTCCTCTGTCGCGAGTCCGTGGAAGCGGGGGAGTAGCTGCAAAGTGTTCGGGGGGAACTTGAAGTCCCCCACGATCGCTGGAAGTACTACCCAGTGGTGCGTCAGCGTCGATCCGGGGTTGTGTAACTCCCGCATCGGTCTCGGTGGTCCTCCGGCCGCTCCCGCGGCGGCTGCCGCTGCTGCGGCTGCTGCATCCGCATCATCTGGGATCCTCGGTCCCTCTCTCCTCTGCTCTCGCTCTGCTCTCTCTGCTCGATCTGCTCCATCTCTCTCCTCATGTCGAGCATAAATGCTCTTTGATCCCTCAGCTGCTGCTGGACTGTCTCCAACGAGGCGATCAGGGTGGAGTTGATCGCTCCCTGATCCAATACGAAGTGCTCAGGCTGACGGGAACGATCCTCAGAATTGTCGGCCATGTCATCTGCTGCAAAATCAAATGAGCCCAACTCAGGTGCTGTCAAATCTATCAATCTCTCCTCGGGCTCATGTCTCTCAAGTCCGAAAGAAAGGGGGTCGAGGGGGAACAGGGCGGAGTCGTACTCGGGCTCGGAGAGCTGGTCTTGGCTCTCGCGGGCCAACCTAGATGACTGGGTGGACGTGCCCGAAAGCAGTGCAGCCAGAGGCTGCCTAAGAGAGCGTCGACCCATCATCTTGATCTGGCGAGTAGGGCGGATGAGATATGGAGAAACTATGATCACAAAACAAACCCCCGGTTCACCAACGCGACGCGAGCCGAAGACCGTGAAAGTTCGGTCAAATTATCTTGTCGATTTTATTTGGTGAACACACAAAATATCAGAGCGCTTACGTGACCTGTTAGGATACCCGATGCTATCCCAACTGACTGGCCCGCACGGAAGAGTCGGTAATCAGTCGGGACTAGCACCGGAGGGCTCTACCTAGGGTGCGGGTCACTCTCTCGTGCATCCAAACCATACAATGAGGGGGTTGCTCTCCCCAATACAAAATTTTTAGTGTTGGGACCCTACTAATTACGTTATAGTTATTAGTGAGTCCAATTAGCGTTATATAGGAACAGGCAAGCAGTTAAGTGTTGGGACCCTACTAATTACGGCTCAAGCAAGAGAAATTCCTAAGTCTAGGGGCTCGAGCAAAAACCGCGTAAACACCGGAAAAGGCAGTAAGAAAATAAAAGAAAACCAAAACCGCGTAAAAAGCCGCGAAAATCCTAAGGGTCCCCCGAGCACATCGGTGCTCGGCGAAATAGACCCGCTAAGTCAAAAGTGTCCAAGTCCTGAGAGTCCATGTATTATTACAATTATAATGAAATAAAAATGAAAATCCTCTCCCACTCGACTCTCTCTCACTCTCTCCTGCGGCTCCGCAAAGAAAGGAGCCACCTCCGAATCCCGCGGTTGCGTCGGCTTCTCGAAATCAACCGCCTCGGTCCTCGGGCCCTCGCAAGAAAAAAAACAGAGTGGTCAGAACCAGATAATCAAATAATAATAAAGGAAAAAGAAATGGAAATGAAAATAAGGGTATATGTGCAAAAATGCAAAATAAAATAAACACTCAAAATAAAATAAAGAAAATAAAACAAAATAAAACAAAAATAAAATATGGACAAAAGCCGCGAAAAGCCACGAACTCTGAAAGAGCCGCGAAAAGCCGCGAAAACAAAAACGAAAAGAAAAAGAGAACTACTAAGCCGTGCTCCCCGGCAACGGCGCCATTCTGATGAGCGTCCTGATGGCTAGGGTATAGGTGCTAAATCGGTCGTTGCGACCCAAGCGATCAGACTCGGCTCGATCAAGAAAAATGAACCACTCAATAAAGATAAAATCAATCAAACACGAATAGCGGTCCTGCTATTGGATTAACCAGGTATAGCACCCAGGGTCGAACTCAAGGAGCACGGGTTGGCCGAGAGGCCTACGAATTATTAAATGCACAAAAATTCAGCCAAAAATTCAAACAAAAATATTTTTATGTATTTTATATTTTTTAGTGTTTTTGTGAATTTTTGAGAATTTTCTGATGTTTATCTAATTTTCTAAAAATCAGAAAGTGAAACAAACTGTGGGTACTGTCCAGCCGAGCCAAAAAGCCCTAGATAAAATATCTAAGGGCCTTAAAATGGCCTGGAGGTAATTTTCCTGTAAAGAAGATGAAACAAGGAAAATTTAGGTACCAATTTTATAATTTTTGGATTTTTAATTTATTTATTAGAATTTTTATAGGTTTTTGAGTGTTTTTAAAGTTTTTAGTGGTTTTCAATGATGAAAAATAGCCAAAATTGGCTAGAAAATCAAACTGAGTAAAACAAACAGTGGGTAATTTTTATAGAATTTTTAATTGAGTTTTAATATTTTTTTGATTTTTCAAGTTAGACAGTAGCAAAAATTAAGGTTTTTGATTTTTTAAAAATATCAAACGAAATCAAGAATGTCCTCAAAAATCCACAAAAATCCTACACCATGGCAGGAGCCATGTGTCAAATTCTCGTTGGATTTGGAGGTGTTTTGATATTTCATTCAAAAATGAAAAGAGGGTACAGTGCACAGGGACTAAAGTGCAAATACCTGAAGTTCCGGGGGGTCTGGTGCAATTTTCCCAGCAAAACACGTGCCACGCGCGTGCCTGGGGCACTCAGGGACCCAAATGTAATAAAAATAAGTCCCGAGGACTTATTGGTAACAGGTACCAAAAGTCCAAGGGCTTATCTGCAAATAACCCAAAATAAAACGCACATGCTGGAATATATCATGCACAGGGGTATAAATGCAAATAAGAGAAACTTTTCATTCATTCAATAACATCCAGAACTACAGGGGGGTCTACTGCAAATATCCCAGAACAACACGTGACGAAGCACGTGGCATACAACACACAGGGGTATCTAAGCAATTAAAATAAAGCACGGGGTCCACTATGCAAATTAACCTAAAACTTAACAACTAAGTTCTATATTTACAGGACTAAAACTAAATAAAAATAAAGACAGGGCCTAAGGGTAAATTACCCTTTATTATGCGGATGGGCTGGATGACTGCCACGGGGCTGATCAGATGGCGTGGAAGCGGGGTGGCTGGTAATCCAACGGCGGAGATCAGACCTCCTCTGATCGAACGATATCTGCAGCTCCACAAACGGACGACGACGATGGAATCTGGAGCAAGCAATCTGATCAAACGGCGACGGAGGGTCCTGGAAGAACAGCTCCCCGGCGAGACTCGCCGGGCTCGTGCGTGCGCGGTGCTCCTCCTGGGAGCCCTCTGAAGGTCGGAGAAGAATCGTGGAAGGCTCCCGCGTCTGCCGGTGGGCTCCGATGATCGAGCCGAGCTTCGAGGAGCTCGGGCGAGGTCGGCGGAGCTGGGTCTCCTGTCTGGATGACGAAGGGCCTCAGATGGCCCTCGTTTCGACCTGAAAAGTGAACCAGAAGACTCACGGGTCGAGGGCAAATTGCCTCGACCCGGTTAGGCGAAGTGGGGGTGATTGATGTGTCGGGATGGCGAGCTCCGGCGAAGGTGGTGGACGGAGGAGCTCGGTTCCCAGCTCATGTGAGAGCTGGGTTGAGTGAGTGGGTGAAGAATGTGCGTCGAAAGGAGGCGGACGTAATGGACGATTCCGATGATCGAAATGGGTAACGGAGTGGTCGGAATCAAAGAAGCGCGGCGGTGGAGCTATTTGGGCGTAAACTGAAATTAAAGGAAATGGGCAGCCTAAGGGGATACCTGGGTGGTCGGAGAGACTGGGGAGGAGCTGCTGATGCTCCTGGTCGTTGCCTCGAGGATCGTCTCGCTCCGAGGATCGGAGCTCACGCTGGTGGCGGAGCTACGGCGGCTGTGGTCGCCGGATCGATGGCGAAGCTCCCTCTCCTTGCTTCGACAGGCTCAGACGCGAGCTGTCACTCTCACGGTTGCTCTGGAGCTCACAGGAGGAGGAAACAACTAGCCAAAGATGAGCAATCGAGTGGCGGAGCAGCAGCTATATACGGCTAGGGGTCCGAGAAAGATGGGTCCGGGCAAGCTCAGGAGCGTGCGGATCCCGAGGGAGCGGCTCCGGCGAGGATGTCGGATGAACGATTAAAGATTCGGACCCGGGGTTTAGGGAAATGGGTGTCGGATCAAGCGGGTATAATTGCAAGAAATCGGGTCGGGCGCTTGTATCCGCGGAAGGTGGTCCTGGGGGGGGGGGGGGGTAGTTGACCGGGCGGTCAACATCCCCAGGACCCAATGGAATTCGGCCACGTGGTTGGATCTTGAAAGGCAAATTAAGGGTAGCTAGGGGCCGAATTTGCAAAAACTCAAAACACAAAATATTTTTATTTTATTTTTTTCTATTTTTAGTGATTTTTAATTAATTTTTGGAAATACAAATAAGGTATATATATATAGTATGTACTATATAGGTATATGTACACTATTAGGGTTTTTGATTTTTTTTTTATTTTTAATTATTATTTTTATGCAATTTTATTCCTATTTTATATTTTATTTATTTTCATTATAAAATAAGGAATAAAAGGGTATTTTTATTTCATTTTTATCATTTATATACATAGGTAAAATAAATATATATATATATACACACATCTATATACATGGTATATGTACAATGTATTTTTGTATTTTTAATTTTGTTATTTTTATTTTGTTTTTGTTTTAATTGTTTTTATTTTATTTATTTACACTACATAAAATAGAATATTTACAAAAAGTTTGAAAATTAATTTTATTTATTTACAAGGTTAAATAAATACATAGATGTGGTTTATGTACAAGATGAAAAGGGGTATTTTGTTCTTTTTGATTTTTCACTTTTTCTTTTGTTTTTATGTTTATAAATATATACAAGTATTTACAAGCATAATTTAAGCTCTTTTTGTTGAGGAAAATACTTTTATAATATTTACATAAATATTTACACATGAGCCCCTATCTCCCTCTACTTTGGCTTTTATGCGGTCAGGCCCATGCTGAGCCCTTCCTTCGGTTAGGTTGCTCAATATTTATTCTAAATATTTCCCTCCTTTTCTTTTTAATCTTTATTCTTTTATTTTTGCACAAAAACATGCTAATTATAGGTTTTTACACAATGCATGCTTTTGGTAATTATTCCTATTTACACATATCTACATGTATTTGCAAAGGTTTTTGTAGCTAAAATATAAGTATAAAGAGTGATGAATGAGTATTCATCAGTCATTTCAACCTCCATGCCCATGTTGGAGATTATATGACCAAGCACCGTCTCTTGAGTCACTATGAAGTGACTCTTCTCTCAGGATAATACAAGATGGACCTCGATGCATTGCTGAAGGATGCGGTCTAGGCAGTCAAGACAAGCATCAAACCCATCGCCATAGACCGAAAGTCGTTCATGAAGACCTCCAAGCACTTACCCACCATGTCCGAAAAGATGGACAACATGCACCTTTGGAATGTCGTCGGAGCATTACATATACCAAAATGCATCCGTCTGAAAGCATATGTCCCTAAGGGGCTGGTGAAAGTGGTCTTGTCCTGGTCTTCGGACGCAATGGCCACCTAGTTGTAACCAGAGTACCCGTCAAGAAAGTAGTAGTGACTCTTCCCAGCTAGCCTCTCTATAATCTGATCAATAAAATGTAGCGGGAAATGATCCTTCTTTATGGCCTGGTTCAATCATCTGTAGTCCACACAGACCCTCCAAGAAGTGGGTACCCGAGTAGCGATATCCTCTCCAGACCCACTCACAACTGTAGTGCTGCCTGTCTTCTTGGGCACCACATGTAATGGGCTAACCCACTTGGAGTCGGAGATGGGGTAGATAAAATCGGCGTTCCACCATTTTGAGATTTCCTTCATGACAACCTCTCGAAGGTTCGGGTTCAGCCGTCGCTGGAACTCACGCGACGGCTTGGCGTCCTCTTCGAGATAGATATGGCGGGAGAACAGGGTTGGACCTATCCCCTGGAGATCAACTTCACTCCATCCTATTGCCTTGTGGTTCTTTTCAAGAACCTCCATTAAACAAGATTCTTGCTCTTTTCAAGAACCTCCATCAAATGAGATTCTTGCTCTCCAGTCAAATCTGCTGAGATAATGACTGGGTGCATCTCATGCTCACCCGCAAGGAACCTATACTTCAGCGACTACGGTAAAGGCTTCAGCTCTGGGCGACTGGGAGCTGACAAATCTGGCCTCTGAAAGGTCTGAGTGAAAGCAACAAAATCTACATGGGAGAACTCTCACTGATCATGATAATCCGGTGAAGACTGCTCTGCTAGTGTGTCTGTACTCTGAATAGGATCAGTCTTCACCCTAGTTGTTGGCTCTGTAGGAATCAGACATGGAATCAACTCATCAAACTCTATCTAATCAATATCTGACTTCGAGGGATCTGAATCTGAATCAAAAGAAATATCAACTGCCTTGCTATCCTGAACGTGGTCTATAGCCTTGAATGTGTCCTCTGCCAAGAATGCACTCTCCAATCTCTCCTCTGCTAGAACATGTGAATCCGTGTCATAGGACTGTGAGAGGATGGCTCGTGAAATGGGGTATGTCCAAGCAGCTTCATCATCTGTGATCACTAAATCGCACTCCTAGTGGGCGTCTCGCTCTGCCTCTATCATCTGCTCTTAATCACTAAGCGGCTGTGAGCAAGTTGAATCTTGCTCTCTAGTCTCATCAACCATCTCTATTTGTATACTCTTGCCCTCGATGCAAAAGTATACCTTCCCACTATCATGATCGGACACTGCCTTGACTGTGGCCAAGAACGGGCATCCTAGAATGATGGGGGTATCGGTCACATACGCAGGGATCTCCATGTCCAACACAACGATGTCCACGGAGAATTTCATTCCCTGAATTGTGACGACCACGTCCTTCAGCAACCCCTTTGGACTCTTGACATATTGATCACCAAACTAAAGGACCATCCTACTCTGTCGAAGAGGGCCAAACTCGAATCCGTCGAGTCAGGCTGCCGGAAGTAGGTTGATAGAAGAGTCGATGTCTAATAGAGTCCGATCGAACCTATGCTCATTTATGTGATATCTGACATAGGGAGCTCCTGCATCTGGCCTCTTGGCTGGCAGACGGTTCTGGACGGTGAAGCATGTGGCATGAGTGAGCACATGGATCTCTGAATGATGGTTCCTCTTCTTCCTGCGAATAGCGGTCTTCTCCCTAAGGTTCCTCTGGAAGAGAGGGATGTGCTCCAAGGCCTCCTGTAGAGTCAGCTTAATCTGGAATCTGTCTATCATCTGTTGGCTGAACTCTAGCTGCTGTGATTTTTTTGGATTTTCTTTTTTATTCCCCTTAGCCAAGAGGAGTGCTTGAGGGAAGGGGATGGCTGGGTCCTCCTCAGATGGAGGGCTAGGATCGGGTCCCTGCTGATGTGGTGAAATAGAATCCATATACATATCTCCATGCATCGCAGATGGACTCACAAATAAAGAACCCTTTCCTTTATTTATTTTTCTAGAATAGTCCTGATATGCAGTAATAGAAGGAAATGTAACAAGAATGAAATGGATGGCCTCAGTACCACCCTCGGCATCTGGACTTGCGGCATCAGCACCGCACTCTGGCTCAGCATCATCATCTGAGGTGGCATCAGCACCACCTCCTGCAGCTGGTGAAGTGACAGACCCAGTACCGTCAGCTGGATCTACATCCTTGGTGGCGTTAGTACCATCGTCATCAACATTAACATGATCGACATCAGCACCGCTCTCCTCCTCATCTGGTGCTCCTGAGTCCTCATGTGGTCGTCGCTCAGATGAGGCACTGCCGACTAGCATCCTACCGCTCCTAAGTGTAACAAAGTCAGCATCAAAAGTATACACAGAAATATCACCAAGTGAATCACTAGGAGTGGTAACCTCTGTAAACTCTACCTGCTCAGACTTCCTCTTCAGGTTGTTAGGATTCGGCTCGATCTGAGCAGATATGATGGCCTTGCCCCTGACTATCTCACTCATCTCCTAACGGAACTCGTACGTCTCCCGTCTGAATGTAGCCTGCTGCTCGGAGATAAGGCGGGCTAAATCATCTAAAGCTGGGTTCTCATAGGCGGGCCTATGAGAACCGGATAGGTGGCCTCTCTGAAAGTGAGGCTGCTGCTGATGAGAAGAATGAGGGGGATACTGGTGAGAGAACTACTGAGGCTGTTGCTGCTGCCTCCACGGTTGTCCCTACTGATAGGGACGAGGACCCTGCTGGTAGTGTGGCTGAGGCTGTGGCTGTGGGAAATGGGTTGCTGCTGCTACTGGTTGTACTGGCCACCCTGAACTGGAGGCTATTGCTGGAATGAGGCACCTCCGATCGACAACCAGAATCCATGATGGTCTCGTCGGATCCTAGGCTGAGGTCGGTCATACCAAATCCCGTTGACTTCCATCAATGGCTCCTGCTCGTTAGTGGGTGGGGGAAGAACTTCCAGGGGCTGATCTGGCTGGTGGACCACTATCTGACTGTCCCGAGACGGTGGTAGCTGGACATACTGTTGTTGATGCTTTTGGAACGGCTCCACCTGAATGTGATGCACCTGTCGGTAGTGGGCGGATGGCTGGGTCGAGTTGCTGCTACTACTGGGATCTGCCCGTGACCTGAGATGGGGCTGAGGAGTTGTCTTTGCCTCCTGGAGACACATGATCTGGGTCTTCAGGTCACTCAGTGATTGTGCCATATGATCTATCTGAAACATGCCATGGTACTGTTTCTTCTCTATGATCTCGATGCGGTCCAACTTCTCGCTGATAATCCCCAAATCAGCGGTCGATGACTCTACTTCTGCTGCGGCTGCTGACGATGTAGAAGGACCTGCATCGACCCGTGCTATCCTCTGATAGGACACGACCTGTGGTGTGGGCTTCCCCTATATATAGAGGCGGGTCTGGGACATAACTGTGTAATTCTTTGCCATCTCCACGTAGATGGCCCAGACTTGATTCTCATCCTTGGTGAAATAGGAACCCCCACAGGATGCGTTCACTAGCTCATGCAACTCCGGTGTAAGCCCGCAGAAGAAACTCTAGACAAGATTGGGCTTGGATATGTTGTGATGGGGACACCGGTCAATGAGCTCTCTGAATCTGTCTCATGCCTCGTGGAACTGCTCGTTGGGAATCATGGAGAAGTTGTTGATCAAGGCTCTGGCTGCATTCATCCGGCCGAGTGGATAATACTTATTCAAGTACTCGTTTCGGAGCTATTCCACAGATGTGACGTATCTCCCTAAGTGCTTCAGCCAGTTGGCTGCTCTGTCTACGAGGGAGAACAGAAATGTCATCATCTCGATGGTATCCTCATCCACGAGGCGATCGTGGATTGTGCTGCAGATTAGATCGAACTCTTGGAGATGGAGGTGCGGCTCCTCGGTGGCAAGCCCGTGGAATCAGGGTACTAGCTAGATGGTCTGCGACGGGAGCTTGAAATCTCCAGAATGGCTGGCAGCCGAATCCATATGTGGGTTAGAGTTGCACCAGGGTTGTGCAACTCTCTCATCGGACGCGTGGGTGCTGCTGGCTGTGAGGGCTTCTCAGGCTCTCCTCCCTCAGGAATGTCTCCTCCTCCACTGGCTTTGCGCTGCTCTCTATCGTCTCGTATATGCTCCATCTCTCGGCGCATATCCACCATAAAAGCCCCTGGTCTCTGATCTGACGCTGCATGGCCTCTAGGGAGGCTAACAGGGTGTTGTTGATGGCACCCTGATCTAATACGTAGGTCTGGTTCCCGCTGGGTCCATCAGTGCACTCCTCACTGCTGCCCATGGTCTCTACAAAGGCAAAAGATCCAAACTCAGGCGTCGTTAAGTGATCAAATGTCTGATGCTGTCTCTGCTGGGGCACCTCAAGAATGGTAGAAGGGTGGTCGAGGGGGAACGGGGCAGAGTCAAACTCGGGTTCGAAGAGCGGGTCTGGGCTCTCGCGAACCAACCTAGATGAGCGAACTGGAGTACTCGAAAGCGTGCAACCAAAGGCTGCTTAAGAGACCTCCAGCCCATCATCGTGATATAGCAAGTGAAGGCGAATGAGATCTGGAAAACACACAATATCGGGGAAACACAACCCCCAATTCACCTACTCACGCAGAGCTGATGGCCGTAAAGGTTCGGTCTTTTATCTTATCGATTTTATTTAGGTGATCAAGCAGTCTTTCAGAGCGATTAAGCGAGCTATTGGGAATCCAACGGTCCCAAGAGACTGTCCCAATCCCAAGGCTAGATCTTTCCCAGCCAGTGCAAGTCGCGGACCGTTTACCGGCTACCTGATCGACTCGCTCTATTAAGGATGTCGCAGCCTGCTTTACCGGAAAGCAAAGCGATCCTCACTGGAGAACGACTAACCTGAAATAAGTAGTCCGAGGAGAGGTCGGATGTGGATCTAGCCTAGTGTGCGGGTCACTCTCTCACTCATCCAAACCAGACAATGAGGGGATTCCTCTCCCAAGACAAGTTTTTAAATCAGGTGTCTTTTAAGGTCAAGTGTGTTTACCAGTCCCAATTTTATAGCTTTTCATTTTTAGGTATTTTTCAAGCAAACAACGCCTAGCAAATTTTTCGATTCTCCTGATTATTTTAAGTCCAAAAACAGGGGGGAGAAGTCAAAAAAGTGCGGTCAAACACAATGATGCATGCAGAGTAAGAAATGCGTACCTGACTCCAGCTGTCTACATGCATAGTGATCCGCGCATAAAATAAAAGACTAAAATAAAACTACCTATATAATGCAAGAAGAAATCGACCTTAGACAAATAATTTCTACTCAAGAAGAACGATAGCTAATGGGTCAACAAGAGGGGTCGGGGTCCGGTCTCTGATGTCGATCGGTGTCCGCCACAACGGATCCTGCCAGCACTGTATACGGCCTCTAGCGACATATGACCCCTCAGGCGATCGAGTTAACTTTTTCTTTTGTGATTTAATAAATAAGGTCCAGTTATTGATCTATAGGAACATGCAAGCAATTAGGGATGGGTCCTTAATTAATTACGTCACAGTCAAGCAAAAATCCTAAGTCTAAGGGACTAAAACTTTGAGAATCAAAAATAAAAGAAAAATGCGATAAAACACAAAACTGGCGTAAAATCTGCGGTGAGGTCCCCCCAGCACACCGGTGCTCGGTGAAATAGATCCCGACATCAAGCCAAGTTTGAGTCTGAGTCTGAGTCTTGTCCTGTATTATTACAATAATAGAACTGAAGATAAATCTAAGCTAAAACTACTCCAAGAGTCCTACTCCTCCTCTCCTACGCTCTCCTGCGGCTTTATGCAGAAACGAGTTGCATCTGCGTCACTCGGGTGCCTCAACGCTCCGAAAATAGCAGCCCTCGCTCGTCGGGCCCTCGCATGAAAGGGAAATAGAAATAGGTCAGGCCAAAGTTATAAAAATGAAATGAAATGAAATGAAATAAGAGAAAAATGAAAATAAACAAAAAACAAATAAAAACAAAAACAAAAACAAAAATAAAAAGAAAATAGATAAAGCAAAATAAAAAGAAGAAAAATAAAAACAAAGCCGAAAAAGGAAAACCGACTACTAAGCCCTGCTCCCCGGCAACGATGCCATTCTGATGAGCGGATCAGTCGATCAGGGTTAAGTCTCGGAAAATCCGATCATGGTTGTTGCGACCCCAATCGACTAAGCATGGCTCAATCAAGAAAAACATAATACCAATAAAGATATCAAGCAATCAAACAAGGCAAGCGGTCTCGCTAATTTATTTTACCTGGTATATCTACCTGGGTCGATCACAAGGAGCACAGGATGGAAAACCTACAAAGTAGTCAGGAAACCGAGAAAAGAAAGAAAATTGGTGGTTTTTAATTTTTCAAAATTTTTTATGATTTTTGTAATGAGAAAAGAATAAAGAAAAACCAAAAGGCAACACTCAAGCAATTATTAAAGGATCCAAAAATACTCAAAAATTCAAAACAAAAATACTTTTAAGTTTTTAAAATATTCAAGTGTTTTTTTGAATTTTATGGGGTTTTTTTGATTTTTAATTAATTTTCTAAAAATAAAAGGAAGTCAAAAACAACCAACAATGTACAACTGGGATCTAAAGGCAGATTAAAATTATTTAAAATGCCTATAAAATCCTAGCAGTAATTTCATATGAAACTACAAACTAAAACCTAAGAAGAAGAAAACGCATTTTTTTATGAATTTATAATGATTTTTATAAGATTTTACTCTTTCTCAATTTTTATGGGTTTTATAAATGGGAACAAGGCAAAATTGCACAGAAACTCAAACAACATAAAATACACAATCAGAATTTTTTTTGGAATTTTAAAGGTATTTTAATATTTTTAGTTTATTTTATAAAACAACAAGGGACACTTTATAAGGTTTTTGAATTTTTAAAAATAATAAATGAAAACAAACCACAACCCAAAAATCACCAAAATTCCTACAGTAGTAGGGGCTATATGTCAAAATTTCATGATTTTTGGACAATTTTGCTATTTATTTAATAAAAAACAAAACTCACAGCTCACATGGACCAAAATGATAATAAATTAAGTACTGGGAACAAACAATAACACACGAGAAAATCCTAGGGTCAGCTCTGCAATTTTTCCATAAAAATCCGCACATGTCGTAAAACAGCATTCCCAGGGGCATATTTGAAAATATAGAAAATAAAACTTCAGTCAATAACAGTAAAGAAATTCAGGGAACATAGTGCAAATAACCCAGATAAACACGTGACGAAGCATGTGGGTCCTCACATGCAGGACTAAAGTGCAAATATGAAAAACTACAGGTACTGGAATGGAAAAATGGTCCAACTGCATATTTTATTTTACAGACTAAAATATAAACTAAAAGAAACGCGGGAAATAAAGTGCAATATACCCATGGGCTGCACGTAAGAAGCATGTGGGATACAGGTGTCAGCTGCTGGCAGGATGTGATCGTGCGGCTCTGCTCCTGTGCAACGGTTGATATGACGGTCAGGAAATGTTCCCTATTTGTGGCGCAGATCTGTCAGATTGCGTCAGATCAACGATCAAAAAGCTACCCACTGGACAGCTCAGATGCGATTTGGAAGGCTGCTCTACATCCAACGGCAACGAAAGATGGTGGACGAATAGGGCCCTGATGGACTTCGATCGATGATCTGGGTGAATCCGTCTGGTCGACCGAGGCGCTGCGCGTCGAGTCATGGGCTCCGATTGCCCGATGGACAGTCAGATGGTCGGAACGGTGGAGCTGAGGGCTGGGGTAGCTCCGCCAAGAAGTTGAGAAGACGACAGAGCTTCTCACGTCTCCAAAGGACATGCAATGCAAAGCAGAGACTCGGAGGCACACTCCAGTCCAGGTTATTAGAGAAATAAACCAAAGAAGTGATAGTGGATGGTCTTGATCTCCGACGGTCATGACAGAAGGAGATTGGGGACCTCATCTTGGCGATCCGAGCCAAGATCAGGGTGATCAGGATGCGTGGGAAGGTGTAGCGTGAGCGTGTAGGTCGATCTGAACGGGTAGATGAAGGGTACGAAGCTCCGACTGACTGGTCAGATCTGGCGGAGTTGCGACGGCGTACAAAGAAAAGATTGAGCAAATGGCGCAGCTAGGACTCAAACGAAGGCTACCTAAAGATCCAAAGATGATCCTGAGCTCCAGGGGAGTTGGACGGTGGGGATATGGCCTCGACCACGCTGCGGTTGGCGAAGGAGGCTCCTTGCGACGGTTCTCCAGCCACGATGGGTGAGCGTCGGCTGCATGGCACCTCTCCGAGCACCAAGAGTGACCTCTCGCTGCTGTCACCAAGGTGAAGGTGTCTAGGGTCTCAGAAAGGGGTGCGATGAGAGATGCGGCGGCGTACAAAGAAAAGATCGAGCAAATGGCGGATCTAGGACTGAAATGAAGTCTACCTGGAGATCATATGATGATCCTGAGCTCTAGGGGAATTGGACGGCGGGGTTGTGGCCTCGACCACGCTGCGGCTGGCGAAGGAGACTCCTCGTGGCGGTTCTCCGGCCACGATGGGTGAGCGTCGGCTGCATAGCACCTCTCCGAGCACCAAGAGTGGCCTCCGGCTGCTGTCACGAAGGTGAAGGTGTCTAGCGTATAAGAAAGGGGTGCGGCGTGAGCTAGGGCACTGTGGAGGCATAGAGAAGATTTATATAGTCTATTGGGGTCTGGAAAGATCGGAGATAAGCACGAGACTCGAGAAGGAATCAGATCGGGTGAAAAACCCGCACGGATGATGGAAGTACGAGGATTATCTGGTCCGAATCCCGAGGCGAGAGGAGATCGGAGTCGGGCTGGGAAATGTCGAGAAGGAGCTCCGGTGACGAGGATCCGGGTTGGACCCGGGTAGGAGGCATCGTTGACCCTCGGTCAACATTTCAGCCGACCAATCAGAAAATAGTATTTATAAAATACTTTACAAATTCAATAAAAAATAGAAAATGATTTTAAATTAAAAAGTGTATAAAATGAAAAATGATTGTTATTTTTCAAACTATTTTTCTATCATTTATATTTATTATTATTAAAAATAAATTATTCTATATACAATATATTACGTTATATACAGGTATAAAATACCTATGTATTTTGTATAATTATTTTTAATTTATTATTTTTAGAAAAATACTCCAATTTTATATTTTATTTATTTACAACATAATTTTTGGAGTATAAAATTATTTTTATTTTATTTTTATTATTTATTTACAAGTATAAAATAAATAAGGAAAGCTACATATATACATGTATTATATACAAGGTGAGAGAGAGTTTTATTCTAGTTTTATTTTGTTTTTCTAATTTATGTTT
Organism: Ottelia alismoides; assembly: GCA_037367405.1. Taxonomy (NCBI): domain Eukaryota; kingdom Viridiplantae; phylum Streptophyta; class Magnoliopsida; order Alismatales; family Hydrocharitaceae; genus Ottelia; species Ottelia alismoides. The sequence continues at coordinate 103,929 of JAZKJV010011133.1, read as the reverse complement.
TATTTTTAGAACTATATACAAGGAAGTCAAAATATCTTTTTATTTTTATTTTTGTAAAAATAAAATTATATACATAGATGGTATATATGTACAAGGTAGTGTGGCCCTATCTCTCTCTACTTATTTTATTTTGCAATTAGGCCAATGCTTGGCCCTCTCTTGGGTTTGGATCACTCAATATTTATTCTAAATATTTCTTTATTTTTCTTTTATTCTTTATTCTTTTGTTTTTGCACAAATACATGCTAATTATGGTATATTAACACATGCATGCTTATTGCTAATTTATTGTATTTACAACTATTTACATGATGCTTTGCCAAGATAATTAGCTATAATAAAAGAATAAAGAGTGATGAATGAGGCTTCATCACCTTCCAACTAGAGCATCCACCATAGCCGACACCTTCTGTCACCTCGAAGAAGCACTATCCGTCGTCCGCTCAAAGCCTTTACCGCTTGGAGGAGAACCATCAGCACCACTGCCGCTGTTGCCCCACCGCAGCTCAGCCCTCCATTGCTCAGAGGAGAACTGTCAGAGCCGCGAGTCACCCTCGAGCCCGATTGCCCTGACGTCGTCTCTTTCAGGCTTGGAGAGGAAGATAAAGACGAAGAACCCTACTTTGGGGTGGGGCTCAATCTGAGCCCTCGATTCCAAAGAGCCCTAGATCTAAGGGGCCAGATTGCGACACATCACTCCCCTTTTAAAATATATGGGTCAAATATCACTTCAACCCCCGGAGTTCCTGATATTGCAATAAAGTCCCTGACCATTCTCGCAGCACGTGCTTTGTACGCATTCATTGGGTAATTTACAATTTCCCCTCTTTTATTTCTAGTTACTTTTTGTTGCAAAAACATCAAATAACTGTCTTTTTATCGTTAAAATAAATGTATTTTATTTCAGCACATGCTTTGCACGTTGACTCTATTTTGTATATTTTTATCATTAAAATAAATGTTTTTATTAGTCAATAAATTTTGTAAAAATCTTGTTATGCTCCTGCTGCGTGCATGTTCATAGTATAAAATTTTCATTGAATTTTTTTTATTTAACATTATTAAAAAAAATAAAAAAAGCATTTTTCGCTGTTCGACTTTACAAATTTCATAAAAATTCGAATATTACTTCAAAAATTCCAAAAAAAGAATAGATTGCTTTTATGATATTTTATTTCCTCTGTAAATTTAATGCATTAAATATTTTTGAAACCCAAAACATTGCAAACATCTAAAAATCTTATAAAAATCACAAAAAAATGTAGAAGATTCCAAAAATTATGATTTCACTTCCTCTTTGTAGATAATTTCTTATAGTTTTAAGAAAAATAAATCCAATCATTTTTTAGTTTATTTGACATTTTTAAATTGCAAAATATCCCTACTTTTTCACTATTTAACACTATTTCGAGTTTATGATTTTTATAAAATCCATAAAACTTGAAAAATATTTGAAAAATCACCAAAAATATTAAAAAAAGTATAAAACATAAAAATATTGTATTTTGACCTTTTTGATAATTTTTACTATATTTTAAAAATTCAAAAACAATCTTCCCTATTTTGTATATAACTTTTTGAAAACTATTTTCTTGAAAATAAAATTTTGCATAATTAAAAATCATAAAAAATTAAAAATCAGAAAATATAAAAATTATAAATAAAAAACAAAAAAATAAATTAAAAAAGAAGACCAAGATAGTGTATGGTGAATCTACGATTCTCATTCTTTATTCTTTTATTTTAGCTTTATATTTTAGCAAAACTACGTGCAATTACATGTAAATAAAATAAATTAACTCTGTGCATGATATTGTTAATATCTCATAAATAACATCTGTCTTTCCAAAATAAAATAATAAAGAGAAAAAAAAGAAGGATGTATTTAGAATAAATACAGAGTGAACCAGACCCCAAGAGAAGGTCGAAATTTGGCTTGATTGCAAAGAAAATAAGTAGAGAGAAATAGGGCACACTATGTATTGTACATACCACCTATACTTGTACAAATAATTATTTATACGTGTTTTTTGATAAAATATAAATATCTTATTATTTTACACTTGTATATATTCCTAGTAATACTATAAAAATAAAATAAAAATAAGAAAACATAAAATAAAACACACAATTTATTATATAGAGGCTACATGTAAATAATATTATTGAGAAGAACGGATGAGATGAGATGTTTATTCTATAGAGTTAGGGTCTCTTATATAGAGAGAAAACCCTAGAGACTGCAAGTGTTATGGAACCCGAAGGGTCACAGGAGGTTACCGAACTCGAAGTGTCACAAAGGGTTACAGAACCCGAAGGGTTACAGGGGTTTACAGAACCCAAAGGGTCACAAGCATAAATGTAAATATAATAACTCTAACGCTCCCCCTCAAGCTGGAGCTGAGAAAGCTACAGCTTGTAGCAAAAAGAAAAAGTATACACCACATCTTCACACGATGCATCATAAGAACATATGTCCGTTGCTGGTAGAAGACCTCGCTCGAGGATGGGTCTGCGACTTACACATCACCGGAACGTATCTCTGCCATGCATGTAGAGTCGTTGTGATATCAGGTCACCGGAACGTATCTCTGTCGTGCCTGCAGGTCACTAGAACATATCTCTATCGTGCCTGGAGAAGATTCATTGTAGAAAAAGTTCAACGCGGAGTAGTAGTCAGGTCGTAAAGGAAGAAGTATACATCCTGACGAAGAAGTCGATGCTCGGTGAAGACGGATGATCTGAGTAGTAGTCTGGAGTGTCGATCTATCAATCATGGTAAGGCAGTAAACATCCTGAAATGTCGAACGACGTCTTAGGTGCTGTTGGAGGTAGCAGTTGGAGTTGTTGGAGACTAGGACTGCCTTGTGCGGGAACATCGAATCCACGAGCAATGCAAGAGGTCCAGCCCTCTCTCCTTGTCAGCGGAGAGAGGGCTGGTGGTGCTGGCGGATTTAGATATTAGGCTTCGGTGTAGGATCGTCCCTCTGATACCATGTTGAGGAGAACGGATGAGATGAGATGTTTATTCTATAGAGTTAGGGCCTCTTATATAGAGAGAAAACCCTAGAGAGTACAAGTGTTACGGAACCCGAAGGATCACATGAGGTTACCGAACTCGAAGGGTCACCAAGGGTTACGGAACCCAAAGGGTCACAGGGGTTTACAGAACCCGAAGGGTCACAAGCATAAATGTAAATATAATAACTCTAACAAATATAATACCAATTTATTTTACAACCTTAATTAATTTATAAAAATCAAATAAAAATCATTTTGTATTCCTCAAGTTATTTGGTAAATAAATAAAATATAAAATAAAGAGTATTTTTGTAAAAATAATAAAATAAAAATACTTGTGCATAATACATTGGTATAGGATACCATTATATAACATTACTGTACATACCCTATTTTTATTTTTCATAAAAATAATTAAAAATCACAAAAAATAGTTCATAAAATAATAAACATTTTCATTTTATACTATTTTTATTTTAAAATCATTTACTATTTTATATTCAATATTCTTTTATTTTTGTACAATATACATTCTGATTGGTCCACTTTGGATCGTTGGCCTCGGTCAACCTGTTCCCCCCAGCCGGGTCAACCCGATTCCTGCTTGCTGGAGGATTTTTTTGGATTTTTCCCGATCGAACTCAACCTCCTTTTTCCTCGCTTTCAATGCCCGATTCCTCTCATAGGATCCGTGATCCTCGAGGATCCATACGAAGGGTTGGATCTATCTAGGGTTTCTCCCCATCAATCGATCTTTTCAGACCCTGAGGCATCCCTATATATATTCTCTTCTGTTTCTCCAGCTCCTTAGCTCGCTCCTCGCCACCCTTTTGCCCCCTATCTACCTCCAGCTGAGTGACAGATGCTAAGAGCAACCTTCGGAGCTCGGATTGGTGCTGAATCAACAATGCTCAAGCTCTGTGGTCGGACCTCAGCCGCGTTTAGCCTCCCTAGTCCGTCACAGTTCGGTTGAGGGCATTACCTCACCAACCACTTCACCTGGAGCTCCTGAACTCATCAGTATCTCCAGGTATCCATCATATCACCCTCATTTCCACTTTCACTTCGATTTCATCCTCCATCGTCGTCGTTGTTCACCCTCTCCGACCAGTCGGTCAGAGCCCCGCATCAACCATCTACCCACACAGATCCCCCCACCTGCCCTTCATCTTCCAACGTAGCCTATCCCCTTGAATCTTGCTCATCTGAGCAGGATTAGGTCAGGTTTCCTTCCTCCGCCTTCACCGAAAATCAAAGCTCCACCCCAAATCAAAGCTCCACCCCATCGTCACTTCTCTCTATTTTGCTATGTAATAAGATGACCGGAGAGACCCCTCCGAGTCCATGTACCCTTTACAGGAGCAGGCACACGCAAGGAGACCAGATCAGTACCCTTCCCGCTCAGTCGGAGCAGCTCCAGGTGGCGGAAAACTGCCACACCAATCTGACCGTCTACTTTCCATAAGAGCCATCCACCAGACGTGGAGGAACCTCACAAAGGTGTTGGACCTTGCCTGAGCTGACTAGGTCCTCGTATTGCCAGATCTTCTCAATCAAAGCTCGTTGGGACGCAGTTCTTCCAACACCCTCCGAAGCCGTCATATAGCCTCTCGTGTCTAGTTTCGATCAAGGCCATCCATCCACGCCCACTTGATAACGGTCTGATCAGACCTTTTCTAGATCTGAGCCGCACATCAACGCAGCCTTCCCAAACCGTCAGATCAGCTTTACAGAACCATCAGAGCCTTCGGTATCCACCTCCTCGTGTGTGTGCCACGTGCCCTTCCACTGGGTATATTTCATTTTTTCCTGCATGTTGTCTTATTTAACTTTTGCCCAGTAAATAAAATGTGTAGTTAAAAACATTTATAGTTTGGACCCTCTAGTTTTCATATTTGCATTTTAGTCCAATCGAGTCCGAGTCACGTGCATCCCTACGTGCTATTTTGGGTTATTTGCAATATTTATCCTGAACTCTTTATTTGTTATTAAATGAATTTTATATTCTAATATTTGTACTTTTACCTCGGTGTACCTGGATCACGTGTTGCGCTTGATTTGAGTGGACAAATTGCATCTCTAGTCCTTGAGCTTTTACTGCATCTTATACTTTGACCCCAGAACTAAAATTATTGGCAAATAGGTCACTGTAAACTGTTTTTAACTTCTTGTATTTTATTGGATGCAATAAAAAGCAAATTAACCCCAAAAATTTTATAAAAAATATTTTTTAGTTCCTAATTTCTTGCTATTTACGTGGTAATTTTGGTTTGCCAAATTGGTTTCATTATATATTATTAAAAATTCAAAACTCATAAAAAGTGTCATGTTTGTGTTATAAAAATTATAGAAGTTTGAAAAATCACTTTAAAATCCACAAAATTTTCTGTAGTCGTGTTTTGTTGTGTTTTATCTCCAATAACATTTTTGCTCAAAAATACCTCATAAAAAAACTAAAAATGGCAAAACACTTAAAATATTATAAAAAATTATATAAAATTAAATAAAAATCCAAAAATACTATTTTTAGTGTTGGTTTGTAGATATTTATCTATAGTTTATCATAATAATACCATCCACGAGTTTTGGGTATTTTAAATAATTTTAATTTGCAAATTGCTCCTGGTAGTGCACTGTTTAGTATTTTTATCACTATTTAATTTTAGAAATTCACAAAAACATGTAAAAAATCCCTAAAAACTACCAAAACACTATAAAACCTATAAAATCCAAAAATATTTTTATTATAATTTTCTAGCATTTTTTATAATTTTGAAAATACAGATTGAGTATTGTGTGTGTCTTTTATTTGTTGTGCTTATTTCCTTTATTTTAAAATTAAAAATTTGAAAGATTAAAAACCACTAAAAATATTTTCTCACCCAAATCTGACCACTAAATTTTTAAATCGTGCTCCTTGTGTGCGACCCTGCTCGCTATACTAGGTAAATAAAATAGCGAAGTCACTTACATTGATTGTTTGATTTTATGAGTAGTTGATTTTTCTCGTTGATTGTGCTCATTAATTTGGGTCACAATGACATTCAATTAATTCCATACTTAACCCAAGTTGATCGGCCGGTCATCAGTGTACATTGAGATTCCTTATTTTTTTCATTGATTTTTCAATTATTATAATAACCCTCAAGATTTTGTAGCCTCTATGAGTTCGATCTTGTTTGCTATACAGGTAAATTAAAATAGAAAATTCTCTTGTTATATTTTTGTATTTATTTTGGCTTGAGAAATAAATAAAATTTTTGTTTGACAATTCTTAGGTTGCAACGATCTTTGTGAATAATACATACAAATAAAAACCTAAGGAAAATCCGGTCAACAAAATGGCACCATTGCAGGGGAAGCACATTGAGGGTAGTTAGGTTTTCATTTAACCTACTATTCTTGGTTGTAAATTTCTATTTATATTTTTCTACACCTATTTATTGTTCGTGTTCACTATTTTAATGCATTTATTCTTGCTCATATTTTTATACTTGTGTCTCTTACACATTCTTTCTTTCCCCTTTCTTGCGAGGGCACGTAGAGCGAAGGAGGTGATCCTAGGAGAGCCAAAGCATCCGAGCAAAGCGGAGGCTGGACATTCTTCACCGACCGATAAGAGAGAGCACCGGGGAGGGCAGGAGCTTGTTGAAGAGCAGACACTTTTAGCATAGAATTTATTCTTCTGAAAAAAATTTCTTGTAATTAATTTGTAAATAGTTTCGGCACTTGCTTTTTTCAATTTTCTTAGAGACACATGGACACTATTATTTGGGGTCTGCTTTGCCAAGTGCCGGTGCACTTGGGGGACCTCATTGTTGTTTTCTCGTTGTCTTTATCGCTTTTATTTTTATTTGTTTCTCACATATTTATGATTTTTAAATTTATTTTATTTTGTTTTCTGTGAATGAAGCCCCTAGCCTTAGGTTTTACTTGGTTGATCTCGGTAGTTATTAGGTCCAAAGTCCTAAAAGAATATCTATTCCTATAGATCGTTTGGACTTAGGAAAATAATAACTTGGTTCATCCTGAATAGAAGTTACTGCTTAGGATAGTTCTCGCTTACATTTGCATATAGTTTAGTTTTATTTTTATGTACAGATCATATTTTGTGTAGAGTAATGGAGTCAGGTACACATCTCTATCTCTAGTATTTGCATCTCATATTTTCTCGTGCATCAGCTTTTTCATTTTCCTCCCTTTGTTTTGTGGAGATTGGAATAAAGAAAATCAAAAAATTCTATAGATGTATTTTTATTCAAAAATATCAGAAAAAGTGAAAATTAAAAAATTAAAAATAGGGACTGTTAATATCACTTGGAGCTTTAAAATTAAACGTAATTGATTCATATCATTTTTTTGGAGAGAGCAACCCCCTCATTGTATATGCATTTTATTTGCCACGTACACACTAAGGATTAGTGCCCCAATCCCAAGCCTTCCAACGTGTATGTACAACTTTGTGTTTGATCGTCTAACTCTAAAATTGACAAGATTAACAACCGATCTTTAAGGGTCATTACCGAGTTGACTAGGTGAATCTGAAGTTGCATTGTGTTTGTATGTGCTTGGTATTGAGTTTGTCACCTTCATTTTCTCAGATCATTAGCAATCACCTAAAAAATCATCATCATCACTCATGTTTTCCCTCCCTCCCACCTTTCACTCTGAGGGTCAAATGTTGTCCAACATTTCCCAAGCTTAGATCCCTTCATTCTGGCAAGTCAATGATCGCTTTGATCTTGACCAAGATTTCTTTGAGACTTATATTTCTGATCTAGTGGACAACTTTTCTCTGACTTCGAGAGCGAACCCGTTATTTGAGTTTGATTGCTCGTTCTCTTCCTCGATTCTTTCTGATTTTTCCCATCTCCTCGAGGGTTATCTCCACGTATGATTTCTTCAGCTCAATTATTTTACTCTATTCTGACCCTAAGTCGAAGATTTATTTTGTGATATTAAATCTCAATTTTATCTACGCATTTATTTACCTGGTAGCAGACACCCGCATGGTTGCTTATTTGGGTGTCATCATTTACATTGTTGATCACGTTGTTGTTCTCACTCTAAGACAACAACGACAGTACATTATTCACATTACAGATGTCGTCCTAAACCTTGATACATCGTTGTCCTAGCCTTTGTGCCCAGCTAGAGGCGTAAACTCTAGCGCTTGCTGAGAGGCACCTCAACATTGTCTACTTTGTATATATGAGTTTCTTCTTGATTTGTTCCTTCCTTCTTTTGTTTTATCATTCACCTCTTTTCAGTGTATATATGTGTGCGTGCTATACTTAGGATGTACTTTATCCTAAGTATTTGGTTGGGGGGATGATTTGTATTGTTCATATTCATCCTTTTCATCACTTCTATTGTTTCTTATACTTAGGCATACTCTACCCTAAGTTTAGGGGAGTGATGTAGTTCATATTGTCTCCTTTGTGTTTTTATTCTTTTGATCAATCACTTGTCCCCCAACTTGCTGACATTCCATACTTAGGGTTATTCTACCCTAAGTATGGGGGGCAAGATGAGCCCTTGAGTCCGTCAATTCTTTTCCTTAGTTTTCCCTTTTGTATAATCTTCTATACTTAGGATTAATTAATCCTAAGTATAGGGGGGTGACCGACTTCTATTCATTCTTTGAGTCGTTGTTGTATAGTGTTCTTTTCACTTTTCTATATTTAGCACAAGTTATGTCTTCCTTTGCAGCTCTTTTATCACTATGAGGACATAGTTCGAGCTAAGTATAGGCAGGCGTCGTATATATTGTATATATACCTTAGCCATAACTCGTACTTTTAAATGGCTATAAAAAAGTAATTATTTTTTGTATATTATTGGTATATGTATATAAATGCGTAAAATCCACGTGTGTATATAAACTTCGGTCACCTTCCATCTTGTAATTTTTTTAAAAAATTGGTATCATCTTATAAAAATATTTTATAATATGTATATATACTTGTATATATTTTACTAACCCTTTTTATCTTGAAAATGCTTTATATATATTTGTTACATATGCATGTGCATCTTATAAAAATTTATTTTATTTTGTTTTCTGTGAATGAAGCCCCTAGCCTTAGGTTTTACTTGGTTAATCTCGGTAGTTATTAGGTCCAAAGTCCTAAAAGAATATCTATTCCTATAGATCGTTTGGACTTAGGAAAATAATAACTTGGTTCATCCTGAATAGAAGTTACTGCTTAGGATAGTTCTCGCTTACATTTGCATATAGTTTAGTTTTATTTTTATGTACAGATCATATTTTGTGTAGAGTACTGGAGTCAGGTACACATCTCTATCTCTAGCATTTGCATCTCATATTTTCTCGTGCATCAGCTTTTTCATTTTCCTCCCTTTGTTTTGTGGAGATTGGAATAAAGAAAATCAAAAAATTCTATAGATGTATTTTTATTCAAAAATATCAGAAAAAGTGAAAATTAAAAAATTAAAAATAGGGACTGTTAATATCACTTGGAGCTTTAAAATTAAACGTAATTGATTCATATCATTTTTTTGGAGAGAGCAACCCCCTCATTGTATATGCATTTTATTTGCCACGTACACACTAAGGATTAGTGCCCCAATCCCAAGCCTTCCAACGTGTATGTACAACTTTGTGTTTGATCGTCTAACTCTAAAATTGACAAGATTAACAACCGATCTTTAAGGGTCATTACCGAGTTGACTAGGTGAATCTGAGGTTGCATTGTGTTTGTATGTGCTTGGTATTGAGTTTGTCACCTTCATTTTCTCAGATCATTAGCAATCACCTAAAAAATCATCATCATCACTCATGTTTTCCCTCCCTCCCACCTTTCACTCTGAGGGTCAAATGTTGTCCAACATTTCCCAAGCTTAGATCCCTTCATTCTGGCAAGTCAATGATCGCTTTGATCTTGACCAAGATTTCTTTGAGACTTATATTTCTGATCTAGTGGACAACTTTTCTCTGACTTCGAGAGCGAACCCGTTATTTGAGTTTGATTGCTCGTTCTCTTCCTCGATTCTTTCTGATTTTTCCCATCTCCTCGAGGGTTATCTCCACGTATGATTTCTTCAGCTCAATTATTTTACTCTATTCTGACCCTAAGTCGAAGATTTATTTTGTGATATTAAATCTCAATTTTATCTACGCATTTATTTACCTGGTAGCAGACACCCGCATGGTTGCTTATTTGGGTGTCATCGTTTACATTGTTGATCACGTTGTTGTTCTCACTCTAAGACAACAACGACAGTACATTATTCACATTACAGATGTCGTCCTAAACCTTGATACATCGTTGTCCTAGCCTTTGTGCCCAGCTAGAGGCGTAAACTCTAGCGCTTGCTGAGAGGCACCTCAACATTGTCTACTTTGTATATATGAGTTTCTTCTTGATTTGTTCCTTCCTTCTTTTGTTTTATCATTCACCTCTTTTCAGTGTATATATGTGTGCGTGCTATACTTAGGATGTACTTTATCCTAAGTATTTGGTTGGGGGGAATGATTTGTATTGTTCATATTCATCCTTTTCATCACTTCTATTGTTTCTTATACTTAGGCATACTCTACCCTAAGTTTAGGGGAGTGATGTAGTTCATATTGTCTCCTTTGTGTTTTTATTCTTTTGATCAATCACTTGTCCCCCAACTTGCTGACATTCCATACTTAGGGTTATTCTACCCTAAGTATGGGGGGCAAGATGAGCCCTTGAGTCCGTCAATTCTTTTCCTTAGTTTTCCCTTTTGTACAATCTTCTATACTTAGGATTAATTAATCCTAAGTATAGGGGGGTGACCGACTTCTATTCATTCTTTGAGTCGTTGTTGTATAGTGTTCTTTTCACTTTTCTATATTTAGCACAAGTTATGTCTTCCTTTGCAGCTCTTTTATCACTATGAGGACATAGTTCGAGCTAAGTATAGACAGGCGTCGTATATATTGTATATATACCTTAGCCATAACTCGTACTTTTAAATGGCTATAAAAAAGTAATTATTTTTTGTATATTATTGGTATATGTATATAAATGCGTAAAATCCACGTGTGTATATAAACTTCGGTCACCTTCCATCTTGTAATTTTTTTAAAAAATTGGTATCATCTTATAAAAATATTTTATAATATGTATATATACTTGTATATATTTTACTAACCCTTTTTATCTTAAAAATGCTTTATATATATTTGTTACATATGCATGTGCATTTTTCTGAATAGTATTGACATTTAAACTAAGTCTGGAATAAAATTGAAGAATGGAGCTTAGTTGGACCTTAATCCACTTAATTTCAGAGGAACTTTATAAGAACTTGAGTTAAAACTTTTCAGGTCCTAGCGACTTATTTCTTTGAGTCCATAAGACTATGTTCACATGTCATATTAAGTAGTCTAAGTAGAATATTTAGTAACACACGCATGATTCTTCTAGACCATGGCTTATCTTGGATAAGCACTCATAGACAGAATCTTTTGGCTTGGGGTAGCACACGGGTATGTAAAAACTAGTGGGAATATCCGTCTTCCTCTAGGGAGGGCAGTGCATCTCAACCTGATATAGTAGCATTGAGGTCTAAAGACACGATTCTGTGGGGATGTAATAATTCTTCAAAAGAGGGATAGTCTACTAGCTCAAGAGGAAAAACTCCTTTACATTTTTTTTTAAAAACAAAAATACAGAATCTCCAAAAATGGACAGGCCTGATTGTAAAGTAAAATGTCTGCAGAGTGTATATATTAGAAAAATAAGAAGAGTTTTTGAAGTAAATTTTTTGTAATCTTGTTATTAGATGACTTGGCTACACTGGTCATGCATCCAAGGATAGGTAGCTACACTGGTTACCGTCCATTCTTTTCTCCATCTCCTCTTCTTGAGTTGGTTGTACTTGAACTTAAAAGGGAATATCCCCGCTCCTCGAGTAAAGAGTTGCTAGACCGGGGACTAGAGTTACCTTGTTAAGATATGTTGTTTATTTGCTACTTTTGAAATGGGGAGTTATATTTCACTTACACCGTACAAGTAAAGATTCATAGTCTTAAGAATTTCTGTTTGTATACTTGTTATGACTTGACTGTTGAGGCGACCTGAATTGGAGCCTTATGGAGCTTGAAGATTGTTGGGTTTTGAATCTATTTCCCATTAAGGTTCCACCACACTAGTAATCCAAAGGTCTGACAGAGCTCCATACTACAATTTTATGAAGATAAGTTTAATACTTAATATTATCTTCATTTCTTTATTTTTCCTTTCTTTTTCTTTTATTCACTTATTCTTTCAAATAAAAGTTTGCTAAGGGACTAGCAAAGGTAAAGCATAGGGGGATGATGAATCGGTGTTTCATCATTTTTATTCATTTATTTTAGCTTAAAATCCCTTATAAAACACCTGCATATATTACTAATCCATATTCTTACTAACCTGCATCTGTGTGTAAATATTGCACATTTATTACTATTTTAACCTAAAATAAATAAATAAATAAATAAAGGGAAAAAAGAAAATAAAATAATGTATATATGTATTAGATATAGGCTGAATCCAACCCTGAGAGAAGGTCAAGACTTGACCGGGTCGATAAGGAATAAAGTATGGAGAGATAAGGCCAAAAATCACCAAAAATATACTTGATATGTTCCTCACTTGTATAATATTATCTATAATAAAAATTCTTTAATTATTTTTTCGCATAACCCTTTGTAAATAATCATGATGAAAGGCTCTTGTAAATAACAAAAATAATTGCAAAATAAATCTATGTATGTAGTGTAAATAATCATACTCTCTAGAAGCCACAAAAGTAAAAACTTTCCAGACCAATATCTTCTCCATATGAACTCAAATTGAATCAAACTCACTTCCATCATATTCTAAATTAAATTATATACCATATGTATGTAATTTAATTCCTCAATTAACCTACCATTAAAGTGGCTCTTTAAATTATTGACATACATTATTTTAACTAATATATTTTTAAAATTAATTAATTTAATTAATTAATCATTAATTCCACCATTAACATATTTCACTTTATTCCCTCTCATTAATTCATTTTTAATTTCAAATTTTCTATTTATTTGGCTCCTCCTCCCTCATTCCAATTTGATCAATCCTTTGAAGAGGAGCCTATTCTCGAAGAGCAATCTTTGGTGGAAAGGAATCCAACTTTCGAGTCGTCCGGTGACAGCAAGTCGTTCTTCGTCGAGGCCATTATGGTGTTAATCCAATTCACATTGGTGATATCCCCACCCATTTCTCATCTTTTAATTAGGTAGTTTTAGGATTAATTTTCATTTTGATTTTGTTGTCAATTGTTAATTTTAGATCATAGTTTCGCATGGTTAATCATCGTTCATCATCGATTTGATCCGATCTGATTTCACATCCACCTCTTAATCCCAACACATTCACATTCTATCTCTCATGATCTATCTCATCCGGTCACGCATGGTGGTCGGAGAAACGATTCCAATCTCTCACCAAACAACAGAACCATCCATTCACCTAACTGTCGTTTGATTGTTTTTGGATCGAGTTGTCGTGCTCGAGTCAGTTTTTATTTGATTCCATTATAGGTACTCAAGATAGAAAAAAGATCACCCGTTGTTCTTCAAACAAAAGAAAAAATAGACATTACAAAAAAATTACAAAAAAAGGAAAATTTCTTGGGCGGTGGCTCTTCCTTTCTCCTCCATCCGCGGTTGTCCTCAATCGCTGGAGTCGCACCCCTCGCCAACTGGAGGAGACCACCGCCTCCATCGTCATCCCAGATCACCATCCATATCAGTCCCTCATCCCAATTCATCATCGCCAAATGCTGCTCCACCATCCACATGCCCTTCCGCCCGGAGCGTCCACCAAAACTGTCGCCTTCCGTCACCTCGAAGAAGCACCATCTGCCGTCCACTCGAAGAAGCCTCCACCGCTAGGAGGAGAACCATCAGTACCGCTGTCACCATTGCCACGCCGCGGCTTAGCCCTCCACTGCTGGGAGGAGAACTATCAGAGCCACGAGTCGCCCTTGAGCCTGATCGCCCCGCCTCCGCCGCCTTCTGGCTTAGAGAGGAAGATAAAGATGAAGAACCCTACTTTGGGGTGGGGCTCAATCTGAGACCTCGATTCCAAAGATCCCTAGATCTAAGGGGCCAGATTGTGCCACGTCACCCCTCCCTTTTAAAATATTTGGGTCAAATATTACTTCAGCCCCCGGAGTTCCTGATATTGCAATAAAGTCCCCGACCATTCTGACAACACGTGCTTTGCACGCATTCATTGGGTAATTTACGATTTTCCCTCTCTTTTATTTCTTGCTACTTTTTGATGCAAAAATATTAAATAAATGTTTTTCACTCCATGTATTCCAAACTCTATTTTGCACGTTTTTATCATTAAAATAAATGTTTTTTATTGGTCAATAAATTCTGCAAAAATCTTGTTATGCTCCAACTGCGTGCATGTTCATAGCATAAAATTATCATTACATTTTATCTTTATTTAACATTATTAAATAATAAAAAACATAGTATTTTTCACTATTTGAGATTACAAAATTCATAAAAAATCAAATATTGCTTAAAAAATTCCAAAAAAAAGAATAGATTGCTTTTGTGATATTTTATTTACATTGTAAATTTCATGCATTAAAGTTTTTGAAACTCAAAACTTGCAAAAATCTAAAAATCTTATAAAAATCATATAAAATTGCATAAGATTCTAAAAATTGTAATTTTACTTCTTATTTGAAGATAATTTCTTATAGTTTTTAATAAAAATATATCCAGTCATTTTTTAGTTTATTTGATATTTTTAAATTATAAAATATCCCTACTTGTTCACCGTTTAACATTATTTTTAATTTCTAATTTTTATAAAATCCATAAAAACTTGAAAAAACTTTTAAAAACACCAAAAATATTATAAAAAGTATAAAACACAAAAACATTTAATTTTGACTTTTTTTGATCATTTTTACTATATTTTAAAAATAAAAATCTCTTCCCTATTTTTGTATATAATTTGTTTGAAAATTATTTTCTTAAAAATTCAAAATTTACAAAATTAAAAATCACTAAAAAAGAAAAAAATATAAAAATTTCAAAATAAAAAAAAAAGAAAAAAGAAAACCAACCATAGTGTACATTGAGATTCTTATTCTTTTCATTGATTTTTCAATTATTAGAATAACCCTTGGGATTTTCTAACCTCCCTGAGTTCGATCATGTTTACTATACAGGTAAATTAAAATAGCAAATTTTCTCGCTACATTTTTGTATTTATTTTGGCTAAAGAAGTGAATAAAATTTTTGTTTGATGATTCTTTGGGTTGCAATGAACTTTGTGAATAATACATACAAATAAAAACATGAGGAAAATCTGGTGAATAATAACCCATTGTTAGTTCTTGTTAGATCTTAAAAACTTGATCCTTGATGGGTATTGCCGCAACGAATGTAAGTAATTCATAGTAAAGCTATGACTTTAAGTTTCCCATTTGTTTACACATACACGGGTAGATCAACAATGATAATAATATGATTATCTCATTATCAAAGCTTTTAATAAACAAGTATTGATCAAGCATTTAAGAGGATGATAAAGGCAACATGATGAATATTAAAAGGGGTACTTGGATGGCAATGGCGTGAATAAAAAAAACGGTGCAGCGGGAATGTGAATAGTGTGTATATGAAAGAAACAATATAAATATGCATTAAAGCCATGCATGTCATGCATTTTTAATGTATTCAAGCATTTCCATATTCTTCTTTTGAAATAAAGACACGGCAAAGGAATATAAGAAGGGAAAAGACATATAGAATGTACTAATCAGATTGAATGGCAACCATTGAAAAGGAAAGCCGGGTCTTCCAAAGGAGAAACCTCACCGCCAACGTTAGAAACGACGATGTCCCAAATAACAATGTTTCATACTCGCACTTAGCCATGTGGAATGTGTTTTATCCATACAAATCAGACATGCGAGTTTACCTTTCGTACTCCATCCCGCTAAATTGGCATATGCTGGAAAGTTATTAATTGTCCACAATAAAGAAGCACGCATTGTAAATAATTCTTTCTTTACCGCGTCATACGTACTCACTCCAGAATTCCACAGAATCTTTAGTTCATCAATCAACGGTTGCATATATGTATCTATCGCATTACCTGGCCCCTTAGGATCAGGTATCAATAACGACATCGTCATAAAGGAAGATGTCATTGACATTCACGGTGGCAGATTATATGTAACAAGTATCACAGGTCAAATAGTGTAACTCGTACTCATATTTCCGAATGGAATAAAGCCGTCAGAAGCAAGACCCAATCGTACGTTTCTTACTTATTCAGAAAACGATGGATACATTTCATCAAATTTGCTCCACTCCTCTGTATCTGATGGATGTCGCATAACACCGGTTACATCTTTCTTTTTGATATTACCGTGCCATAGCATCTATCTAGCTGTTCTTTCGTATGAATATAATCGCTGTAATCGGGGAATCAAAGGAAAGAACCGTAAAATCTTCTCCGATTTTTTCCTCTTCGAATCATTATCAATATTCTTATATCTGCTACTTTTAAAGTCAGGACATGTATCTAAGTTTGAATAATCCTTCCAATATAAAATGCAGTCGTTCGGACATGCGTCAATTTTCTCGTAGTTCAGTCCAAGTGCATGAAATCTAGACTTAGCGTCCTTCCAGTCCTTTGAAAAGTTTTTTGGATTATTTAATAATGTCCTAATCAACTGTAAGACATCTATCATCGTAACAGTTGTATACCGATTCTTCACTTTTATCTTAAACATCTCCAGAAGAAAACGTAATCGAGACATTTTGACTCCTGAGCATAATGGCTTCTCTACATCTTGTATTTTTTCAAGTAACGTATCCGGAACCGAATCCATCATTTCATCGGTGTCATGTCCTCGAATATTATCTACCATCTCAAATATAGCATCACGATCTTGTGATTCAGAGACATCTCTTTCAATATCACTGTGGATATTACTATCTTCTTCTAAAATAACTCCTTCACCATGATATGTCCAATTCGTATAATGAAGCCAAAACCCATTTAATATCAAATGCTCGTAAACTATGGCTCGATTTTGGGTCAAAGTGTTTTTGCATCTTATGCAAGGACAATGTATCTTATCTCCTTCACCTCCTACAATATGATAGTGCGATTCATATCGAAAAGCCCAGTCTAAAAATCCGATAACTCCTTTGTTATATGTTCGATAGTCATCGAATCTTTTGTTCATCCAACTTTTGTTCATTGCCAAAAGGTAAGATCCAAAGTTAATTTCAAAATATTTGGTAATTTTCAAAGTTGTATATAGGTTATATTTTTTTGATCCTCTAAACTAAACTATTAAGCAACTATTTAAGCATTAGAAACTATGTATGCATATATGATTATACTTTACAACATCTACTTTACAATCATAAAGCAACTAATTTGGAAGAATTAATTAAGCAACTCTACTTTACAACCTTTATTTTACAATCATAAGCATTCATATATGATTATACAAACTATATATTTTTGATCTAACTATGTATAAACAACTTCTACTTTACAAAGATTAAACAATACTTTCAGAAATCTATACAATCATAAGCAAGCATAATATATTAATAAATTACCAAAAACTTAAAAAAACTTATATCCAAATAAGATGATGAAATCAAGGCGGAGGGAGGTGGGCGACCGGATGGAGGGCGATGGACGGACGGAGATGAAAGACGGTTGGGCGGGGCCTGAGGAGGAGGGCGAGACGACGATGGTGCTGAGTGGGAGAGACGGCGGAGCGTAGGGCGGAGGAGGTGGGCAAAGGGGCGAGAGGGCGGGAGCGGAGGCGGATGGCGGAAGAGGAGGGCAAGGGAGCGGAGGCGGATGGCGGAGGGCAAGGGGCGAGAGGGCGGAGGAGGAGGCCGGAGGGCAGAGGAGGAGGCCGGAGCTATGGAGTAAGGGGCGACGGGGCGCTATGGAGTAGAGGGCGGAGGCCAAGGGAGGGCGGAGCAGGAATGAGGGAGATGGATTCGCCAGGGATGGGTATATGACCATCGGGGACGGTCGTTCAACCGTCCCTTTTAAAAATAATCGGGGACGGTTATAAGTGGATCGTCCCCTCTGGTTGGTTTTAGAGACGGTTACTAAACCGTCCCCGAAAACCTACTTTAAGGGACGGTTGTAACCGTCCCTTATAATAATAATCGGGGACGGTTACAAGTGGACCGTCCCCTATGATTGCAGAAATTTTCCCTAGCGCGCCAATTAGGGTGGATTTAGGGACGATTATGCAACCGTCCCATCAAAAAACTATAAGGGACGGTTGTAACCGTCCCTATAGTTTTCTTATAAGCGACGGCCACAGTGAAGTAACGGGGACGGTTATG
Organism: Ottelia alismoides; assembly: GCA_037367405.1. Taxonomy (NCBI): domain Eukaryota; kingdom Viridiplantae; phylum Streptophyta; class Magnoliopsida; order Alismatales; family Hydrocharitaceae; genus Ottelia; species Ottelia alismoides. The sequence goes on along the minus strand of JAZKJV010011133.1, from coordinate 85,511 downwards.
ACCGTCCCCTAAAGGCCCGAGTAGGGGACGGTCATATAACTGTCCCTAAATGTCATATTAAAGGCGACGGTCATAATTGACCGTCGCTAAAACATTACAGAGGGGACGGTCAGCAAACAACCGTCCCCTGAAATAGTATAGGAGACAGTTGCTAAGTGACCGTCCCCAATAACCGTCCTCAAAGGCCGTCCAGTTTGTAGTGAACCTTCAATCTCTCTCTCTCTCACGAGAAAACCCTAATGAGAGATAGATGTGGCTCCCAAATTGGCAATGGGATATTTCAAATAGAGAGAGGGATCGTGGGTTTCCTTTGGGGATCACGACCTATTCCATAACCTCTTGAGAATTTTCAAATCTACCCATCATAGATTTGAAAATTCTCCATTGATCTTTACATAAAGAATCCCCATGCAACCAAAATATAGTTATGCCCAAAATAAATTCTGAACATTACTTGATCACTTCTTTCCGTTGGACCATAAATAAAGTTGACAATATTATTAGTTATAAATATATACACATGTAAGTCCACCGTTAGATTCAAATTCCATCACTGCTTTCTGCAGGAACAACTTTACGAGGCACATACTAGATGGGCATGCAAAGATTGCTTATGCACAACCATTTCAGGCTGGTGGTTATAGTTACGTGATTAACGCTGACCTCGCGGTTCACTTGGCTTTAGATTCTGGGTACAAACGTGTTTCTGTTGTTGACATTGATGTTCACAGTGGGAATGGGACGGCTGAAGGTTTTTACCACTTAGATGACGTCCTCACGATCTCTCTACATATGAACCATGGTTCTTGGGGGCCGTCGCATCCCCAAACATGGTCCATTGATGAGCTGGGATCTTGGAGAGGGACTGGATACAATCTGAACATTCCTTTGCCTAATGGAACTGGAGACCGGTGTTATGATTATGAGTTGAGGGAACTGGTTTGCCCGGCTATAAACAACTTCGATCCAGAGGTTGTGGTCTTTGTTATCGGCCAAGATTCTAGTGCTGTAACTACCCAGTTGTTTTTTTTGCAATTTCATTAAGTTTTGGATTTGCGACCATTTCCGTTCATCATCTTCCATCTTACCAATAGCATATAAAACTTGATGCATCCATGCTTGTTCTAGTGCATCATCAACTTTATTATAAAGTAATATGGGCCAAAACCATTGTTTTTCCTATACAAACCTGTCAGAAGTTATTGAAAATGCCAGACAGTTGTTTTCCTTCATATTGCGTGAATATTCCCTGTGTTACATCTATTGAGATCAAACTGATGGTTAATTCTTGTTCTTTCTCATTGATTGAAGCCAAAGTCTAAACTGAATTGTTTCTTGCTGTTGATGTAGAAACAGATTACAGTTACTGAACATATGCACATTCATGAATTTCTTATGGCCACAGGAAGTAATGTCTGCACATAAAGCACAAGTTAGTTGTAGGGCTAAACTAGATCCTTTTTTGAAGAACAAAATGGGGGAAGAGGATGTGCTCATGGGAAGGATATGATGCTGAAATCGTTACTCCGCAATAGTCTCTTACGTAAATTTTGAAAAAGTATGGTTGTGTTGCGAATCGTGGAAACGGAACATGCAGAGACGATTAATCATGCAAGCACAAAGACACATGGATTTACAATGTTCACCCATAACTAGACTACATCCTTGGGCGATGGTGATCGGTTTTCACTATGTGGAGAAAAAAGAATATAGAGGATATTGAAAGCTCTAACATGAGGCGAGTTCATATACTACTCCAGTACAGAAGGATCCTAATACGAATGGATCCAAATATCCATCCTTTTGGATTATGGTACGGAAGGAGGAGGTGCATACGATGGTTCTTCAACCTGAGGCAGATGATTAAAATTCAAGGTATGTCAACAGGTTCAAAGATAAGACTGAGAATTTACGGTTGTCGACTTATGCTCAACCATTTGGGGTATTGACATTGTGTCTAAATAGGTTTAAATGCAATCAGTTCCAAGCACAGTTCATTAAAGGTTTTGGTCCAAATTTGATTTCATTATCACACTAGATTTGACACATGGTCAATGCAGTTTTTGATGAAGGTTCCACATGGACATATGTTTTGCTTGAAAGAGGGTGCGCATAAGAATGCATGATGACGCTTCCTTTGGGTTCGTCTTCCATAACTAATTGTCTTTGTTGTTTTTCCTACCCATTCAAATGGTTTGATGGCTGAGCAGTACGTTTGCTGTCCGAAGGATCAAGCTTTAGCATTGCGTTAAAGATAATAAAATCTTCTACATAAGAAGTATATGTGTGGTTTTCATTTGTTGCTCAATATAGTGCCTGCCTGTAGTAAATACCTTTGTTTGTTGACGAACACTTGGAGACATCTTATTTAAACTTATTTTCACGATGCAGTTTGATCCCAATGGAAGGCGGTGTCTGAAATTGGTGGGATATATAGAGATATTGGACGTATAATTCACAGTTCAGCTGTTAAACACTATGGAGGTCGATTGTTCAGAAGGTGGGTATCATGTAGCATACTCGGCTTTCGGCCTCCATGCAACCTAGCGGGTGGGTGTTCTCAATCTCCCAACACCTCTTTTGCTGGATCCTTTGTGGATCGATGAAGCCCTGGTTGTAAAAAGTCGTGGACGCCATCAAGCGATACTGGAAGGACACAGTTCCATTGACCTGATATTTCGCGGGCCCTGGGCAAAAGGAAAAAAATGGATCCTTATAAAAAATTTCGATGAACAATGTGCCCTTATATAATTCCATCGAATTTTGGACTTTAGCACTTAGTTGTTCACTGAAATTTGATTATATAAAAGCTCATTTTTTGATGACTTGTTTCATCAAAAAATCTATTACATAAGGGCTCAATTTTAAACGAGTTGTTTCATCCATAAATTCGATTCCGCAGGGGCTCATTTTTCTGTGAGTTGTTTTACTTTAAATTTGATTCTACAAAGTCTCACTATGACATATACTATTTTTTTTCTAAACTAAAGGCCAGATACATGTAAAAATAGGCTCTAAAGTTGATAAATCATGGGCCATTGCACTCGCAAACTAGCCTCGGGAATGACCCTGTTATTTATTGTCGACTTCCCCTTATAATTTGTAAACAATATCTTATGGGTAAATGTAAGAATCAAGAAAACAAGAAAACCACATAAAACACATGGATAGCAGTCATAGATGACTATTGTTGTATTCACTTTTTTAACTTGTGAAAAGGGGGTATGAGTTCTATATATAGTCCCATAGGATTAATGGGTCATCAACTACGACTACGACTGTAATACAAAACAAATTTAACTTAATACTCCCCCTTTGGCCTATAACAGTTTTGAGCAAATCCGATGGATTAATGGATCATTAATGATTTTTTTTATTAATATTCTACATATCTTCCAAATTTCATGCAAATATAGATTTGTGTGAAATTTGGAAGATACATAAAACATTAATCAAAGATTCAATTAATAATGTTGGATTATTGGAGTTGAGTCTACATAATAAAAAGAGTAGTTACAATGCCTCTGCTGTAACCAAAATTTTAAAAACTGAACAGAACGAGTTGGTTCAACCGCTTAAACCAATAACATGAAGAAAAATAGTCCAACCCCCTGATTTTTTCTCGAAAAATAAAAACCAGTCAAAACTCAATTGGACCTCATTAACTTGGTAGGACCAACTGAATCAAACCACCATTTAGACCATCTATTCTTTACAAAAAAAATAATTCAAAATCATCAAATAAAGTGCTATTTTTTTTTTGAAAATATCCATAATCTAGTTTCATTCTAACATGTTGTACAACACTCCTTTATCTCTTTTCCTTCCATGTGTGTCAATGCATGACTCAATATTGATTCCTGCTTTACGAGCATTACCACCCTCTTACCACATTGTGTATGAGGTTGCCATCTTTCAATTACAACAAACGGTGGCTCCACATAAAGAAGAAGTGGTTATAGTCACATACTATATCATGAGTAAATTAACAACATTTGTCATCAATTGGAGTTTGAATAGTTTTAATTGTTAATATTATACATCACGATTTATGTAATTATATGAGTTTGATAAAAATATTTTTATTGCACCATTTCGATTTTTTTCGAATAACATTTATACCCTTCACTTTTTACCAATTACATGTGTGCTTCTATATTGTTAAAAAATTAACAATAATCCTTGTGTTGGTATAATATAGGAGCATAATATACTAATAAAAGACCACTACTAAGAATTTTGTAAAATAAATACGGGTACATGTAATTATAAAAATATGGGTATAAATTATTGTTATTGAAAAACTTGGGAAAAAAACATGTATTGTTAAAAAATGTGGAAATCATTATTCATTTTTATTGTATAAAATGCCAGTCTAACTAGGTTCTATCCGGTTGGATAATACAAACAACCCAACAATACAACAATTCGATTTTTTCCGATTAATATGCATTGCTGACATCATCACTAGTTCGATTAATTGGTCTCATTGATCTAACCATAAAAATCCAAAACTGACACCTTTCGGTTTGATGCTCGATTTGATTTTTAAATCCTTGGTTGTAACCCAAGTTACAGAAGAGGATCTGCTTCTAAGAACATGATGAGAAAGAAGAGAATGGACTTGATATTTGAATGGTAATCGATTTTTGTTGAAGTTGTCTATGAAGAGAAATCAATTCGATGTTAAAAGTACGATATGTATTATATCATTCCATCTTTAGGTACCAAATAATGGTTATTTGGAAATAATTGAAGGGTGGCTTTGTTAAAAAAATTCGAGATGTTACATGGTCCTAGTTATAGGCTCCATTACACTATACTCTCTCACAAATGGCCAGCCTACCCGAGACCATGGTCGAGTTGGCACTACATCAATATTACAACAATATGTGCCTATAATGACTACCTTCGAAAATCCATCACTATATAATCCGTGTTAAATATACAATGATGATATTATTATACTTGAAATAAGCAATGAATATCATATTCATTGCTTTGGCAATAAATGCATATAGCAGCCTTTATATGATAGTATTTTTTCAAATTTTAAGCAATCATCGCTGAATTTTGAATTAAAATTAAAAATAGCGAAGATTAGATGCAATTTTAAAAAACACCAATGTAAGCATTTGCTACATGCATCATCGCTAATGATATATCAACGGATATGAGACTACACCAATATGATCTAAGGCAACGGATAATTTTTATTCGTTGTCATATCTTTCCTAGTTAAATATATACCCACGAATATTATCCATTACTTCATTACTTAAATTTCCAATGAACACTATTTCGTCTTATATTCTTAGCAATGAATCATATAACAATAGTTATCCGTTGACTTTTTCTTGTAATCATTATTAAATTTAGCAACGATTAATTCAAATTTTAATGAATATAACAACTGATAATGTATTGCTATATCAACCTTCAGCAATGCTAATTTTAGGAAGAAAAGGTTAATTTCACAACGAATATATTTGTTGGTATATATTTCACATAAGAAGATATGGTAACAAATATTCAAATTATTCGTTGTCTTAGATCATTTTTGTGTTGTGGCATTCATTGTTAATTTTAAATATAAAAAATAATTTTACAATGAATAATATTGTCCTTATATATATATATGTCAATTATGATATAAACTTCAAAATAACCGTTAGATGAACCCATTTGTTGTGGTGGGGTTGGGCCAGCGCAAGCCCGATGTAGAGACTAACCCAAAAAGCCCGATCTGAGTCCAAAATTTACTTAGTCCGAACCTGAGCCCTGAGTTTGATCTCACGAAAATTTCGGTTCCTGTCGGGCCTGAGCCTAAAATAAGCATGAAGGTTGTTGGTCCAAAATTTCGGGCCTTAAGTCGGGCGTGGGTTCTAAAATTGATAATGTTGCAGGCCCAGGCCCAAGCCCAAGATTGATTGCTGGTCCTTGGGCTGGGCATGGTGGGTTCGGGTCCATTATGCCTGTCACCTGTATCAGATAAGAAAATATTAAACACACTTGTCGTCTTCTACTCTTGTCAAAAGTTGGATCAAATTCAAAATTTTGACAACCCAATTATCCGAATACAACGATCAAAGTTGGAAGCTTGTTAGTTACGTTACATCCCAACAACATTTGACATATGACAATGAATAATTTGAATATTTGTTATCATTTTTTCCAATATAAGTTTATACAATGAATACTAGGCTCTACAAATTTATCATACATTCTTCTAATCCACAACCAATGGCTAAAGGTTGTAAAAACAATAATTTCTTCTTTGTATTTCTGTTAATTTTAGAGTATTAGGTGTTGCTAATTTAGAAATGATTATAAGAAAAATATAAACGAATAATCATTATTATAGGATTTCTTGTTAGGAATATAGTAATAAATACGATACTCATTGCAAGTTCAAAGTTCATTTATAATTTTACAGTGAATAATTATCGTTGTTATATGTTTAAGTACAAAATATATGACAACGAATATTGAAGTATTCATTGTCACGAACCAATTTTGTCTTAGTGCAAGTATTGTGTGTTATAAGAGGATGTCACATCCTCTTATAATGATCATTTTTTCTATGCATTTTTTTGGACATACACTACCTTTCAATTCTTACTAATGATCATTTTTTTCGTATTAATTTAAGTTTTTTGTGAAAATGATTACTCTATAATAAGAATATGATATAATAGTTGTAAACTATTACGTATTATGCTTAAAACGATACGAAACATTAGTAAAAATGAGTGTGATCATTACAATTCTAATGAGTTCTAAGATCATCGGATAATTTCCATAATATATATATGTGTGTGTGTCACTCAATTATACCGACCTTTTCTCGTTGTAACACCCCCAATATAATCCCACAACTAAAATTTATGAAGTTTGATAGTGGGTTATAGTGGCTGGAGATTAGTACTTGACGACTTCGACTTAAGCATTTTGTATATTGTCAAGGGGTCCAATTGGGCTTGAACCCAATAAGTTTCACGTTCATTTTTCCTTGATAACAATTCATAAATCTAAGCTCCGAACGCTACAAATGATATCAGAGCCATGCATTTTCCTCTAATAGTGGAAATGGCTACTTGAGGAGACCTAAGTTTAAAGTGTGCAATTGCCACTATCACCGTGAACATGTGATGTGTCATATCGTAACGAAGATGTTATGAATATAAGTGGGAGAGGTTGTAACATTACAACATAATCTCACATCTAAAGCTTACCAAGTTAGAGAATGAGCCATAAGATTGGGGATTACTACATAAGAACTTGGATTTAATTATTTTGGATAGTTGTCAACATGTCTATTTGGATTCGAATTCAACAAGTTGCGAGGACCAATTATTCCCGTTAATCAGGGATCTGAGCTCATGACTGTCGTGAGAAATAAAACAACTCTCCTCTATTTGTCCTTCTCAATTCCACATTGGAGAGATTTTGCGTGTAAAATATGTCTCGTGATTGCTTTGAGGTTTGTTATTCGCCCAGATCTTTTTCTCAAGACAGTTTATGTTATGTTTCTTATAATTCGATTGAATGTGCTATAGGTTTAATAAAATTATCCAATTTTACGAACGTTATTGCTTCTCTCTTTAGAAATTCCGATCGTCAGAACAAAATTTCAGAGAGAATGCATACCAGATTTTGAAACTATGTCAAAGTTCCATTGCCGAAGTTGCAATTTGGTTGAAAAGATTAATTTTTATTGACAACGAAGGCATTTTTTGTGTGGTCAATTAATGACAACTCGATCGAGCTCCCGCATTATAGTCCTCACTGTCACATAATTTTCCAGTAAAAACCTAAACCAACGATTGAAAGCTTTATCATTTCAGTATAATACATCCAAGTTGTCATTTCAGTTTCATGTTATAGAACTAAAATCTCTCTCTCGCTCGCTCGCTCGACCATTATAGCATGATCATAATGGTAAAAGCATATAAATTATCATTTACGTATGAATGATCAGTTTGCCAACGTATACCCTTTCTAAGTACCTAATCATCCAACAAACTAAGAACAAATCATTTGATGCAGATCTTACCCTATACAGCTGCTAAACATCCAGTATTTTTATTGTGTTCAAAAGAAAATGAAACGAACAAGCGAGATTTTATTTCTATGGACACTTCCAATTACAGTAATTGAGAATGTATCAGATAATATTAATCCTCCATATATAGCAATACAATTATGAAATTATTATATAATTCTACAAAATTATATGCTGACTGTAAGTCCATCATACAGATCACTTCCATTTCCATCTTGCTGGTTGTCAGAGAGACAGTGCAGCACTGAGAAAAATCGCGATCATGGGTTTCTCCAGTAAGCGTTCAGTGGACTGTAAAACACTTAGTTGTGCACCAGAGAGATCAAGGATCTCTTAAATGTCCTATACATATGCGGCTCTTCTATTCTTTCCTGGAATTTTAAATAGTCTGGTTTGGAAACTGCCATCATATGATGTGTATATCCATATATTACATATCTCTGCTAATAATGTTCTTTAAAGAAGATAAGAATGTTCTTTCGGTGTCCAAATGATTAACTGTCTGAAAGAACTCATTGGCCAGGTAGAGTGGTTGCATGAGGGTCCAGGGGCCAGTATTATGAATAACATATTGAGGATGTTATGTTGTCAGTATCTTGATGGTGACAAAAAGGACTGGAAGACAACAATTTAGAACTGCATCCCATACTTTGTCTCTTGCTCTTGTAGGCCTAGGTAAATGATTGAGATGTATATGGTAGGTTTGCTTGGTATTTCGATATGACAGTGATCGATCCTTGTTGTTGCGCAGGTAGTTAGATGATGAATCCATGATTCTCACTCTTTATTCTTTTATTTTAGCTCCTCTTCTTGGCGAAAAATCCTATAAATATCTATAAATTCAATAACTTAAAAGTTTGCATGGCATTGTTAATATTGCATATTTAGCATGTATTCTGTAAAAATAAAAGAATAAAGGAAAAAGAAAAAGAAAAAGAATAATGTATTTATAATAAATACAGAGTGACCCAAACCCCTAAGAGAAGGTCAAGACTTGACCTGATCGTAAAATACAATAACTAGAGAGAGATAGGGCTCACTATGTATTGTACAGATTCTCTATTCTTGTACATATTATCTATCTATTTATTTTCTATAAAATCAAGTCATTTTATTCTTTCACGCCCTTGGATATAGTTTTAATAATATTATAAAATTAAAAATAAAAGTCAGAAAAATAAAAGAAAAATAAAAATAAAATTATCAAACCTTTGTATAAAATACATATGTACATATCACATCCACTATTTATTCTGTACGCTTAAATAATTTGTAAAAATAAAACAAAAATTATTTTATACTTCTAAAATCATTTTGTAAATGAATAAAATATAAAATAAAGATATTTATGTAAAAATAATAAAATAAAAATACTTGTACATAATACATGGGTATAATATACCTGTATATAATACTATATACTATATATATGTTATTTTATTTTTCATAAAAATAATTAAAAATCATAAAAAATACTTTAGAAAATAATAAACATTTTTCATTCTATACACTTTTTATTTTAATTTCATTTGTTATTTTTTATTGAATTTCCCTTTATTTTGTAAATCTTGATTTTCTCATTGGTCCACGTCAGACCCTTGACCTCAGTCAACAGTCTCTTCCAGCCGGGTCAGGTTGCCTTCCCTCTCGCTAGAGCCATTTCTCTGAATTCTTGCGCCCGACTCCGACCTGTGTTCTCCTCGATTCTTTGCCCGATTCTCCACCTAGGATCCATGACCTTCGTGAATCCGTAGGTTGGGTCGGATCTTCTTAGGGTAGAGCTCTTCCTGTCGATCTTTCTGGACCCTGGGGAACCCTATAAAATCTCTCCATTGCCTCCACTACTCGAGAGCTCGTCCCTCGCACCCTCATTCTTCCCTAGCCGCCTTTAGTGGAGTGACAACCATTGCTCGAGAGCTCGTCCCTCACGCCCCCATTCTTCCATAGTCACCTTCAGTGGAGTGATAGCCACTTGAGGAGCCGCTTAGGATCTTTAGGAGACGCCTAGAGGCTTGTAGCTCGCAACACGACTGAAGATCCGCCGTGTGAAGCCTCTCTCGTCCGTCGCAGCAGATAGAGGCCAAGACCCATCTGATCACCTTAGCCTGAAGCTCAGGAACTCCTCTGACCCTTCAGGTATCTATCGTTCCTTCCGTATTTCCCAGTTCGAGCCATCTTTCCCACTTCGCTCCGCCGTCATTCGCTAGCTCCGACCACCAGGTCTGGAGCCCGTCATCCACATCCTTTCGTTCGGATCGACTAGCCAGATCGCCCCGCATCTTCTCACACAAACTACCCCCTGGATCCTTCTCATCAGAGTAGGATTAGGTCAGGCTTCCTCCCCCACCTTCGCCGGAAGCCCAAGAACTGTATTCTCCATCGCTTTTCCTTTTTTCTCATGAAATAATCCGACCGGAGCCTCACCCCTGAGTCGTGTTACCCATTGCAGGTGTCCGTGTGTGCGTGGAGTGTCATATGGAGTTCCAGCTGCTCAGGCAGAGCAGCTTCAGGCGAGGGAGTGTCTTCACGTCGATCTAGCCGTTCACCCTTGCATCCGAGCCTGCCATCCGACGCGGAGAAGCAACATGAAGGTGTTGGGCCTTACATCAAGACGATCAGAACAGTAGATCGTGAGATATTCCAGGTCGAAGTTCATCGGGCTTCAGTTCCTCCAGAATCCTCCTGAGCATTCAGATCCTCCTTCGCATCCAGATCTGATCGTAGCCGTCCATCACCATGCCTCTTTGACAACGGTTGGATCATAACCATACCAAATATGAGCCGCCCGACAAAGCGCATGTCTCGACCGTTAAATTAGATCTGACTTGTCAGATCTGGCCGCACGTCCACGACAGATCCTGAGATGTCAGATCACTTTCCAAAGAAGATCAGATCCATCCATATCCACCTCCTCGTACGTACGCCACGAGACCGCTGGGTATATTTCACAGTCCCCCTTTCGTTTATTTTTTTGCTTTAGTCCATTAAATAAATGTTGTAGTGAAGAACATTTATAGTTTGAACCTTGAGATTTTAGATATTTACACTTTAGTCCCTCTAAGTCTGTAGCATGTGCATGTCACTTGAGTTTGGGATATTTGCACTTTCTATCCTGCACTTTTCTATTAATATTGAATTAATGGCAGGTTTTTACAGTTCACATTTATGCCCTTGTGAGTCATATATTGAGCATGTGCGTGAATCGATTGTGATTTTTGCATGTTTTTTATTGAACTTAATAAATATTAAATTAATTCGAAAAATTAAATAAAAATTACCTTTGGCTCCTGTTAGTGTGTAATATTTAATATAATTTTATTGGATTGATTTATTTGCATCTTCTATTTTTTAGAAATTCAAAACTCATAAAAAGTATCCTGTCTAAATTAGAAAATCACAAAAATTTGAAAAATGTTTTAAAAATTCTGTAAAAATCATGTGTGTGCCTTTTTGTGTGTTCTACTTCCATTATTATTTTTGTTTGAAAATTCACCATAATAACCCTAAAAATTACAAAATAACTAAAAACTTATAAAAGTTATATAAAATCAAAGAAAAATCCAAAAAATTCCATTTAAGTTTAATTTGTAGCCTTTTATCTCTATTTTATCATAAAATTGCTAATTAGGACTTTGGGGCATTTTAAATATTTTTAATTTACAATCTAGTCCTGATTGTGCATTGTTCTTTTTTAGCATTATTTGATTTATATAAAATCACAAAAACATTTGAAAAAATTCAGAATAATTATCAAAAATACTTTTAAAACTATAAAACCTAAAAAATTACTTTTAATTTGTAATAATTTTTGGTTATTCAGAAAAGCCCAAAAAATTGTTATGTTTGCCTTATTTATTTTAATGCTTGTGTGGTTTATTCAAAAACTAAAAATATAAAAATTAAAAACCACTAAAATTGTTTCAATTTTGGTCAATTTGACTACTTCGTATTCCTTTCGTGCTCCTTGTGTTCGACCCCGGTGGCTATACCAGGTAAATAATATAGCGAACCGCTTACATGACGCTTCATTGTCTGATTTCTTTTGAGTGGTTTTATTTTTCTCGTTGATTATGCTTGGTGATTCAGGTCACAAATACCCTTGATTACTTGCTTACTTAACTCGAGTGGCCTGGTGTGTCATCACAATGGCGCCGTTGCCGGGGAGCACGACTTAGTAGTCCATTTTCATTTTGCTCATTTTTCACTTTTGTCCATTTTTGTATCGATTTGATAATAATTTCCTTCTGACATCTTTTTGTTTCACTTTTTGTATGAAGAACCGTCCGAGGGACGCTTCGGCTTTCTATTGGAGGAGCCCGCATCTGAGGAGGAGCAAAAGGAGATTGTAGTTATTTTAGATAGATTAGTTTTATTTCTGCAGAAACATTTTTATTGTTGTAATAATCACAGGACCTGGACACTTGCTTGGACACTTAGACACTTTGGGATATGTTTCGCCGAGTACCTGTGTACTCGAGGGACCTCACTGTGGCTTTTTGTGTTTTTGTTTTATAGCATTTTATTACTTTTTGATTCTCAAGGATCTACCCCTTAGACTTAGCAATTTTTGTTGATTGTGATGTAGCTAGCTAAGGCCCCACACCTAATTGCTTATCTATTCCTATAGATTGTAATTGGACCTAGCTAAAATAAACTTAAAAAGTTAACTTATTGGGATTAGAGATCACGTGTCAAGAGAGACCGTATACAGTGTTGGCAAGACCCATTGTGGCGGGCACCGATCGACATCGAAGACCGAACTCCAGTCTCTCTTTCCGATAGTTAGCTATTTGTGCTTCACGATTAATAGAAATTGCTTGTCTATTTGATTTCCTCGTGCATCATATAGGTAGTTTACTTCTATTTTTTACTTTTATGCTCGGATCTTCCTGCATGTAGAGTGATGGAGTTAGGTACGCATTTCTATCTCTGCAAGCATCATCGTGTTTGATCGCGCATCGGCTTTTTCGACTTCCTCCCCCTGTTTTATTGGACTCAAAATTACCAAGGAAATCAAAAAATTTGTTAGGCATTGTCTTATTTCAGAAAAAGTACCTAAATAGAGATAACTAAATAAAATTGGGACTTCTAATGCAAACTTGACCCTAAAACACACTTCACCAAAAAAATTTTGTTTGAGGGAGAGTCACCCCCTCATTGATTGATTTATCTACAGCGAGAGAGTGACCCGTACACTAGGCTAGAGCCACGTCCGATCTTTATTAAGACTATTGGTCTTGCGGTTGGTTGTTCTCCAGCGAGGATTTCACCGGGCAGCCGATAATCGGTCCGGGACTTCCTTAGCAAATTACGTAGATTGGGTAGCCGGTAAACGGTCCGCACCCATACTGGCTGGGAAAAACTAGCCGTGAGATTGGGCAAGTCTCCTGGGAGTATTGGACTCTTAACAGCTCGCTCAATCACTTTGATAGATTGATTTTCACCTTAATAAAATTGGACAATATTAACGGCCGATCTTTCACGGTCATCAGCTCGAGTGTTGAGTAGGTGAAAAAGGGGTTTGACTGCACATCTTATTTGCATTCCAGATCCAATCTTCATAAATCCTCAACATTATAATGATGGGAAGGAGGTCCCTTAGGATGCCTTTGACAACACCGCTTTCGAGCACTCCTCTCCATTCATCTAGGGCAACTTTAGAGAGCCCAGACTAGCTCTCTGAACTTGAGTTCGCTACCACCTTGTTCCTGCTTGACCACCCTTCTACTGGTCTAGAGGTGCTAGAGCAGAGGCCAGCATGGTTATATTTTCAGTTGACGACACCAGAGTTGACGTCTTTTTCTTTTGCAGAACCCAAGAGATGGCCAGTAGTGAGGGACGCTCCGATGAGCAATCGTAGGGATCAGCGTATGTACTTGACCTCAACAACACACTATTAGGGTGTGTTTGGTTGTCGGGTTACCCCAGGGTAAACTGGGAGAGGGTAACCCATTTTTGTGTTTTGGTGTTTGGATATAGGGTTTTGGATTGAGAGGGTTTGTTGTGATGTGATTGTATTGAAGTTTGGAAAAGTGAGTAGTTATTGTGATATGATTGTATTGATGTTTGAAAAAGTAGGTAGAAGTTCAGTAGTTTATATTTTTTAGATGTTATGATGTATAATATATTAGTTTTTGATGGTATCTATGAAAGGGAAATGATTCATTAAATGTATTAAAAAAGAGAGAAAGTGTGGGCCCCATATGAAAAAGAAAGAATGGGTTTTGGAGGGTAAACCCCCAAAGGGAGGGTTAACCCTCTACTCAAGCATGGATTAAGCCTCCTTGGAGACCATGCAGTGACAGATTAGAGACCAGGGAGCATTTATGGCAGAGGTGCGATGAGAGATGACGCAGATGCGAGCCGACATAGCAGAACCGTAGAGACCATCCAGTGGAGAGATACCGACAGCAAGAGGAGGACACAGACGCTCGGATGACTAGTCGGAGCCAGTTAGGATAGTATGGACGATGAGGCAGTTGCATAACCCTAGGCAAACCCTCACCCACCATTGGATTCATCTTCCAGAGATCCTGAGCGACTTCGAGCTTTGCCCCCGGACCATCTAGTTATTGCCCAAGTTCCATGGTCTATCCACCGAGGAGCCACACCTCCATCTATAGGAGTTCGAGATGATCTGCAGCACGATCCACGTCAGATTCATGGATGAGGACACAATCAAGATGATCGCTTTCTCATTCTCCTTAGTTGACTGAGTAGCCTTATTGTTGAAGCACTTGGGAAGGTTGTTGACATGGGCTCTTTGGGTCAGTTATTATTAGACATGGAAGGTCATTGTTATCCTCAAAAATACCGCGACAAACAAACTTTTTTTTCTTCTCAAGTTGCAAAATTAACTAAGAGCGAGTAATAAAGCAAGAGAAATATTTTTTGCTACTTATTTACCTATATAGCAGACATGATCGAACTCAGGGAGGCTACAATTCCCGAAGGTTATTCAGTTAATCAAAAATCAATTAAAAGATAAAGCAGGAATCTTAACGGCAAACCATCCTTGATTTTTGTTGATTTTTTTATCTTGTTATATTTTTTATATTTTTATATTTTTTTATTTTCTGATTTTCATTTTTTATTGATTATACCTTTGCAATTTTTTTAATTTCAAATAAAGAACAATATGCACATAATAAGAACTATGCACACCAAACTCTTTTTGTATTTTTCAATTATACAAAAATGCTCAGAAAAAGCTAGAGAAAATATTTTTGGGTTTTAAGGTTTTGAAATATTTTTGGAAATTTTTGTACAATTTTCAGATGTTTTTTTAATTTTCAAAAAATCAAACAGTGACAAAAACGAAAAACAATGCACAGCCTAGAGTAATTTGCAACTTAAAAATATTTTAAGTGCCTAAAACTCCTGGCAATTATTTTTATGATGAAATATATCCAAATATCTACAAATAGAAATTGGAATCATGATTTTTGATTTTTGTAGAATTTTTTATGATATGTATAAGTTTTTTAGTGTTTTTCATTTTTTGGATTTTGAAAAAATTATAGCGTAAAATTTAAATAGAAATTAAAAGACAATAAAATAAAACTACTCTATTTTTTAGAATTTTTTAGAGCAATATTCAAAATTTTATGAATTTTTGAATTTCAGAAAGATAAAAATACACTATTTTTGATTTTTTTAATAATATTAAATAAACATAAAATGCAATGAAAAATTAAGCTAGAAAGATACACACATCAGGAGTCCATACAAATTTTTGTAGAATTTATTGACCAACAAAAGCATTTATTTCACCGCAAAGAATATGCAAGATAAATAGTCTGGAAATGTAGGACTGAATCGTAATTGTTTAATGTTTTTAAATAAATAATAACAGGAAATAATGTGGGGATGGAAAATAAAATTTACCCAATAAAAACGTACCGCGCACGTGACTTGCTGGGTTGGCAAAGACCTTTTGGTAATTTCTGAAAACTTTGGGGGTCTCTTGTACTTTTTCCGATAATTTTTTATTTTAAAACCCCCTTAGGGTTTATTGTAACTTTCGTTCAAGATGCCAAAGGAGGCAATGTGGGCGCCAGCCCTCTCATCACCCAATCCAAGGGCGGAGAGAGCGCGGCTGGACGGCGGTGTGGACGGAGTCGCGGCAGAGTCGGGCAATCGGTAGCGATGGTTGAAGGCTTCTCAGAGGCCGCACCCGCAGGTGCTGGCGAGATCGGTGGAGATCCTCCAACGTGCAGAGCTCCAAGGAAGGCTGCGTGGCTGGGCTGGTGATCGAAGGGGCAGTGGCAGGTACGGAAGGGCGGTGGCGATAGCAGCTTCGATGCCGCAGGTGGATGCGGCGATGTCGGGATGAGAGGTGGTGATGGGCAGGTGCAGGCGAGGAAGAAGCCCAGGTGAAGGAGGGCGCGACGGGCGTCGATGGCGGTCATGGAGGTGGAGTGGCCTGGGCGACACACGCCCAGGTTGAGCGCGGCAGTCACATGATGTGCAGCGGTGCAGCTTCAATGGAGGCGCGGAGGGCGGCAGGGCTGGTCGCAGTGGTGGAGAGGGCCTCGATGGCGGCGCGGTGGTAGCCTTTTGTTGGCGGTGGGCAGTGGGCACCGCCTGCGCAAGCCCTTTTTTATTTTTTTTCAATTTTTTATTATTAATTCTCAGATGTAAACAGAAACCAGGATATAAAAAAACTTCTATTATTTTTTTTACTTTTTTTCGAAAACAGTAACAGTAAAATTTTTTTATATAATTTTGTTATTTTTTGTTTTTTTATTTATCCTGCAAAACAAATGTAAGAAAGAATGAAGGATTTCTTTACTTTTTTATTTTTATTTATAAACAAATTAGAACACGAGCACAGCGGCTCCGTCCCGAAATCAAAACGAATGCATGACCGAGGATCCAGTGTTAAATGAATGGATGGATCCGGATCTCCGGCAACCATACGCGGCCGGAGTTGAAAGATCGTGGAAGGTAGAAAAGAATGCGATAGGATCAAGAAAATGTGATGGAAAATCGGGATCGAAGATGAATCAAAATCGTGATGGAATATAAGAACTAGATTAAAAAATGATGACGAAATACAGGGGCAAAAAATAAAACTAAGATTAATCTAAGATAAAAATAAGAGAAAATTTGGATCTCACCTTAGGAGCGGAAAAGACCTTAATCACCTCGACGAAGGCCGACTCGCTGTCACCGGACGGCTCGGAGGCTTGAAACTCTTCTGCGACAAGGAGAATCTCGGAGATCGGGCTCCTCTCACCAAAGATTGATCAAATTAAAATGATGGAGAAGGATCCATATAAATAGAAAAGATAATGGAGTTTGAACTTTTTTAAATTTTTGGATGAGGATAAGAGATAAGAGAAAAGAAAGTTTGAAATGAGATAAAGTAGAAAGATAACTGTTAAAAAACTATTTACAAAAATTATTTATTTTTTTTTGAATTTTTGTCACTTTATTTGTTTGAATTTTTTTTTATTTTTTTATGGTGGTTAATTAAGAATAGCAACTATATACATATACTATACACATATGGTACATTATATACATAGTTAAATAAAGAAATTAGCTTTTTTCTATTTTAATTTTTTAATTTTTATTTTTATTTTAAATAACTAGTAAAAATATTTACAAATATTTACAAAATACAATATGCACAAATACGTGGGAAAATTGCACAAAACACCCCAGAAAACCAACTTTTCACCCGTAACTCCAAAAATTATGAAATCAAAGCCATTTTAACAATAATTTAATTTAGAATATAATGGAAGTGAGTTTGTTCAATTTGAGTTCATATAGAGCCAGAATTGGTCTTTCAATTATCATTTAGTGGCTTTTTTCCAAGTGTGGTTGCTTTTATTTTATACATGATTTGATTGTGCAATTATTTTTATTATTTAAGACACATTTTTATTTACAACTTTTGTTTTGAAAATTATTTTGTTTGAGGTTAGTTTATGTACAAATAAAATAGTGTAGTATACAAATATACACAGCACACATTTTTTGGATTTTTTTATTAAGGACCCTATCTCCCCCTGCTTTATTCATGGTCGATCAGGTCAAGTCTTAACCTTCTCTCAGGGTTCGGGTCATCCTGTATCTATTACATATATACAGTCTTCCTTTTTTCTTTTCTTTATTTTTCGTTTCTTTCTTTCTTTATTTATTTTAGGTTAAAATGGTAAGAAGTGTACAATATTTACATACAGATGCAACTTAGTAAGAATATGCAGTTAGTGTTATATACAGGTATTTTATAAGGGATTGTAAGCTAAAATAAATGAATAAAGTTGACGAATCGTAGATTCATCAAATGTACGTCACTACCTGGGAGCAGTTCTGGGCCGAGTACTTGAATAAGTACTTTCCACTCGGCCGGACCA
Organism: Ottelia alismoides; assembly: GCA_037367405.1. Taxonomy (NCBI): domain Eukaryota; kingdom Viridiplantae; phylum Streptophyta; class Magnoliopsida; order Alismatales; family Hydrocharitaceae; genus Ottelia; species Ottelia alismoides. Next base: position 67,076 of record JAZKJV010011133.1, on the reverse strand, counting down.
ATGCAGCACGAGCTATGATCAACAACTTCACGATGATCTCAAATGAGCAGTTTCATGAGGCTTGGTATCGATTCTGAGAGCTCATCGACCGGTGTCCACATCATGAGATATCCAAGCTCAACCTGGTTCAGAGCTTCTTTTGTAGGCTGACACTAGAGCTGTAGGGGCTAGTAAATGCCTCGTGTGGAGGGTCCTATTTTGCCAAGGATGAGGATCAAGTCTGAGTCACCTACGAGGAGATGGCAGAAAACTACACGATGATGTCCCAAACTAGGGTTTACACTAAGGGGAATCCCCTCCCACAGGCAATCTCATATCAAAGGATTGTACGAGTCGATGCTGGTCCGTCTACTTCGTCAGCAACAACACATGCTGAGTCCTCAGCCGCTGACATGTGGATCATCAGCGAGAAGCTGGACCGCATCGAGATCATTGAGAAGAATCAGTGCTAGGGCCTCAACCAGATTAATTAGTTGGCACAGACACTAAGTGTCCTGAAGACCCATATCATGTGTCTTCAGGAGGCACAGACAACTTCTCAGCCCCGTCTCAGGTCACGAGATGATACCAACAGCAACAACTCCACCCAGCTATCTTCCATGTACCGATAGGTCCACCACATTCAGGCAGAGCCAGTCCAGCCGCTGCAGAACTACTCCCAACCACCACCATCTCAGGACACTCAGATGGTGGTCTATCGGCCAGATCAGCCCCTGACAATACTTCCCCTTCCACACTTTGAGCAGCAGGAGCCGTTAATAGAAGTCAACAGGATTTGGTACGACCAGTACCAGCAGCAGCCCGGGATCCGATGTGATCACCAAGGTTTTCGGTGGTCTACCAGAGGCACCTCGTCCCATCAGCAACCTCTAGCTTAAGCAGGGCTGGGCAGCTAGCAGTAGCAGCCCCATCACTCCCAACAATACTAGCAGCACCACCACCAGGGTCCTCGTCCCTCATACAGGGACAATAGTGGAGGCAGCCACAGTAGCCTCAATAGTTTCCCTGCCTCCCCCTCATTACCAGCAGTAGTCTTAGACTCATTTCCAGCGAGGCAACCCGTCCGATTCTCATGGATCTGTTTACAAGAACCCAGCCCTTAACAACCTCGCTTGCCTACTTTCTGACCAGCATGCATCCTTCCGACGTGGGATGGACGAGCTTCGACAGGAGATGAGGGAGTTTATCAAGGCAAGGCTACCATACCCGCTCAGATTGATCCTAACCCAAACAATCAGAAGAGGAAATCTGAGCATGTACAATTTACAAAGAATACCACTCCTAGTGATACTCCTAGTGATACTTTGGGTGATGTTTCTTCCTATGTATTTGATGTTGATTTTGTGACACTTAGGAGCGATAGGATGCCAGCCGGCGGCGCCTCGTCTGATCGATGACCACTTGGAGATTCTCGAGCACCAGACGAGGATGGAAGCGGTGCTGATATCGCTCATGATAATGATGATAGTGGCGCTGAAGCCACCAAGGATGATGATCCAGCTGACAGTACTGAGTCTATCATGATTCCAGTAGTAGATGGTGGTGCTGATGCCACCAACATTCCAGATGTTGGGCCAGAGAGCGGTGCTAATTCTGCAAGATCAGATGTTGTGGGTGGTATTGAGGCCACCAAATTTTTTTCAATTGTGTTACCTTCTTCTGTATCTCAGGACAGTTTCAGAAAAATACAAAAAATGGAAAAATACAAAAGAACAAAAATATGAATAAAGGAAAGGTTTATGTATCCCCTACGAGTCCATATGTGTTGTATGATGATGTTGGTGTGGATTCTACTCTTCTACATGTGCAAGAGCCTATTACTGACCCCTCATCTTTCTGGAGAGGATCGAACAATCGCCTTCCCTCAAGCACACCGCTTAACGAAGGTGAATAAACCAGAAAATCCCAAAAAGAAACATCAGCTAGAGTTCAGCCAGCAGATGATTGGTCAATTTCAGATACAACTGACTCTACATAAGGCATTAGAGAACGTCCCTCTCTTCTAGAAGAATTTGAGAGAGAAGACCACCATCCGTAGGAAGAGAAGGAACCACGATGCAGAGATCCATGTGCTTACTCGTGCCACCTTCTCCGCCACTCAGAACCGATTGCCAGCCAAGAGACCTGATGTAGGAGCTCCATATGTCAGATGCCATATCCATGAGCAGCGGTTCGATCATACTCTATTAGACGGCGACTTTTCTATCAACCTTCTTCCGGTAACCTTACTCGACCGATTTGAGTTCGGCCCTCTTCGACTGAGAAGGATAGTCCTTCAGTTTGCTGATAGGTCTGTCAATATGCTGAAGGGGTTATTGAATGATTTGATTGTCACAATTTAAGGCCTGAAATTCCCCGTGGACTTTGTGGTTTTGGACATGGAGTTCCCTGAGTCTGTGATAGATACCCCCATTATACTAGGATGCCCATTCTTGAACACAGTCAAGGCGGTGTCCGACCATGATAGTGGGAAGGTATACCTTCACGTCGAGGGTGAAAGTGTACAAATAGGGACGATCAAGAAGACCAAAGTGAGAGATTCAGCTTGCTCCAAGCAGTCAAGCGATTTAGAGCAGATGGCAGATGATGAGCGAGACGTCCACCAGGAGTGCGACTTTGTGATCACAGACGATGAGGCAGTTTGGTCAGACCTAGTATCACGAGCTCTTGTCTTGCCTTCAGACATTGGAGATGTACATATTTCAATAGATGAAGGTTTAGAGAGCACACTCTTGGAACTGGACACATTTGAGGCTGATGATCGTAGTCAGGATCGCAAAGCAGAGTATATTTCATGTTCTTCCGAGTCAGATCCCTCAGATTCAGGCATTGATTGGGATGACTTTGATGATTATTTACCATGTATGATTCCTTCAGAGCCAACAGCTAGGGCGGAGAGTGAGCCAATACAGATGATAGATACACCAGTAGGGGAGTCTTCGCCAGATTTTCACATGCAGTGAGAGTTCTCCCATGCAGATCTGGTAGCCTTCACTTAGACATTTCAGAAGTCAGATTTGCTAGCTCCCAGTTCTCCAGAACTGAAGACCTTGCCACAGTCGATGAAGTACAAATTCCTTGCAGGTGAGCCCAAAATGTTTCCAGTCATATCTCAGTGGATTTGACTGGAGACCAAGAATCTTGTTTGATGGAGGTTCTTCAAAGAAACCGCAAGGTGATTGGATGGAGCGTAGCTGATCTCCAGGGGATAAGTCCAACCCTGTGCTCCCACCACATTTATCTTGAAGAGGACGTCAAGACCTCGTGTGAGTTCCAGAGACGGCTGAAGCCGAATCTTCGAGATGTGGTTATGAAGGAGATATCAAAGTGGTGGAGCGCCAATTTTTTCTACCCCATCTCCGACTCCAAGTGGGTTAGTCCATTACATGTGGTAACCAAGAAGATGGGTATGACTACAGTTTTGAGCGAGTCTGGAGAGGAGATAGCTACTCGGGTACACACTTCTTGAAGGGTCTGTGTGGACTACATATGATTGAATCAGGCCACCAAGAAGGATCGTTTCCCACTGCCATTTATTGATCAGATTATCGAGAGGCTAGCTGAGAAGAGTCATTATTGTTTCCTTGACAGGTACTCTGGATAAAACTAGGTGGCCATAGCACCAGAAGACCAGGAGAAAACGACATTCACCTATCCGTTTGGGACTTATGCTTTTAGAAGCATGCCCTTTGGTTTGTGTAATGCTCCGGTTACATTCCAAAGGTGAATGCTTTCCATCTTCTTGGACATGGTGGGTGACTGTTTGGAGGCCTTCATGGATGGTCTACAGCGATGGATATGATGCTTGTTTTGTTGCCTAGACCGCGTACTTTAACGTTGTATAGAGGTCCATCTTGTATTATCTTGGGAGAAGAGTCACTTCAAGGTGATGCACGGGACGATGCTTGGCCATATCATCTCCAACAGGGGCATGGAGGTCGATCTGGCCAAGGTGGATATCACTAAGAAACTCAATCCAGCATCTAATTTGCGACAGTTGCGGACTTTCCTGGGGCATATCGTTTTCTACCGACGATTCATTTAGGATTTCAGTCGTATTGCCCGATCGCTTACTGATCTACTGACGAAAGACATCGAGTTCATTGTTGATGATAAGTGTTTGGCATCATTTGAGACTCTCAAGGGATTGTTTATTGAGGCTCCTGTCCTTCAGCCATCTAATTGGTCTCTCCCATTCGAGATCACGATGGATGCTTTTGATTTTTTGTAGGGGTTGTGCTAGGATAGAGGAGGGATGGATTACCATATGACATACACTACGCTAGATGGACTTTGGACGCCGCTCAGCGGAACTATATTGTGACCGCGAAGGAGATGCTAGTCGTAGTCTTTACTTTGGACAAGTTCATATCTTATATTCTTGGATCCTGAGTGACTATATTTACATATCACACCGCCATCCGATACCTCATGGCAAAGAAGGATGCCAAAGCCAGATTGATCAGATGGATCCTTCTACTCCAGGAGTTTGACATAGAGATTAAGGATAATCCTGGAGTCAAGAATGTGGTGGTGGATCAACTCTCTCGTTTAGATAACCTTGAGGATTCTGATCATATTGCACCTATTACAGAGACCTTCCCAGACGAGGCGATTCTTGCTATCGCCTCACTTCCATAGTACGCTGACATTATGGACTATCTTGTTGCCAAGAAAGTTCCACATGATTGGCCCAGGCAGCGACTTGAGACATTCCTTGCGAAGGCCAAGTCGTACCATTGGGAGGATTTAATTCTTTATCATGAAGAAGGGGATAGTGTCTAGCATCGATGCATTCCTCAGGAGGAGCACCACAGCGTCCTCACATACTGCCACAAGCTTGAGGCATGAGGACATCACACTAAAGGGAGGACAACATAAAAAGTGCTCCAATCCAGCCTATGGTGGCCTACTCTCTTCAAAGATTCTGATGAATTCGTGAAGAGGTGTACTGACTATCAGACGATGGGCATTTGTGGACAACGTGATATGATGACGATGCAACCCATTCACTTCTGTGATGTTTTTGATGCATTGGGCATTGATTTCATGGGTCCATTCCCTAAGAGTCAGGGATTTGAGTACGTTCTGCTTGCAATGGATTATATGAGTCATTGGGTTGAGGCCAACCGTGCCCAAACAATAGATGCTAAAACTATTTGCAGATTTTTGAGGAAGAATATCATTTCACAATTCGGGCTACCTAGAGTTTTGATGTCTAACGGGGAACTCACTTTATCAACGACAAGGTAAAGGCCCTTGCTAATGAGTTCAGCATTGACCATCGTGTAGCCACTCCATATCATCCTTAGACCAATGGTCTTGCTGAAGTATCGAACATGGAGATCAAGACTATATTGTAGAAGGTTGTCCGGCCAAATCGAAAGGATTGGTCATGGCTTTTGAACTCGATCTTGTGGCCCTATAGGTCTTCCTTCAAGACATCGTTGGGTACATCTCCCTTTCATCTCGTTTATAGCAAACCATGCCATTACCTGTGGGGATCAAGCACAAGTCACTTTGGACAATCACTAAGTTATTATTGGATCCCAAGAGTATAGGAGATCAGAGGAAAGCAGAGTTGGCAACCCTGGAGGAGTTGAGAGATACAACCTTTTCGAGTAGCCAACAATATTAGAAGAGAGTGAAGATATGAAATGATTCTCATATCAGCCATAAACAGTTTGAGCCGAACTAGAGAGTATTGCTATTTGATGCTAGGTTGATATTATTTCTAGGGAAGTGATAACTCAGATTTTGCGAGGGTCTAAATATGTCTCACACAAGGCGGAGACAAAGTCGCTGTGGCGACCGCTCACGAAACCCGAGTTAGTCAACAATTAACCCACAGTATCAATCAAGACATTGGGAAGCAAGGTGGAGTTAAAATTTAATATAACTCTACAAAATATGTGTATAGTGCAAGTATGTGTAGAGTGTCGAACTCAGGGAGCAAACAAGATAGAATAAGGCAGGAGTGCACAAAGATCAATGTGAAAGTGAGCAATTGCCTATGAATGTGCAATTTTTTGTGTGTTTTTAATTTTATATTTTTTATTTTTAATTTTTATATTTTCTTATGATTTTTAATTTCTGATTTTATATTTTTCTTTTTATATTTTATACTTTTATATTTTCTTTTTCTTTAAATAGAATATATATACAAAGTAAGAAAGAGAGGGATAAAGTATTTATACAAATAAGTAAAAATACTCAAAAATCAGGAAATAAAATGTTTTTGGTGTTTTTATAATTTTTAATGTTTTTGTGATTTTTTTATATTTTTCCTAATTTTTTGGTATTTTTAAAAGGCAAAAATACCGAAAACAGTGAATACAGTATATATATACGAGACAAAAATATAGAAATAAAATAACAAATAGGAGTGAAAATTTTCAAATTAATTTTTATAGATAGATAATAGGATAAAGAAATTTCAGAGACAGGAAACATAATTTTTGGAGTTTTTATGATTTTTTTAGATTTTTATGAATATTTTGAGTTGCTATTTTTAGGGGTTTTCTTTTGTAATTTTTAGTGATTTTTCGTCAGAAAAAAATAAGCTAAGACACACAAAATATATTTTTTTTGGAATTTTTAAAAGACTTTTTATAATTTTTATGTATTTTCTAATGCAAATAGTGCTGAAAATGCATGTTTTTGATTTTTTAATAAATATGAAAATGCAACAAAAAATGCAAACTAAAAATATGGCATTAAACTATAATGAACATGAGCCTATGGTATTTTTTTGGTAAATTTTCAAGTTAAAATGAAGTATGAAATAATTACAAACATCTAAGCAAAAATACAAGGCTGGCAAGGGCATAAACGTAAATACACATAAGTCCAAGGGCCTACTTGCAATTTTTTCCAAAAATATATAACGTTAAATACAATTTTCTGGACTAAAATTAAATACCCTAACCCGGAGGGGGTTCGCTGTAAAATGTCCAACTCACGCACACTGGGCACGTGACCTAGCATGGGTATTTTTGCAATTTTACAAAGTTCCAGGGGCTCAGAAGTAATTTTACCAAAATATTCCAACTTAATTAAAAAGTTCATGGACCAAATCGAAATAGACAAACCCCCAAGGGGGTCCTTGCAAAATTTCCACCACCCCACGTGCACGGGTCACGTAAGGTGACATGGACTCGACCTAAATGCAAATATGGAAACTACGGGGGTCTGGATGCTAATATTACAAAAATATTTAAACTACAAATAAAAGCTTCTGGACTAAAAATAAAATCGAAAATGGGCGAGGGTGTAGGTGCAAAATACCCACGCCTAATATCCTCGTGTGTGATCGAACGGTTGTGGAGCGCCCACTTAACACGTGGCGCTTCGAGGTTGCACGATAACGGTTTGCGCTAGACGGTGGAGATTAGATCCTCAGACGAAGATCTGACGGTGGTGGCGCGACGTGATCCAACGGCTGAGATGAGAAATGGAGCCGTGGCCCGATCTGACGGAGGAGAGGCGATGAGGAAGAACATGGAAGCAATGCCGGAGAGGCGAGCTTCCCTGAGTTAAATCTCCGTCCTCCTGCGATGGTTGGGCTCCAAAATTGGGCTGTGAGCTCCTGGGGTCCTCTTCTGGCTACATGGGCTCCAAAAAGCTCCAACGGTGGTCGGAGTTCGCGGGAGAGAGCGACGGAGCTGGTGGGCTCCTGGATCCTCCGACGAAGCTCAAAACGAGATCCAGGCGTATCTTTGATGCTTTTGGACATGCAAATAACTCAAGACCAACGAGGGCAAAATGCCTCGAAGGTCGGTGAAGCAGATGGCGACGGGAAGCGGTGGCGCGAAGTGATGGTCGGAGCGAGCTCCGGCGGGATGATCGTGAAGGCAAATCGATGGATGGAACTCGATTATTTTTGGGGTGTTTTAATCCTACGGCTAAGGGAAATAAAATGCGAAACGAAAAAGGGGAAAAAGAAGTATACCTCGATGGTCGGAACCATAGGTGGGGGAACCTTGATGCCGGCGAATGGCGGAGGTGGTGGAGCCTCCCTGACGGTTGCTCGACCGATCTGACGCGTGGAGGCGGAAGCTGTCACCTTCCTCTCACTCAAGGGCACCAAAATGGGAGCGAAGCGGGTGCTAAGGGGGTTCAAATTTGAGCTTGAAGATGGCCGGTCGACTATATACAGGATGGTGGCGTCTTCTTCAAGCGAGGGCCACGCGCAAATGATGGAGATTTTGCGTGATCTACAGGCATGGCGTGGTCGAGTAATGATCAAGGAAGAATTCCCAAGAAGGAATTGAAGTAAGACGACGAAGAGATTGGGCTCGAAAATTGGGCGAAATCGGGCTCGAATCAGGTTGTCAGAAGATGGCAGACCTCGATCAGGCAGTTGACCGAGGCCAACACTTGAATTCTCCCGGTTGGTCCACGTGGACATACCAGGAAATTCCAGGCGATACATATTTGAAAAACCAAAATAAAATAGTAAATGAATTTATTAATTTTAGGTTATAAAATAAAAAATGGTTCTTATTTTATAAAAAAATTTATGGTGATTTTTATTTATTTTTATGAGGTATATAATTACAAGTTACCTTTTATACCCTATATCGGTATATATATCTATATATTTTACTATTTTATTTTTAATTTGTATATTTGATTTATTTATTATTGTTTATTATTTTATAAATTTATAGAATATTTTTATACACTTAAATATATTTTTATTTTATTTTTCTGATGTATTTTGTACACTGAATAAAATATAAATAGTAATTCTATAGTTATATGTATAGGTATTATACCTATGTATGCTATTTACACAAGTATTTTATTTTGTGATTTTTTTGAGTTTTTATTCTGATTTTAATATACATAATTATTATAAACAGTATTTACAAAATTATAAAAATATAGAATTATGCAAATAATGAATAAATAATAAAATGAATATTTTATTCTGTACAAGTATAAAATAGGGGTCCAAAACTCAACTTTCAAATCGTAGCTCCGCCAAATGTGAAACCACCTTCACTAAATAGCTTATTGAAAATTATATACAATTAAAGATGATTTTGATGCATTTCGAGTTTTTACTTGAGAGGTACAGGTCTGGGAAGTTGGGATTTTGGAATTTTTTTCAGATCATAACTTTTGATCTGTACATTATTTTTATATGAAATCAATTTTGTATGTTTTTAATTAATTATCTACAACTTTTATGTACAAAGTTTCTTTATTTGAGGGATAAAAAGTGGAACCAAAAATAGGTCCCAAAATGAATAAAGAAAGAATAAAATGAATAGGTATCTGGCCCTTATCTCCCCCTACTTTATTCCTTGTCGACCTGGTCATCGAGATGCCTAGGTCTCGGGGTTTCTGGTCATAAAATATTTACAGTATTTTATTCTTTTTCTTTTCTTTTATTTATTATATAATTTTGGCTTTAAATACAATATTTTATACACTATTTACATGCACATGTAGAAATGCTAAGATGCTGGAATTAAGGGTATTTACACGCATTTACCAGGGTTTTTGAGGCCAAAATGATAGAATAAAGATGATGAAATGTGGATTCATCATCCCCCTATACTTTGCCTTTGCTAGTCCCTAGCAAACACTTATGCAATAAGTGCAGAAAGAAAAATAAAGAAAAGAAAAAGAAGAAAGTGGATTTAGTTTAATTATCAAACTTGTCTTCACAAAATCAAAGTTTGGAGCTTACGTTAGACCTTTGGAATTTTAGTGCGGGCGAAACCTTAATGAGAACCAGATTTGAAATCCAACAGTCCCTGAGAATCCCAAAACTCAACTTAAGTCTCCTCAATAACTAGGTCAAAAATATCTCAACTCATACGCAAACCCTTACGACTATGAATCTGACTCGTACCATGTAAGTGATGGTGACTCTCCCCAACTAGACTGGCAAAGAGACTGACTTCTCCAGTATGACAACCTAATGATTCCCCAATCCAAGAACTCCTTCCTCAAGGAGCGGGGTATTCCCTTCTAAGTTCAAGGGGCAACCAGCTCAAGAGGAGGGGGTGAAGAGAAGAATGGACGGTAGCCAGTGTAGCTACCTATCCTAGAAAGCAAGACCAGTGTAGTCAAGTCATCCAGCTGCAGGCTCACATAATATGACTTTGGAACTAAAGCTTGCTTATTGGCTATACAACATATTCACATACTTTGCAGGCGTTTATTTTTTATAGGCCTGTTCATTTTTTTGATACTATTTACAGCAACATTTACATAGGGAGTTTTTCCTCTTGAGCCAGTAGACTATCCCTCTTTTGAAGCTTTATTGCAACCCACACTCTCCTGTCTTTAGACTTCCTCATCACTGGACGGGTTGGGGTGCACTTCCCTCCCTAGAGGAGGACAAGTCTTTCCACTTGTGTGCGTCTCATACCGGCAAATCCAATCCCCTCACCACCCCAACTGAGTTGAGCCATGTGAAAGGTGCAGTGTCTAAGTTAGGTCATAATCAACAAGAGTCGTGCGTGTATTCCGAAATACTCTACTTACGCAATCAAGAATCTACTGAACCAAGTCTCGTGATTCTCAAAGAATTAAGTCAACTAGACCTGAAGTACCTCAAACCCAATTCCTATAAGGTTCCTGTTATTAGGTAGATTTTAAGGTCCAACCAAGCTCCAATCTCCGGATTTTATTTAGACTTGTTCAACTATCAAACTCAATCTGAAAAATGCTAATGCTATGCAAATGCGATGCAGAATGCATAAAATATTTTTATGATGTAATTTTCAAAGATTTTGAACTTTTTATGGATTTTTGAAAAGATGATGATGCATATGCATTTTTTTGTATTTTTCAAAAAGCTTTTTCAAATGTTTTTGGTATTTTAATTTTGCAAATGTTTTTGGGATTTTTGAAAACAAAAGATTTTGGCTAAAAACTAGTAAAATATTTACACAGGAGTGCTTCTTATATCTACAAGAAGTGGATTTTAAGAATTTACAAGGGTAAGTGATCAATTTTATAAGTATATACAGAGAGAGTTTTAGGTGAGATATATGTATTCCTCAAACTTATTTCACAAAGGTTTTTACAAGTAATTTTGAAAACTATAGTCCAAAATAGGCTTTACAAATATTTTACAAACATGTACACATATTTGAAAATCATTTTGCAAAGATTTTTCAAACAGTATATATAGATTTTTTCAAAATATTTTTGTAACAATTTTTTCAAACCATTTGCAAATCATTTTTCGAACATTTTATTTCACACAAAGAAAATAAATTTTTCAAACCAAAATATTTTTACAAAGGTTGAAAACATGTACAAAACATTTTCTAAATAGTTTTCAAAAGATTTTTCACACAGATTTTCAAACTATTTTTCAAACATTTTGCAGAGTATTTTTTCACCTGATTTATTAATCAGTAAATACAAAAGAATTTGAGGAATAATCAACATCTTTTTATTAAGGTTTTTAATGAATTTTTATACGTAAAATTAGCCATATTTATTAGTAATAATATGAAAGTACAAGTTATGGCTAAAGTATATACGAAGTATATACGACCCCCCCAATACTTAGTTTGAGCTATGTCCTCATAGATCGGAGAGAAAAGAGAAGACATAACTCGTACTAAGTATAGGCAAGCCTAAAGAATAAAGAAATAAATAAATAAATGAACGAATGAGAAGTCGACCGTCCCCCCTATACTTAGGATCAAATAATCCTAAGTATAGTGGACTGTACAAAATGCAAGGAGGGTCAAGGGTGGGAATGAACAAATCATACTCCGATTGTCCCCCCCTATGCTTAGGGTCAGATATCCCTAAGTATAGACAAGAAGAGGAGACAATGGAGAGGACCGAAGAATGAAGAAGATAGAAAAGGAAAAGAAGAAAAAAAGAAAAGGAGAAAAGAGAAAAACTCAGTGTGTGCACCCCCTATACTTAGGACAAGACGTGTCCTAAGAACAACAAAATCATAGGATGAAGACGAGGTGTCATACATAACGAAATAATGAATAAATGATATAGACAAATGGATCTGTATAGAGGAAGATAGAAGTAATAATCATGTATGAGACACATTAGTTGTGAGTCAAAGAGCACGTCTCATACCAGATGAATCGGGGCAACATCAACGGTCGGCGGGTCATTATCTAGATATGGTTTCAAGCGCTGACCATTGACTCTAAAAGTGGAAGATGATGAAGGTTCAGATATATCAATGCTACCATTATCATGCATCTTCCAGACCACATATGGTCCTTTCCATTTACTTTGTAGTTTCCCTGGGAATAATTTCAACCTCGCATCAAATAACCATACTTGCTGATCTGGCTCAAATTGTTTATGGCTGATTCGGGAACCGTGCCATACTTTCACTTTCTCCTTATACTGTAGGCTACTTGAGAAGGCCGTATCTCTTAGTTCCTCCAGGGCTGCCAACTCTGCTTTTCTCTGTTCTCCTACACTCTTGGGATCCAATAATAGTTCTGTAACAGCCCAAAGTGACTTATGCTTAATCTCCACTAGTAAATGGCATGGCTTGCCATAGACGAGAAGAAAGAGATATGTCCCTAATGGTGCCTTGAAGGAAGTCCGGTGGGCCCACAAGACCGAGTCCAAAAGCTGTGACCAATCCTTTCGGTCTGGGTGGACTACCTTCTGTAAAATTATCTTAATCTCCCTATTCGATACTTCAGCAAGACCATTAGTCTGAGTGTGATATGGCGTGGCAACAAGATGGTTAATACTGAACTCGTCTGCAAGGGCCTTTACCTTGTCATTAATAAAGTAAGACCTCCATCTGAAATCAGGACTCTAGGTACCCCGAACCGTGAAATAACGTTTTTCATCAAGAAACGACATATGGTTTTAGCATATGCGGCTCGGGCAGGGATGGACTCAACCCAATGACTCACATAATCCATAGCGAGCAGAATGTACTCAAACCCCTGACTTTTAGGAAATGGGCCCATGAAATCAATCCCCCATGCGTCAAAAACCTCGCAAAAGTGAATGGGCTGCATGGGCATCATGTCTCTCTGTCTGCATGTGCCCATCTTCTGACAGTCAGTACACTTTCTCACGAACTCATCAGAATCCTTGAAAAGGGTAGGCCACCAAAGGTCGGATTGGAGCACCTTCTATGCTGTTCGTTTCCCAGAATGATGTCCTCCTGCCTCAAGATTGTGGCTGTAGGTGAGGACGCTATGTTGCTCATCTTGAGGAATGCACCGTCTCCAGATATTGTTCCCTCCTTCATGATAAAGGACGGGGTCCTTCCAATGGTACAACTTTGCCTTCGCAAGGAAGGTCTCAAGCTGTTGTCTGGGCCAACCTTGTGGAATAGATTTGGCAACAAGGTAATTCACAATGTTGGCATACCATGGAAGAGAGGTGATAGCAAGGATCGTCTCATCTGGAAAAGTCTCAGTAATAGGTGCTATGGGCTCAGATTCCTCAAGGATCTCTAGGCGGGAGAGGTGATCTGCCACAACATTCTTAACTCCAGGTTTATTCTTAATGTCAATATCAAATTCCTGGAGGAGAAGGATCCATCTGGTCAACCTGGCTTTGGCGTCCTTCTTCGACATCAAGTACCGAATGGCAGTGTGATCTGTAAATATTGTCACTCTAGATCCAAGAATGTAAGATCTATACTTATCCAAAGCACAGACTACCGCTAGCATCTCTTTCTCAGTCACTGTGTAGTTCCTCTGAGCTGCATCCAACGTCCGGCTAGCGTAGTGTATGGCATAGGGTAATCCATACCTCCTCTGTCCAAGCACAGCTCCAATGGCATAATCAGAAGCGTCCATCATGATCTCAAAGGGAAGAGACCAATCGGGTGGCTGAAGGACAGGAGCCTCGACAACTAAATTCTTGAGAGTCTCGAAGGACTTAAGACACTTATCATCTACGAGGAACTCGGTGTCTTTAGTCAACAAATATGTAAGCGGTCGGGCAATTCGACTGAAGTCCTGAATGAACCGTCGGTAGAAACCGACATGCCCTAGAAAAGACCGCAACTGTTTCAAATGGGACGGTGGATTGAGTTTTCTAATGATATCCACCTTGGACGGATCAACCTCCATGCCCCTGTTGGAGATGATATGACCAATGACTGTCCCCTGAGTCACCATTAAGTGACTCTTCTCCCAAGATAGTACAATGTTTACCTCTATGCAGCGCTAAAGTACTCGGTCTAGGCAGTCAAGACAAGCATCAAACCCATCGTCGTAGACCGAGAAATCATCCATGAAGACCTCCAAGCAATCACCTATCATGTCCGAAAAGATAGACAAGATGCACTTCTGGAATGTCATCGGAGCGTTACATAGACCAAAGGGCATCCGTCTGAAAGCATAAGTCCCAAATGGACTGGTGAATGTCGTTTTTTCCTGGTCTTCGGGCACAATGGTCACTTTATTGTATCCGGAATACCCGTCAAGGAAACAGTAATGACTCTTCCCAGCTAGCCTCTCGATAATCTGATCAATAAATGGTAGCGGGAAATGATCCTTCTTGGTGGCCTCATTCAATCATCTGTAGTCCACACAAACCCTCAAAGAAGTGGGTATCCGGGTGGCGATCTCCTCTCCAGACTCAGTCACAACTGTAGTGACACCCGTCTTCTTGGGTACCACATGTAAAGGACTAACCCACTTAGAGTCGGAGATGGGGTAGAAAAAATCAGCGCTCCACCATTTAGATATCTCCTTCATTACTACATCACGAAGATTCGGATTCAGCCGTCGTTGGAACTCACGCGATGGCTTAGATTCCTCTTCAAGGTAGATACGGTGGGAGCACAGGGCCGGACTTATCCCCTTGAGATCAGCCACATTCCATCCAATTGCCGTTTGGTTGCATTCAAGAAACTCCATCAAACAAGATTCTTGCTCTCCAGTCAAGTCTGCTGAGACAACGACTGGGTACATAGCTGGCTCTCCTGCAAGGAATCTATACTTGAGCGACTGCTATAAAGGCTTCAATTCTGGCTTGGTGGGAACTGGCAAATCTGGCTTTTGATATGTCTGCGTGAAAGAAACCATGTCTGCATGTGAGAACTCTTGTTGTTCCTGTGATTCTGACGAAGGGAACCCTGTTGGTGTGTCTATCATCTGGGGGGGTTCGCTCTGCGTCCTCTATGTCATCTCATAGGGAAACAGACATGGCAAATATGTATCAAAGTCCTTCTAATCAAAGTCTGCCTCCGAGGGATCTGAATCTGAACAGTCATCAGTGTCTCCAATCATCACACAAATGCCAGCCTCTATAGTGTCATCTGCCAAGGGTGTGCTCTCCGAACTCTCGTCTGCTTCAAAAGGTGGGTACTTTGAGTCTGTAGACAGGGTGAGGGCTCGTGCTTCTAGATCTTCGCAAACTGCTTCATCATCGGTCATCACAAAATCACACTCTTGGTGGACGTCTAACTCTGCATCTGTCAGATGTACTGTGTCACTGCATGGCTCTGAGTAGGCTGAATCTCTCGCTCGGGTTTATCAATCGTCTCTATTTGTATACTCTCGCCCTCTACGCGAAAGTACACCTTCCCACTATCATGATCGGTCACCGCCTTGGCTGTGGCCAAGAATGGGCGTCCTAGAATGATGGGGGCATCAGTCACTGACTCAGAGATCTCCATGTCCAATACAACAAAGTCCACGGGGAATTTCAGGCCCTGAATGGTGATGACCACGACTCTCAACAACCCCTTCGGTCTCTTGATAGACCTATCAGCAAACTGAAGGATTGTCCTACTATGAAGGAGCGAGCCGAACTCGAATCGGTCGAGTAAGGCTGCTGGGAGGAGGTTGATAGAAGAGCCGCTATCTAATAGAGTTCGATCGAATGGCTGCTCATTAATCTGGCATCTGACATATGGAGCTTCTGCATCTGGTCGTTTTGTTGGCAACTAGTTCTGAATGGCACAACATGTGGCACGGGTGAGCACATGGATGTCTCCTCTGTTTTTCCGCCTCCTCCTGTGTCCAGAGATACAGAAAATGGTAAAACAGATGGTTGGAATACAGATGGACTCAAAATGGGGGTATCCGCACCACCCAAAATATTCTCTTTAGCGACCTCAGCACCACGTTCTGGTTCAACATAAAAAAATGGTGTCCTCAACACCATCATCTGCATTTGGTATCACGACGGCCTCAGTACCGTCATCAGGAAGGTCATCCTTGGTGGCGTCAACACCACCATCATCATCATCATTGTTGTTAGCGGCATCGGCATCGCTTCTCTCCTCATCTGGGGCTCTGGAATCTCCATGGTGTTGTCCCTCAGATGAGCCGCCGCCGGCTAGTTCCCTACCACTCCTAAGTGACACGAAGTGAGTATCAAACATAGAATGTATGTCATTCAAGTAAGCACTAGGAGTGGTATCCTCTGTAAACTGTACATGCTCAGAATTCCTCTTCAAGTTATTCGGATTCGGCTCGCTTTGTGCAGGTATGGCGGCTTTCCCTTTGATTATGTCCCTCATTTCCTGCCGGAACTCATCCATTTCTCACCGGAAAGATGCTTGCTGTTCGGAGAGCAAACATGAGAGATCATCAAGCGCTGGGTTCTCCAAGACAGGTGTGGAAGAAATGGGAGTGTTCCCCTACTGGAACTGAGGGTGCTGGTGAGATTGGGAGTACTGCGGCTGGTAAGGCTGTTGCCGCTGCCTCCACTGCTATCCCTGCCGGGTGTGACGAGCATTTTGCTGATACTGCTGCTGCTGTTGTTGGGAGTATTGGGGCTGTTGGTGTTGGCTACTCTGATTGCCTTGAGCTGGAGGCTGCTGCTGGGATGAGGCACCTCCGGTGGACCAACGGAACCCTGGGTGATCACGACGAATTCCAGGCTGCTGGGGGTACCAGTCATACCATATCCCGTTGACTTCCATCAATGGCTCCTACTCGAAGGGTGGAGGTGGTAGTACTGCCAAAGGCTGATCCGGCTGATAGACCACCATCTGAGTGTCCTGAGATGGTGGCTGCTGTGAGTAGTGCGGCAACTGCTGTACCGGCACATCCTGGACATGGTGAACTTGACGGTATGCTGGAGGTGGTGGGGTAGAACGTCTACCTCTGGAGTCAGCCAGTGACCTGGGAGGCGGATGTGAAGATGATTGTGACTCCTGAATACTCAAGATGTGAGTTTTCAGGTCACTCGTTGTCTTTACCAACTGGTCTATCTGTACCAGATCTTGGCCCTGCTTCTTCTCCAAAATCTCGATGCATTCCAATTTCTCACTAATTATGCCCATGTCAGCTGCCGCTGATTCGTATTGTGCTGCTGCTGCTGACGGAGTGTGGTTTCCTGCATCGAACCTTGCAATGCGGTGGTAAGAAGTGGCTTGTGGCGGGACCTTGGAGTTTGTGTAGATACGGCCTTGGGACATCACTGTAGAATTTTCTGCCATCTGTTCATAGATAGCCCAAACCGCTTCTGCATCCTTGGAAAAATAAGATCCCCCACATGAGGTGTTTACAAGCCCCTGCATCTCCGATGTCAGCCCGCAAAAGAAACTTTGCACCAGATTGGGTTGTGATATTTCATGGTGTGGACATCGGTCTGTGAGCTCTCTAAAGTGATCCCACGCTTCATGTAATTGTTCATTAGGGATCATAGTGAAATTACTGATCATTGCTCTAGCTGCATTTGTCGGCCGAGTGGGTAATACTTGTTCAAGTACTCTTTTCGGAGTTGCTCCCACGTGTCGATGTACCTCCCCAAATGTTTAAGCCAATAAGCGGCTCTATCAACCAAGGAGAATGGGAAGGCAATCATTTTGATGGTATCCTCAGTCACAAACCTGTCATGGATCATACTGCATATCATTTTGAACTCTTGCAAATGGAGGTGAGGTTCTTCAGTGGCCAGCCCATGAAACTGGGCAGTAGCTGAATGGTGTGTGGGCGGAGCTCGAAGTCACCGTAGATGGGAGGGAGTCGGATCCATCGGTGTGTGAGGGTTGCACCAGGGTTGTGCAACTGCCTCATGGTCCTTGGAGGCGGCCTCTCCTAGTTTGGATCTCCTCCTCCGCCCTCTGCATTTGGTATTTCACCGCCCTTATTTCTTTCTTCTTGTCCTTCACGCATCTCTCTCATGATTTCACCCATGACAAATCCCTGGTTTCTGATATGTCTCTGCATTATTTCCAGGGAGGATAATAGTGAATTATTGATGGCCGCCTGATCATATACATATGGAGGTGGTCTTGGCTCATCTGGGTTCTCCTCTCTGCCTTCCATTTCTGGTGTTTCTGCAAAGTCAAAAGAATCCATCTCAGGTGCCGTCAAATGTTCTGAACTCTGTTCTGTACTAAATTCTGACACCAGTAGGCTAATAGAAGAAGAAGGGTGGTTGAGGGGGAACAGGGTGGACGTGAACTCAGGCTCGAAGAGTGGGTCTGGACTCCCCGAAGCGGACCTAGATGAAAAAGGAGGAGTGCTCGATAGCGGTGCCACCAGACGTGGCCTAAGGGATTTCCTTCACATCATCTTGATCTAGAGAAAGGCGGATGAGATCTGAAATGCAAACAAGATGTGAAATACAAACCCCCAATTCACCTACACAACTCTTGAGCTGATGATCGTGAAAGTTCGGTCTGTTATCTTGTCAAATTTTATTAGGTGATCAGTCAATCTATCAGAGCGTTAGAGCGAGCTGTTAGGTACCCTACTTTTCCAGCCGACTGTCCTAATCCACGTTAGATCTTTCCCAACCAGTATGAATTGCGTACCGTAACCCGGTTGTTCCCGCAAATTCAATCTGCTAAGGATGTCGCGGTCCTCTTTACCGGTTACCAGAGAGATCCTCACTGGAGAACGACTAGCCACGATCAGTAGTCAACCAGAATTTTAGGCATGGCTCTATCCCAGTGTCGGGTCACTCTCTCACAGCAGATAAATCAAACAAGGAGGGGGTTACTCTCCCTAAGACAAAGTTTTTGGGTGGGATGAGTTTTAGGTCAAGTTTGCATTAGCAGTCCCAATTTTATGATTTTCACTTTTTATGTATTTTTCTGAACAAACATCGTCTAACGAATTTTCCAATTTCCTTGTTATTTAAAGTCCAACAAAACTTGGGGAAGGAAAGCGGAAAAGCTGATGCGCGGTAAAAATCAATGATGCATGCAAAGATAGAGATGCATACCTTTTCCCCAGCACTCTACATGCAAAGTGATCCGCGCATAAATTAAAGATAATAAATAAAACTACCTAGGTGCATGCACGAGGAAATCGCCGTAAGATGAGTAACTTCTATTAATGTGAAGAACAAGTAGCTACGACTAGGAAGAGATTCCGGAGTCCGGTCTCAGGAGCCGATCGGTGTACACCACAGTGGATCCTGTTAGTGCTGTATACGACTCCTCTCGGCACGTGGTCTGTAGTCCAAGTCAATAGCCTTTTCAGTTGATTTTTAGCCAAGTCTAATTACGATCTATAGGTGCAGTCAAGATATTAGGGATTGGGCCATAGCTTCTTAATTCGTCACAACCAACAAAAATTACTATATCGAGGGGCTAAATCCTCGGGAAACAAAATAAAATAAAGACGAGAAAGCCGCAAAAAACATAAAACCGCGGTGAGCCCCCAAGTGAACAAACACTTGGAAATTAGGCCCGAGTGTCCTAGAGAGTCCAAGTTATTACAAATTAAGTCTCTCTCTCACTTCAAATTACAAATTTTTAAACTACGAAAATTCTACAAAAGATGATGGTCTTCTCAAGCCTCCAAGTTCTCTATGGTGCTAAGCGAGCCTTCACGTGGGTGCCCAAGCGCCTAGGATGGAGTGCTTCCCTTGCTTAGCGGTACCTCGCACAAAATCCAACAAAGAGTTGATTAGACCAGTCAAGCAATATAATCAAATAAAAAGATAGGCAAATATCCACAATCAATCACAAAAGAATGCTCTATATGCTGTTGCTCCCCGGCAACGACGCCATTTGATAACTCAGATTTTGCGAGGGTCTAAATATGTCTCACACAAGGCAGAGACAAAGTCGCTATGGCGACCGCTCATGAAACCCGGGTTAGTCAACAATTAACCCACAGTATCAATCAAGCAATGAGAAGCAAGGTGGAGTTCAAATTTATTATAAATCTACAAAATATGTGTATAGTGCAAGTATGTGTAGAGTGTCGAACTCAGGGAGCAAACAAGATAGAACAGGGCAGGAGTGCACAAAGATCAATGTGAAAGTGAGCAATTGCCTATGAATGTGCAAATTTTTGTGGGTTTTTAATTTTATATTTTTTAATTTTAATTTTATTTTTTATATTTTATTTTGATTTTTAATTTCTGATTTTATATTTTTCTTTTTATATTTTATACTTTTATATTTTCTTTTTCTTTAAATAGAGTATATATACAAAGTAAGAAAGAGAGGGATAAAGTATTTATAAAAATAAGTAAAAATACTCAAAAATCAGAAAATAAATTATTTTTGGTGTTTTTATATTTTTTTAATGTTTTTGTGATTTTTCTAGATTTTTAATTATTTTTTGGTATTTTTAAAAGGCAAAAATACTGAAAACAGTGAATACAATATATATACGAGACAAAAATATAGAAATAAAATAGCAAACATGAGTGAACAATTTTCAAATTAATTTTTATATATAGATAAAAGGATAAAGAAATTTCAGAGACAAGAAGCACAATTTTTGGAGTTTTTATGGATTTTTTAGATTTTTATGAAGATTTTGAGAATTTTGCTATTTTTAGGGGTTTTATTTTGTAATTTTTAGTGATTTTTGTTCTGAAAATAAAATAAGCTAAGACACACAAAATATATTTTTTGGAATTTTTAAAGACTTTTTTTAATTTTATGTATTTTCTAATGCAAACAGTACTGAAAATGCATGTATTTTATTTTTAATAAATATGAAAATGCAATAAAAATGCAAACTAAAAATATGAAGTTAAACTATAATGCAATAGGAGCCTATGGTACTTTTTTGATAATATTTCAAGTTAAAATGATGCATGAAACAAATGCAAACATCCAAGCAAAAATACAAGGCTGGCAAGGGCATAAACGTAAATACACAGAAGTCCAATGGCCTACTAGCGATTTTTCCAAAAATATATAACGTTAAATACAATTTTCTAGACTAAAAATAAATACCTAAACCCGGAGGGGGTTCACTGCAAAATGTCCAACTCATGCGCACTGGGTACGTGACCTAGCAGGGGTATTTTTGCAATTTTACAAAGTTCTAGGGGCTCAGATGTAATTTTAATAAAATATTACAACTTAATTAAAAAGTTCATGGACCAAATTGAAATAGACAAACCCCTAGGGGGTCCTTGTAAAATATCCACCACCCCACGTGCACGGGTCACGTGAGGTGACGTGGACTGGACCTAAATGCAAATATGGAAACTACGGGGTCTGGATGCAAATATTAAAAAAATATTTAAACTACAAATAAAAGTTTTTGGACTAAAAATAAAATCGAAAATGGGTAAGGGTGTAGGTGAAAAATACCCACGCCTAATATCCTCGTGCGTGATCGAACGGCTGTGGAGCGCCCACTTGAGATGTGGCGCTTCGAGGTTACACGATAACGGTTCGCGCTGGACGGTGGAGATTAGATCCTCGGACGAAGATCTGACGGTGGTGGCGCGACGCGATCCAACGGTTGAGATCAGAACTGGAGCTGTGGCCCGATCTGACGGTGGAGAGGCGATTAGGAAGATCAGAGAAGCAACTCCGACGAGGAGAGCTTCCCTGAGCTAAATCTCCATCCTCCTGCGATGGTTGGGCTCCAAAATTGGGCTGCGAGCTCCTGGGGTCCTCTTCTGGTTGCCTGGGGCTCCAAAAAGCTCCAACAGTGGTCGGAGTTCGCGGGAGAGAGCGACGGAGCTGGTGGGCTCCTGGATCCTCCGGCGAAGCTCAAAGCGAGCTCCAGGCATATCTTTGATGCTTTTGGACATGCAAATAACTCAAGACCAACGAGGGCAAAATGCCTCGAAGGTCGGTGAAGCGGATGGCGACAGGAAGCGACGGCGCGAAGTGATGGTCGGAGCGAGCTCCGGCGGGATGACCGTGAAGGCGAATCGATTGATGGAACTCGATGATTTTTGGGGGGTTTTGATCCTACGGCTAAGGGAAATAAATTGTGAAACGAAAAAGGGGGAAAAGAAGTATACCTCGATGGTCGGAACAAGAGGTGGGGGAACCTCGACGCCGGCGAATGGCGGAGGTGGTGGAGTCGCCCTGACGCTTGCTCGACCGATCTGACGCGCGGAGGCGAAAGCTGTCACCTTCCTCTCACTCAAGGGCACCAAAACGGGAGCGAAGCGGGTGCTAAGGGGGTTCAAATCCGAGCTTGAAGATGGCGGGTCGACTATATACAGGATGGAGGCATCTTCTTCAAGCGAGGGCCACGCGCAAATGATGGAGATTTTGTGTGATCTACAGGCATGGTGTGGTCGAGTGATGATCAAGGAAGATTCCAAAGAAGGGATCGAGGTGAGACGACGAAGAGATTGGGCTCGAAATTTGGGCTAAATCGGGCTCGAATCAGGTTGTCAGAAGGTGGCAGACCTCGGTCAGGCAGTTGACCGAGGTTAACACTTGACCTCTCCCGGTTGTTCCATGTGGACCAACCAGGAAATTCCAGGCGATAATTATTTGAAAAATCAAAATATAATAGTAAATGAATTTATTAATTTTAGGTTATAAAATAAAAAATATTTCTTATTTTATAAGGAATTTTAAGGTGATTTTATTTATTTTTATGAGGTATATAATTACAAGTTACCTTTTATACCCTATATAGGTATATATATCTATATATTTTACTATTTTATTTTTATTTTGTATATTTGATTTATTTTTTGTTGTTTATTATTTTATAAATTTATAGAATATTTTTATACACTTAAATATATTTTTATTTTATTTTTCCGATGTATTTGTACACTTAATAAAAAATAAATAGTAATTCTATAGGTATTTGTATAGGTATTAGACCTGTGTATGCTATTTATACAAGTATTTTATTTTGTGTTTTTTTTGAGTTTTTATTCTGATTTTAATATACACAATTATTATAAACAGTATTTACAAAATTATAAAAATATAAAATTATGCAAATAATGAATAAATAAAAAAATGAATATTTTATTCTATACAAGTATACAATAGGGGTCCAAAACTCAACTTTCAAACCTTAGTTCCGCCAAATGCGAAACCACCTTCATTCTTATTGAAAATTATATACAATTGAAGATGATTTTGATACATTTCGAGTTTTTACTTGAGAGATACAGGTCTGGGAAGTTGGGATTTTAGAATCTTATTCAGATCATAACTTTTGATCTGTACATTATTTTTATATGAAATCATATTTTTATTTTTTTATTTAATTATCTACAACTTTCATGTAAAAGTTTATTTATTTGGAGGATAAAAAGTATAACCAAAAATAGGTCTCAAAATGAATAAAGAAAGAATAAAATGAATAGGTATCTGGCCCTCATCTCCCCCTACTTTATTCCTTGTTGACCTAGTCATCGAGATGCCTAGGTCTCGGGGTTTCGGGTCATAAAATATTTACAATATTTTATTCTTTTTCTTTTCTTTTATTTATTCTATAATTTTGACTTTAAATACAATATTTTATACATTATTTACATGCACATGTTGAAATGCTAAGATACTGGAATTAAGGGTATTTGCATGCATTTACCAGGGTTTTTGAGGCCAAAATGATAGAATAAAGATGATGAAATGTGGATTCATCAGGAAGTTACAAAGCAAATGGAAGGGACCATATGTGGCTCGAAAAGGTGCACGACAACGGAAGCATTGATATATCTGAGTTGTCATCTGATTCCACCTTTCGAGTTAATGGGCAACGTCTAAAACCATATCTTGATCATGATCCGCTGATCGTTGACGTTGTCCCTATTCATTTTGCATGAGATGTGGTCTTTGACTCACATCATTTGCATCTCATGCCCGATTATCACTCCTCTTCCACAGCTGTATAGATCCAGTTGTCCATATCACTCATTCTTTTTGTCTAGTACCTCATATTCATCTTATGATTATTCTATACTTAGGGTGTGCTTTACCCTAAGTATGGGGGGCATCAGACATGTGATTATTCATTTGATTCTTTTTACCTCTGTTTTGCTTTCTATACTTAGGGATATTTTACCCTAAGTATAGGGGAGGTAAATCATGTACATCCTAACCCTCGGTTTTCCCCTTGTGTACATACTTCTGAACTTAGGATTATTTGATCCTAAGTATAGGGGGATCACCGACCTCTATTTATTTCAATCTTTTCATCATTGTAGTATAGCATTCTTTTCACTTCCAAATACTCATCAAGAGTTATGTCTTCTATTCATCTCTCTTTGATCACTCTGAGGACATCGTTCGAGCTATGTACAAGGGGTGTCATATATATTGTATATATACTTTAACCATAACTTGTACTTTATGTGAGTGCATTAATAAAATAAAATGGCTAAAATTTATAAAATTATAATTCATAAAAACTTTTATTTTTTTGTACAAACTTATTTGTAAATAGCTTTTGTAAAAACTATTTTTGTACAAATTCTTGAAAAAATGTTTTGATTGTAAAATACTTTGTAAATATTTTTGTATCAAAATTATGTATATAGTACAAAATGTTTGAAAAATGTTTGGAAATTAAAAGTTTGCAAAAATTCATTTTTAAATGTATGCAAATATTTTGCAAAACTTTCCCGTCTTCCTTGCATTCAAAAAATTTTCATAAAAATTTGCATATTTTGAAAAATTGCACAAAAAGAGTTTTGTACATATTTTCTTGTATATTCTTCTGAATCATAGTTGACATTTAAACTAATCTAGAACTAAATTGGAAATTGGAGCTTGGTTAAGGCCTTAATCCACCTAACTTCATAGGAACCTTATAGGATTTGGGGTTAAGACTTTTCAGGTCCATAACGACTTAATTCTTTGAGTCCACTAGGCTCTGTTCATATGTCATCGTGATGATCCTAAGTAGATCACCTAACAACGTACGCATGACTCTTAGAGACATTGGCTTGACTTAGACACATACCTTACACGTAGCTCAACACGAATCAGGTGGTATGGAGGTAGAATTCTTTGGCTTGGGGTAGCATACGAGGGTAGTACTCCTAGGCGGAACCTCTCGTCTTCCTCTAAAGAGGGATGTGCACCTCAACTTGGTTTAGTAGCATTGAGGTCTAAATACAGGAGTTTGTGGGTTGCAATAATGCTTTAAAAGAGGGATAGTCTACTGGCTCAAGAAGAAAAACTCCTTATGTACATGATGCACCATGTAAATATGTTGTATATATGCACATAAAAAATGTGCAAAAATATGAAAAACTTGAAAAGGGGGCATGCCTGATTGAAAATAAAATGCCTGTCGGAGTGTATGTAGTGAATAAGCAAAGCTTATGTATCCCACTTTCTCATCTCATGGAAGCTTGCAACTGGAGACTTAGCTACACTAGCTTGGCTCCAAGGGATACGTGGCTACACTGGTCACGATCCATTCTCTTCTTTCCCCTCTTCTTGAGCTTGTTGAACTTGAACTTAGAAGGGAATACCCCGCTCCTTGAGGAAAGAGCAACTAGACTAGGGAATTAGAGTTACCTTGTTGATGGAGGTTGTTTCTTTGTCATTTCCAAGGTGGGGAGCTACATATCACTTATATAGTACAAGGAAAGATGCATAGTCATTAGAGTTTGCGTAAGTAGATTTGTTCTGACTTGGTTTATTAAGGAGTATTGACCATAGAATTGTGGAACTTAGAGGCTATTGAGTCTTAAACCTATTTTCTAATAAGGTTCCGACAAACTAATAATCCAAAGGTCTGACTAAGCTCCATACTCCAATTTAATGAAGATAAGTTTAATAATCAACCTTGTTTATTTTTCTTTTTGGTTTTCACTTCTCTTTCAAACGAGTGTTTGTTAAGGGACTAGCAATGGTAAGGTATGGGGGGGTATATTTATTTTGTATAAAAGGAAGTTATTTTATTCTTTCACACACTTGTATATAGTTTTAATAATATTATAAAAATAAAAATCATAAAAATAATAGAAAATAAAAATAAAATCATCAAACCATTGTATAAAATACATATGTACATATCACATCCACTATTTATTCTGTACCCTTAGATAATTTGTAAAAATAAAATAAAAACTATTTTATACTGCTAAAATTATTTTGTAAATAAATAAAATATAAATAAAAAGGTTTTTGTGTAAAAATAATAAAATAAAAAAACTTGTACATAATACATAGGTATAATATACCTGTATATAATACAATATATTGTATATATGTTATTTTATTTTTCAGA
Source organism: Ottelia alismoides (assembly GCA_037367405.1). Classification (NCBI taxonomy): domain Eukaryota; kingdom Viridiplantae; phylum Streptophyta; class Magnoliopsida; order Alismatales; family Hydrocharitaceae; genus Ottelia; species Ottelia alismoides. The sequence goes on along the minus strand of JAZKJV010011133.1, from coordinate 40,749 downwards.
AAATAATTTACAATAATAAACACTTTTCATTTTATACACTTTTTATTTTAAGTTCATTTATTATTTTTTACTGAATTTCCATTTATTTTGTAAATCCTGATTTTCTCATTGGTCCACGTCAGATTGTTAACCTCAGTCGAGGGTCTCTTCCAGCCAGGTCGAGTTGCCTTCCCTCTCGCCAGAGCCACTTCTCCAAATTCTTGCACCTTACTCCGATCTTCGTTCCCCTCATTTCTTCACCAGATTCTCCTCCTAGGATCCATGACCTTCGTTGATGCCTAGGAAGGGCCAGTTCTTCTTAGGGTTGCACGCTTCCTGCCGATTTTTTGGACCCTCGGGAACTCTATAAAATCATTCCATCGCCTCCACTGCTCGAGAACTTGTCCCTCGCACCCCCATTCTTCCCTAGCCAACTTCAGTGGTGTGACATCCACTTGAGGAGCCGCTTAGGATCTTTAGGAGACGCCTGGAGGCTTGTAGCTGTCAACACGGCCGGAGCTCTACCGTGTGAAGCCTCTCTCGTTCGTCACAACTGATCGAGGCTAAGACCCATCGGACCACCTTCGCTTGAAGCTCAGGAACTCCTCCGACCCTTGAGGTATTTATGTTTCCTTCCTCTTTTTCCAGTTTGAGCCATCTTGCCTAATTCGCTCCACCGCCGTTTGCTGGCTCCGCCTACCAGGTTTGGAGACCGTCATCCACATCCTCCCATTCGTACCGACTTGCTAGATTACCCCACATCTTCTCTGTAAACTACCCCCTGGATCCTTCTTATCGGAGTAGGATTAGGTCAAGCTGAAGGATATGGTTAGATCCTCAAGCGCATCACGGAAGCGTGAGCATCGTATCGAATACGACGAGGAGCGACTAGTCGCACTAGTTGCTCGATGCAGCGGAATTTAAAAATTTTATACGACGAAACCACATGATCCAAGAACACTTCTCGGATCGTTTCATCTAAACCACAAACAAGTAATAGGATTACCTCTTGAAGCGTGGTTGCGATCGAGTCTCTAAATGAAGAGACCTCCTGTCTCAAGTCCGATCCGACGGAGGAGACGCTTGCGAGCGCGGGGATGAACCGCGTGCTTCTCGCAATCCATGTTGATGATCCAAGCGGCGGATCTCCTGATCTCGACACACGAGATCCGACGTCTTCATCACGAGCGAGGCGCACCGAAGGAGACGGAGATCCACGAGCAGAAGAATGGGCAGCATAACGACGATGCCGCGGCGATGGAGAACCTCTCCATGGCATCCATGGTGGACGGCCATGAGAGGGAGAGAGAGAGGGTTGTCGAGTAGAGAGAAAAGAGAGAGAGATGCTTCTCAAGCATTGTGTGTAAAGAAGAGCAATGGGGTGCCTCTCCTTTTATAGGGTTTTGGGATCCATGGATCTCAATCCATGGGACAACACAAATCCAATGGCTCTCATTGATTGTGTTTCTTTTAATGGCTAAGATTTGTGTTGGTAAAACCAACAACAATTAATTTAATTTAAATTAAATATATGTTGATAAATCAACACAATTTAATCACAAAATTAAATCATCAATATATGGAGATAATGGAAGAGAGAAAATGCTCCTTCCATGTGGAGAGGGGGGACGGCCTCCCTTTCCTAATGGGAGTGGTGGCCGTCCACCCTCCTCCATTAGGAAGGTGGCTATTTTATCTCTTATGCAATCTCCATTATTTGCAACAACTTTTGTTGCAAATTATTCTACAAAAGTAATTCACAATTATTTTGTAGACATTGCAATCTTGCCATTGAAAAAATTGTGAATCATATTCACAACCCAAAACAACATATAATTTACATTGTCAATTAATTACACAATGTGTATCCAATATACATAATAATTAATCAACACATATAAATTATAATTAGCTCTCTCTCTAATACATTATAAATCACATTTATAATATATTATGAATAATTGGATATTACTATCCACATTATTCTTATCCATAATAATTAAATCACATTTAATTATATTGGATAACTTATTCTCATGTGCTCAAATAATATGAATCACATTCACATTATTTACATCTTTGATAATCAAATCATATTTAATTATCTAAGATAACTCTCCTTATAATATGAATCAAATTCATATTATTCATGATAATTAAATCACATTTAATTATCCATTTTCTCAATGCTCGGATACATATATCAACAATAGAATTATCCATGAACTCTTTCAAGGATAATGCGCTTTCTCCGCGAATACTTGGAGATAAGGACATGGCGATTGTATTGTTCCACGTATAGTGACATGGATATTGAGATCACATCTCAAATCCAGATCTCGGGCCTCCCATAGATGCTTGATTAAATCAAGATCGCAAATATAATCTTCTCATTGAATCTGAATCACATTCAGATTAATGTCCAACATTTGGACTAAGATCAGATTACTTCTCTACTGAGAGGAGTCACTAAAATCCAGACCCGTTTCATCACTCCCTAGGAATGGAAGCGTCATGGTTATACAACCGTTTATGATCACATCACCCTCAGGCATTCCCAATACATGTACATCCTGCATACTGGAAGACTCAGAATAACCCCGAAGTATTAGATCAACTTTACACTGTCTACTTCAGGGTTCTATCAGTAAGTTTCTCATTTGATCATTAGAAGTCAGTATCGATCATATACTTTCCAAAAGCATATATCATACCTAGGTCTTGATCATATACTTTCCAAAAGTATATATCAAACCTACAAATTCAGTCAAGCTTCCAAAGCGAGACGACCATGCGCATGGAATTTGATTCTTCCCAATATCTCATGAGTGAGCTCATGTCTTTCGGTTCAGTAAATGAACCTGTATGATCCCTTTGAGAGATCGTATTACTCATATGCCCTTATATGTACACCAGCACGCCGGTGTATAGACCTTGATTAGGTCATCAACCTATTGGTCTGCCAAATGTACATACTCAGACATATAGTAACACATCTGTCTCTGGTCAGAGGATGCATGCCTATATCATGACAGTATATGATATAGGACTTTGGTTATCTTGATCTCGTTAAGTCAACTCTTTTACCTAACTCATCTGACACCTCCGAATCTCTATTCCTATGCAGATGACCTGCATCAAGAGGTCGGTCAGATATCAGCCTAAATGAGAAAGGATTGCCATCTCCTACTCAGGCTGGAGATCATCTCTTAATAATCATTTGACGGTGCTTGATGAGTCCTCAATCTAACTCATTAGATATTCATCTAAGCACCAACCTCTATGATTCAATAAATGAATCAACAGCTGTATGATCATTAAGATGGCCATGGTACATAACCCTAATTGTACTAAGGGACCTATTATGCAAATCATGTACTCTTTATTTCAGATTAAGGAGTGAATTGCAATAACATTTATTGCATAATGGCTCGCCGTGGGCTCGCATGTCCAACAATCTCCCACTAGCCCAAAGAGCCATTAATGGGATAATCATTTAAACCCACACTCATGTGACAATCATAGGCTATTTAGAAAATAGCTAGGTACGCTGATCAGTCACTCTGTTCCCAAGAGACTACGCCAAGTCCTTTTACGACACTTGCATATCTCCTAGTAACAGTGCTCGCATCCAATGCGAATGTTGCATCCTATGCAACCAATACTCAATTTTGTCGGTTATAGTGTCCTTGACACTACATCTTATTAATTATCATAACCAGTATTCCCATAATCCTTATTAGAATACCTTCATTCATGGAGATCTCTATCTCCTAAGGTATCTACAGTTAAGATCCTTATAGATCACTATCTACAAGGTTTTAAACTTTTGAAGATAAGACTTTGAGATTACTATCTCTAAGTTTCATCATCTTTGAAGATATTGTTATTACTGCAACCAAGTGTTTTATCTCCAGAGTAGGATTAGTAACAGTTTACTACTCCCACTGCATGGCAGACATATGGCTTTTGTACACATCTAGCATACACTTCAACTTCTCGTAACTGATGCACAAGTGCAAGCAGTTCTACCATTCACTTCCTCAACTCTTTGAGGTGCTATCCCTTTAGACAGGTCACTACCACATCTTAAGGGAAGGAAGCCTTTCTTGGAATTTTCCAAAAAATAGAATAAGTCCAAGGTGTACTACTAACATGACGGTCCCAATACCCTCTTCTCTTTGCTTCTGAACAAGTTCAAAACTAAGATCTAAGAGGTATCCTTGAGATCGTATCTCAAGGTATGGAACAACCAAATTATAAAACACTTATTATTTATTCTTATATCATTTTAAATGATTAGAATAATATCTACATTTAGCACGATGAACACAATGGCACTCCCACTAAGCTTCACATGGTTCATCAAGATTTTATCTGAAATCACAACATTTATAATTTCATCAAATCTTATGTTCCAACTACAAGAAACTTCACATGGAGTTCTTCAGCTAGCACATCTTGCTTTCCTCAATCTTGAAGCCTTAGGGCTACTTCATATGAATATCCTCAGAGAGGTATTCATAGACGAATGCAATCTTGACTCACATCATGAAGAAATCATAGTCAAGTTGTGTAGCTACAGTTAGCAATATTCTGATGGGTTAAAGCAAGGTCACTGGAGAGCAAGTCTCATCGCGAGCGATGTCTTCTCTTCGGTGTGCAGCTCATGACTACGAACCGTGCTCATCAGGTTCCCTCTTTCTCTTGAAGATCCATTTACACCTTAATGGGTCGGACCCATATAGGTGGATCCTCGAGGGTCCATATACAACACTTGTATATGAAGTCTACATTAGACTTTTATTGATAACATCCATCTTTCCATGTCATGATCCTCTGGAGCTTCATCACATGAAGTCTGATCATTTTCACATGGAATACATCCTCAAACTCATTTGAATAGGTATTAGTGTTTCATCTTTAATTGTCCTTTTAATTTCTAATTTCAGGAGCCTCATTATCTTCTCAAGATTAAATGAGTTCCTTCACTTCATTTTATCTCGATTCTTAAGAGAGTCATCATCTAAGAATAACATTCTCAAAGATGAGATCCTTTAAGAATCTCAAGATCATAAAGTAGGTATACAATACCATCCTTTATTTTCCTGATGAAGTAGCACTCTCTAGTGCTAGAGTCCAGCTTACATGCTTGGAAGCTTATTAAATATATAATGTAGTCTCTACTACATATATACCTTAGAAACTAAGAGATAATTATGCTAAGATTAATCATTGATCAAATCATGTCATACATGATCAATTGTATCTCCCTACAACTCTATTGAGGTAAGGTTCATCAGGAGGATTGAGAAAGGAATGATATTCACATCTCCATAAGGTATTCCTTGAATTCATCTAATAGGTACAAGCTACCTTGGTTAGATCAAATTCATTTCATCTTCCTTCAAACTTTGTTCCTAAACCAAAATTGTGAAATCTTTGAACATTTCAAAGTTTTCTAAGTGAAGAGAAGAAATCTCATATCACAAATAATCACTAATAGATATCACATATCCATAATGTTTATTCTGATATAGATGATTCACATACATCAATATGTATGAGATCTTGAATACCTTAACATCTTACACCTTTCCCAAAGAAGGGTGTATTGGACATTTTTACTTTGAATACAATATTCACAAGTATGTGAGATTTGAATCTTTAGACAATCTAAAGTTTCATGTCTTACTAGTCCATTGATTTCATCAACAGACATATGCCCAAAATTTGATGCCAGATCATTGTCAAATGATCTTTATCCTCCTATTGATCTTTAAAGGTTTAATTTTCAGTATTAGAAATCTTAATGAACCATTCGTTAATTTTCTAATTTAATAGAGTCCACTAGATTTTAGATTACTATCTGAAATATCTCCATCATAACTCTTTATGATAGATTAATTACAGAATTCATGTTTATATCCAACAATTAGAAATAAACAACGAGTGTATTCTAATATCTAGGACATAGAGACATTCTCTAAGACTAAGGGCTCCCAATGAAAATATGAAGTCTATTGATCTCATGGAATTTGTTGCAACAATTGCATCACTTTCAACATGGATGACCAATAAACCTTAAGATCAAATTTCTAATATTCTAATACATATGCAACCAATTGCAAGTGTCATTAGAAGATTGAGATACAATTATTAGACTTTACCTTATCAAATAAGTAAGTCAATTTCAATGATTATATCTAGATTATTCTGATGTGTTATCTGATTCCTTTTCTAAGGAATCTAGATAGATTTGATAGTCATACTATCAATACATCAACTTATTGCAGTATTGGCATTCATCCAACTCTTTGGATGTAATATGGAAGCCAAAGAAGTACAATCAACTCTTTGACTATACCTTTTACTTGGGTCCAACCCATGCTTCCACTGCGCTCCCTTTGTCTATAAGCAACTATTGCTCAAGACCAAGGATCTCTTATGTTAAAATCAAAAATTTCAATATAAGAGTATTTCAACATTTATACAAGCTTCATTTAAGTTCACACAATATGAATATTATGAAGCTTCATGAATGACTAGAGTATAGATAGTAGAATGATGACACTCATCATCTACATCCATCTAAACTCTTAAAACATAGGTTCAGGTAGGTACTCAAACAATTTGAATACATCATCTCTTATAGAGCTACCATTCTACATGATGCAGAGAACCATGTCATTCATGATTAAATGTTAAGAGCACATATGTATGCCAGAATATCTTTATTGATTTTATATGGATTATTTGACAATTGCGATCATCATCGTCATGTCACTTCCAAGGTACATTCGATGAGATCAAGACTTATAGAGACATACAAACCCTAGGGTTTTAGTCCCATTGTCTATATAATTATCATTCCTCATTATTATGAAGAAACTTGCATACTGCAACCACATAATTATGTGTCCAACTGCAAGTACAATATCTGGATCATGAGTACAATCCATGATATTTTACTGGTTATTATTGAGTATAGAATTGAGTGGGTTTAATGAAGGATTATCTGAAATAAGAAATTTGCATGAGTGTATATATTTATATATATATATATACATATTATACTTTGATTTAGGAGTTTTATATCAAAGTTGTCTTGCCATGTCAATAATGAAAGTTCATTCCCTTAATCACTTTCAATGTAAGAGATATACTTACCATTATATCTCAGCAAGATCTAGGATCTCCTCTTTATCTTTGTTACATCCCAATAATATGAGAAACTGCAACTCCAATAAAGAGAAGCAGGAACACATTCCGCCTTGCAAGTCCAACTTGCATTTCCCAATTCGGTCTTTAACACCCGGGCCCACCACCCCTAAGGTGATGTTGACCCGTCGTTAATTGAACCAACCGTCAACAGGAATAGAACTCGCTATGCGCAATCCAATATCGCCCCAATAATATGAGGATCCGATATTGGAGTCACTACGCATACGACCTTACTCTTTCGAGAAGCAAAGAGTCCGATCCAGATGCGCTTGTATATAGGAGCTGTCACTTTGTACAGGCGTCTCCTATATACAATCCCTGGCGATGGAAACCCTTCGCCTTGACGGGAGACCATGGATGTCACTTATGTGATCCTCTAGCTCTTATTCAAATTTAATTAATTACTATGAATCACATTCATATAATTAATTCTTCCAAGGAAATTATTAACTCTAATCAAGTTAGAGTATAATTGGACATAATCAATTCAATCATATTAAATTAATTATCAATCCAATTCAATCAATCAAACTCGATTTTTAAGCTTGAATATATACGGTTTTATTCTCAAAGTACGCATTAATTCGTATTTTAATAATTAGAAAAATACAACTTAATCCCTCAGACATTATCCCGGCCCTACCCGCTGTCATGGCCAGTACCGGCGGGAGTGGGACGGACCGCATACGTTGCAACCCGCTACCCCAGCGATCCCCGACTAGACACAATATCTGCCTCGGGAAAGGATAATGTCAAATTGATTAATTTGTACTTGAGATGATCATCGGTTCTTCAACCGAAATTATACCATATAGTAATCAAAATAATTTTGATTATAAGGAAATTTGCTAGACAAATTCCCAATCCTATTCAAGCAAGGAGTTTGTTGATTGTGTTTCCAATTATGATCTAGATCAAATCTAATCAATTAATTGGTTAAGGCCAAGTCAATTAAGAAAATAATCATCTTCCAATATTTCTCAAATATTTTCCATAATTATTTCTCGAAATTAACAATTAATTTCATTAATTGACAATCACATGGTTCTTGATTAGGAAAGTAATTTCAGCAGTGACCCCTACTTACTAAAATTAGCATATCTCAATCAATTTAAATCCAAATTAAGCAAAGTAAGTTTCCATAGTATTCTAACTTGATTTACAACAGAACCTATGTAATTTGCACGCTTTTCGAGGCATCTCTAAATAGTAATTAACTCTTTAATTACGTTAAGATTCGCAGTTCCCGTAACAATGGATACATGTTCATTAAAATTACCATATCTAGAGCATACGAAATCCGATTTACGCAAACTCAGATCCTATGGTTTCCTTATTTAATGGGGAACAAAATCCAAGTATTAAATTCATGTTTAAACAATTTAAACAGTGCCGAATTTATTTACTAAACAGATCTGCGAAATCAAATGCGAAGAAAACTTTCGCGACCTTAACGAACCCAAGTCGTCCTTGGTTAGCGAATCATATTCGAAACCATCGACCTAAGTCTCTGATACCACTTGAAGGATATGGTTAGATCCTCAAGCGCATCACGGAAGCGTGAGCGTCGTATCGAATACGACGAGGAGCGACTAGTCGCACTAGTTGCTCGATGCAGCGGAATTTAAAAATTTTATACGACGAAACCACATGATCCAAGAACACTTCTCAGATCGTTTCGTCTAAACCACAAACAAGTAATAGGATTACCTCTTGAAGCGTGGTTGCGATCAAGTCTCTAAACGAAGAGACCTCCTGTCTCAAGTCCGATCCGACGGAGGAGACGCTTGCGAGCGCGGGGATGAACCGCGTGCTTCTCACAATCCATGTTGATGATCCAAGCGGCGGATCTCCTGATCTCGACACACGAGATCCGACGTCTTCTTCACGAGCGAGGCGCACCGAAGGAGACGGAGATCCACGAGCAGAAGAACGGGCAGCATAACGACGATGCCGCGGCGATGGAGAACCTCTCCATGGCATCCATGGTGGACGGCCATGAGAGGGAGAGAGAGAGGGCTGTCGAGTAGAGAGAAAAGAGAGAGAGATGATTCTCAAGCATTGTGTGTAAGGAAGAGCAATGGGGTGCCTCTCCTTTTATAGGGTTTTGGTATCCATGGATCTCAATCCATGGGACAACACAAATCCAATGGCTCTCATTGATTGTGTTTCTTTTAATGGATAAGATTTGTGTTGGTGAAACCAACAACAATTAATTTAATTTAAATTAAATATATGTTGATAAATCAACACAATTTAATCACAAAATTAAATCATCAATATATGGAGATAATGGAAGAGAGAAAATGCTCCTTCCATGTGGAGAGGGGGGACGGCCTCCCTTTCCTAATGGGAGTGGTGGCCGTCCACCCTCCTCCATTAGGAAGGTGGCTATTTTATCTCTTATGCAATCTCCATTATTTGCAACAACTTTTGTTGCAAATTATTCTACAAAAGTAATTCACAATTATTTTGTAGACATTGCAATCTTGCCATTGAAAAAAATTGTGAATCATATTCACAACCCAAAACAACATATAATTTACATTGTCAATTAATTACACAATGTGTATCCGATACACATAATAATTAATCAACACATATAAATTATAATTAGCTCTCTCTCTCTAATACATTATAAATCACATTTATAATATATTATGAATAATTGGATATTACTATCCACATTATTCTTATCCATAATAATTAAATCACATTTAATTATATTGGATAACTTATTCTCATGTGCTCAAATAATATGAATCACATTCACATTATTTACATCTTTGATAATCAAATCACATTTAATTATCTAAGATAACTCTCCTTATAATATGAATCAAATTCATATTATTCATGATAATTAAATCACATTTAATTATCCATTTTCTCAATGCTCGGATACATATATCAACAATAGAATTATCCATGAACTCTTTCAAGGATAATGCGCTTTCTCCGCGAATACTTGGAGATAAGGACAGGGCGATTGTATTGTTCCACGTATAGTGACATGGATATTGAGATCACATCTCAAATCCATATCTCGGGCCTCCCATAGATGCTTGATTAAATCAAGATAGCAAATCTAATCTTCTCATTGAATCTGAATCACATTCAGATTAATGTCCAACATTTGGACTAAGATCAGATTACTTCTCTATTGAGAGGAGTCACTAAAATCCAGACCCGTTTCATCACTCCCTAGGAATGGAAGCGTCATGGTTATACAATCGTTTATGATCACATCACCCTCAGGCATTCCCAATACCTGTACATCCTGCATACTGGAAGACTCAGAATAAACCTGAAGTATTAGATCAACTTGACACTGTCTACTTCAGGGTTCTATCAGTAAGTTTCTCATTTGATCATTGGAAGTCAGTATCGATCATATACTTTCCAAAAGCATATATCATACCTAGGTCTTGATCATATACTTTCCAAAAGTATATATCAAACCTACAAATTCTGTCAAGCTTCCAAAGCGAGACGACCATTCGCATGGAATTTGATTCTTCCCAATATCTCATGAGTGAGCTCATGTCTTTCGGTTCAGTAAATGAACCTGTATGATCCCTTTGAGAGATCGTATTACTCATATGCCCTTATATGTACACCATCGCGCCGGTGTATAGACCTTGATTAGGTCATTAACCTATTGGTCTGCCAAATGTACATACTCAGACATATAGTAACACATCTGTCTCTGGTCAGAGGATGCATGCCTATGTCATGACAGTATATGATGTAGGACTTTGGTTATCTCGATCTCGTTAAGTCAACTCTTTGACCTAACTCATCTGACACCTCTGAATCTCTATTCCTATGCAGAGGACCTGCATCAAGAGGTCGGTCAGATATCAGCCTAAATGAGAAAGGATTGCCATCTCCTACTCAGGCTGGAGATCATCTCTTAATAATCATTTGACGGTGCTTGATGAGTCCTCAATCTAACTCATTAGATATTCATCTAAGCACCAGCCTCTATGATTCAATAATTGAATCAACAGCTGTATGATCATTAAGATGGCCATGGTACATAACACTAATTGTACTAAGGGACCTATTATGCAAATCATGTACTCTTTATTTCAGATTAAGGAGTGAATTGCAATAACATTTATTGCATAATGGCTCATCGTGGGCTCGCATGTCCAACACAAGCTTCCTCCCCTACCTTCGCCGAAAGCCCAAGAACTCCATTCCCCATTGCTTCCCCTTATTTTTCATGCAATAATCTGACCGGAGCCTCGCCCCCGAGTCGTGTTACCCCTTGCAGGTGTCTGTATGTATGTGGAGTGTCATCTAGAGTTCCAGCTGCTCCGGCGGAGCAACTTTAGGTAAGGGAGTGCCATCACGTCGATCCAACAGTTCACCCTCACATCTGAGCCTTTCATCTGACGTGGAGAAGTAACACGAAGGTGCTGGTCCTTACATCAAGTCGATCAGACCAGTAGATCGCGAGATCTTCCAGGTCGGAGTTCATCAGGCTTCAGTTCCTTAAACATCCACCTGAGCCGTCAGATCCTCCTTCTTCTCCAATTCAGATCATGGCCATCCATCGCCACGTGTATTTGATAATGATTGGATCAGAATTGTACCAAATCTGAGCCACCCGACAAAACGCCTGTCGTGACCATTAGATCAGATCTGACTTATCAGATATGGTTGCACATCCGCGATAGATCCTCAGACGTCTGATCACTTTCCAAAGAAGATCAAAGCCATCCACATCTGCCTCCTCGTGCGTACACCTAGTGTCTGTTGGGTATATTTCACAGTCCCCCCTGCGTTTATTTTATTTTTCTTTAGTCCATTAAATAAATGTTGCAGTTAAGAACATTTACAATTTGAACCTAGACGTTTTAGATATTTTCACTTTAGTCCCTCTAAGTCTGTAGCACATGCATGTTCACGTGAGTATCGGACATTTGCACTTTCTACCCATTCTATTGTTACTGAATAAATGCCAAATTTTTAAAATTTGCATTTATGCCTCTATAAGTCGTATATTGAGCATGTGCGTGAATCGATTAGGATTTTTGTAGATTAGACCCTAAGCTTTTAAAGGGTTTTATTGATCTGGTCTGTGAACTTAAAATATTTAAAAAGAGGTCCCTGTGCATTGTGATTAATTGCATGCTTTTGATTGGACTTAATAAATATTAAATTAATTCGGAAAATTAAATAAAAATTACCGTTGGCTCCTGTTAGTGTGTAATATTTAATGTAATTTTATTAAGTTGATTTATTTTCATTTTTTATTTTTAAAAATTTTAAAAACCCTAAAAAGTGTCCTGTCTAAATTAGAAAAATCACAAAAATTCGAAAAATGTTTTAAAAAATCTATAAAAATTCATGTATGCGACTTTTTTGTGTTTTACTTCCATTATTAATATTATTTGAAAAGTCATCATAAAAACCCTAAAAATTACAAAACAGCTAGGAACTTATAAAATTATATAAAATCAAAGAAAATAGAAAAATTCAATTTTCAATTTCCGTTTGTAGTCTTTTATCTCTATTTTATCACAAAATTGCTAATTAGGACTTTGGGACATTTTAAATATTTTTAAATTGCAATCTAGTCCTGAATGTGCACTGATCTTCTTTTTAAGCCTTATTGTATTTTTATTAAATCACAAAAAACATTTGAAAAAATTCAGAATAATTACCAAAAATACTTTAAAACCTATAAAATCCAAAAATATTTTTACTTTTATTTTTTGACTATTTTTTTTTATTTAGAAAAGTACAAAAAGATTGTTGTGTTTGCCTTATTTATTTTTGTGCTTGTGTGCTTTATTAAAAACTAAAAATCTAAAAATTAACAACCACTAAAGATTGATTTAATTTTGGGAAATTTGACTACTTCGTATTCCTTTCGTGCTCCTTGTGTTTGACCCTGGTGGCTATACCAGGTAAATAAAATAACGAGCGCTTCATTGTTTGATTCCTTTTGAGTGGTTTTATTTTTCTCGTTGATTACACTTGGTGATTCGGGTCACAACGACCCTTGATTACTTGCTTACTTAACCCGAGTGGCCAGACGTGTCATCAGAAGATTATTGCACTCCCATCATTATTGTTGTTTCGGTTAATACTACTGAACTCGTGTTATGCTGGTTAAAAGCTGCAGTTTAACGAACTTCATATATGAATATGGACATATTTACCTATAATTTGGTGCTCTTTGGTCTTTGGGATATGATAAATTAGAAGACACTTGTTGGATAGCTAGATTTTTTGTGGCATGTTATTAGGGAGTTATCATCATTATCATCATTGTGACGCTAAGATGAATGTGAAATTTCCTTTTCGACCACACTATACATCGCCTGAAGTTGGAGAAGTGTAAAAATATGTTATGATCAAACTTGCGGACATGAACGTCCAATCTCATGGCCGCTTCCACAACATTATTTAAATATATAGTATTTTGAGATTACTTCATAAACTTAGTTCATAAACATCATTCTGTCAACTCTAGTCTTGTCACTTGAATCATTGGCCCACCCAATCACATATGAATTTAATTAAATTTTTAGTTGTTGCATAAATCAATACAACAATGAAAAGCATTCTCAATACTAACATAAACTCAAGGGAAGGGATGCCCTGGTACAAAAGAAGGGAAAAGTACACCTATCAATGCCCAAAGAAAGTGAAAACAATGCATCGGTTGCCTTGGACCGAATAACTCAATCTCAAAAGGTCAACTAATATGAATAACTACTAAAAATAAATGTAGAAAAAAATTATTTTATTACAATTTATTTCTCTTTTCTTGCGTTCTAGCTCTACAAGAGAGTATATCAATATCCCCTCAAATGATGGGGCCCTTAATACAAGTGTAAGGTTCAAGCATGAAGAAGGCTACCATCATATGATAGTCCAAATAGAAACAATAGAACAATATGAAGAGACGAAATGAATACGTAAAATATATAGAATATGGATGAAACATAAGCTAGGGTTAATAGACTTGGGGCTCTATTTGTATACTTAACAATGCTCCAAAGAACAGTGCAAAATTTTTGATAAATTTTTGAAGTTGTGTTAGTTTTTTGATTTCAACAATGTAACTTATAACAATGTCAGATTTTTTTTTAAAAATATTTAGACTCAATATAGATTACAATTATCGAACTCAAAAGAAGCACTACAAGGCAAATAATGTGTTATCATCACTAAATTGAGATTACTAGTGGTGTGATTATGGTCGCTAAGCCTAATGTGACCATAAACCCACTACTAATAGTTACAATAGTATAGTTGCTTAAGTAATTGTGGTAGTAAATGTAGATGCACGATATTGTAATCAACATGCGACCACAAGTGATCGCAATTTGTGTTCGCAATGTCTGATCTACATTATAGACACACGACGTTCTTCTCTATTCTAGTGATGAAAACTCACAACCTAAACTCATCTCATGTGCCCTAATATTCTCTCAAACTACACCCTTCATCCATATCCTCTCCAAAGCTGTTGATTTCATCATACCCTTGTCCCCTTCTCTTCCATCACTCCACTTCCTCCTCATCCTACAACACCAATACCACCACTTCCTATTCTTCCCACCCCTTCCGCCTTCTTTCACATCACCATTACAACGACATGCACTTGTCTTTCTCATGCACCATCATCGCCAAAATTTTCCCTTCCTACTTCTCTCAAACCACCATCATCACTGACATCAGTTCATATTTCGTTCTTATACCACCACCCACACACAATCTGTGATTGTGATGTATGCTTCTCCGACCACACATCTTCAGGAATAATGATTACTACAGAAAATTCTTTCATAGGTGTTTCACATTCCATCTCATATTGGCAGATAAACTCGAAGATGGCATCTGTTTGGTGGTTGATCTAGAAGGATTGATGCAAGAGAACTTTTGAATATATCCATCATTCAATCCTTAAAATCGTCCAATAAGCAAAATTATTTTTTGACCATCATTGTAGGTTGCATATGCTCAAAACGACTACACTACGACTATAATGCGAGCATAATGAGACTATATTCGTGCTCCTATTATTTGCAAATTCTTGTAGTGTTCTGTCTAGTTATACTATGCGGTGTTGGTTGTGTATACTAAAAGGATAAAGCTCCATAAACACTTGAGGCTCTAGGAGAGATGTAGCTAAACTCTAAAGCTGCATATGCATACTTCCCAACGCTTGACTCTAGTTTGGGGCCACTTGGCGCTGATAAATGAGTTCTTTTTGAACTTGACTAAAAAGTTGGACACTCTTCACAACAACAAAATCATACTTAGCATTGTAATTTCTCAAAGTAGAGATCTATCGAAGAGCAAACAATTTATTTTATTTAAAAAATATAAATGTTCATATCTTCATTAATATACTTACTCTTATAGCTTCGGGCAAGGAGTAAACATCCAAACGCATGCGTGTCTTCCTCCACCATTCTTCCAATGTGGACTCACGTTGTTCAACCACATACCACCAACCTAAAATTGTTAGCCTATAGTGATAGAATAGATTTGTTTTAATATTACTTTTACATACCATTTCATTTCTCACGACCCAAAGCTCTTTGCTTAATTTATATGACATATTCATCGAAAATATACAACAATTTTATAAAGATACATATCATTAAGAGTGCACTATACATGCCAGCATGCCTTGTTATCTCCTAATTAGCAACACCATCCAACTTAGGAATAATCACCTTCCTCGATCTACATGTCAAATAGGTGACAGAAGTGCCGTATATCTCACGCATATGATTAGGAGGGATGACATAGGTATTCTGTAAGTTTGACTAAAACTCATAAATGATTCACAAATTTCTATCGATAAATATCACTAATTGTAAGTTAGCAGACTTATGTAGATACCATCCACAACCCTTTACTGATTAGATGGACTCAAAAATATCCAGTTGTACTCCCCACAATCCTATAACCACATCCATTCGGTCTCTCTCTCACACACATACACACAAACAAACGCATGGTTGATCTTGTGAGAGACAAAAACTGTGAGAGTATGAGAGTAATGATTTTGGACAAGTAGATCTATCATCTCTCTCCCAATTGATTGGAGGAGGAGAGAGATTAATGAATCTCCATTTCATCATATTTATTCTATCATTTTGACCTTAAAATCTCTAGCTAATGCTTGTAAATAACTTTATTTTGTACAAATTAACATTCATCATTTATTGTATTTATTGTATATAAAATACTGTTTTTAATGCCAAAATTATATAATAAAGAAAAGAAAGGAAAATAATAAAATATCAGAGATATTTTATGACTCTAAACCCCAAGACAAAGTCAAGGATTGATTTGGATGACAAAGAATAAAGTAGGGGGAGATAAGGGCCAAATATACAATAAAAACTCCATTCTTTTATTCTTCTATAAGTCAATGTTTTTGGAACCCATTTTATTCTTAATTATTTATTCATCAAATCAAGAAACTTTATCATGAAAATTGTAGATAAGAATACAAAGAAAAATACAAAATTGAGTTCATACAAAAATAATCTACAGTTTACAAATTAAACTCAAAATAAAAAGCTAAAACCCAAATTTCTCAAACCTCATATCTCCTAAATAAAAAGTAAAAATGTATCAAATCACTTTTATTGTATATAACTTTTAATAAGCTATTTAATGAATGTCGTTTCGTTTAATTTGGTGCTAAGGTGTAAAAGTTAGGTTTTGGACCCCTATTGTATAATATACATGAATAAAATATTCATTTTATTTATTCTTTATTATTTTTACAATTTTATATTTTTATAATTGTGTAAATAGTATTTATAATATATGTAAATATTTAGAATAGAATAAAACCATAAAGAAAATACAAGAATAAAATACCCTAAATGAATATATAGATGAAATACCTATACATATACCTATTTAATATATATCCCTAATTATTTAAGTATATATAATACATCAGAAAAATAAAACAAAATTGTACTTGTGTGTATAAAAATAAGTTATAAATATAAAAATTGAAAATAAAATAATAAAAGCAAAAATAAAAAATAAAAAATACAAGATATAGGTAAATATACTTATATGTATACTTGTAAATAATAACTTGTAATAAACAACATCATAAAAAATAAATAAAATAATAATTAAATACTACATAAAATAATAAACATTTTTTTATTTTATACTCTAAAACTAATTAATTTGTTTTCGATTTAATAACTATTTTACCAATAATTTCCGCATTGGAATTTTCTGGTTGGTCTGCATGGACCAGCCAGAATTGAACCCTAGTTGACCTAGGTCAACTCTTCAACCCAGGTCACCTACCCCCATCAGATGAGAAGACGTCTATCTTCTCCCCTTTTTCTCAGGCCTTTAATCACTCAGACATGAGTACATCTTTCACCAAACTCCTCTCTGATCATCCCTAATCCACACCATACCCTCTAAGCCTCTGTACATATCGCGATTCATCCTAAATCGTCGATCAATAAGGGTCCCCATTGTTTCTATAAATAAGAAGCTCCTTTTCTCCTTCTCTTATTGATCCTTCTTGGAGCTTCTTCCTATTTCCCATGTGTATATGTCGAAGGTCAGGGATAGCCGTACCTTCCCCCGTGCTCAGAGATAACGGAGCGATGAGAGGAGCGGATCCATGGTGGTTCTCCGCCCACCATGCTCCTTTCCCACCAGCAGGTATAAGAGCTACACTTTTACACCTTTCTAGGTAGTTTTTTTCTTCTACATTTTTAATTCCGTCTTTAGTTTAGCACTTGATTCAATAGGGTAGCGTAATTCCATATCTTACGTTCGCTAGAGCTGTTAGGGGTTACAACCATTTCACTGTGTTATCGACTATTTAGGAATCCCACGCTCACTCCATTTCATTTCCCAACACGTTCTCCACCTGATCGACTCATTTAGACCCCAAGATCCTTGTTGGATTGGAGATTCGAGGTTCCTCTACCATCGATCATCGGAACCTCACTGTCCATCTCATCCATCATGCACTTCAGCTTCACTCCAGGCGGAGGACAATCGCCTCGTGCCCTAGAATGCCTTCGTGTCGGTTCCAAGCTCAACAGACTTTCCTCTGTCACATTCAAATCTGGACGAGGTTCTCCAGGTGCCCGCGCTTCGACCAAGCTCCAGGACCCTGGGCTAGGGTCCCGGACCCCCTTCTGTGAGCACCACCAACTGCGAACAGTCCTCCCGGAGGTGTAGAGACAAAGATCAGCCCTAGAAGATGTCGGTGGACGAAGAAATCAATGATCAAAGGATGTGGGAATACACGTTCTTCCCCGTTCTTCCCAAGCAATAGATGTCGTCGGATCACAGCCGTGCCCCGGTTCTAATCTCATCCGTTGATCCGGTGGCGAAGTGATGTGTATCTGGGCCGTTCGATTGCCTTAAGTAATGCGATATGAGCCGCTCGTTAGTGTGCAATAAGGGGTAAATTACCTTGGACCCTCTCCGCATTTTACATTTTATTTTTAGTACACTAATTAGTGTCTTGAGTATAAAATATGTAGGATAAATTGCAATAAAGCCCTAGAAGTTTCATCCATTTGCTAATTCATCTGTGCTAGTTCACCTCACATGGGGTACCACAAGAGGCTAGGCATTTTGCATGCATACCCCTCTAGTTTCCTGTATTTATATTTCATCCAAGAATTTGTATATGTAGTGTATATTTTTGTGGATAAATTTCACAAAGGATAAAAAGTTTTCTCTATTTGCATTTATGCCCCTCCCAGGTGCAGAATATTTTTGTATGTACGTGAAAGTTGTAATGAAGCCCATGGATTTAGCATGGAATATTTTAAAATGCATATATAGTTTCTTTTATTTACTTTTTGGTCCTTACTAGTTAATACATTGAATTATCTTGGGATTTTTGCGAAAAATAGCCCATGTTCGATTTTTGTTTTGCAAAAATTACGGTGAATGCCCTGAATGATGTATTTAATTATCATTATTTTAAATTTAGATTTTAAGGCATTTAATTATTTATTAAAAATCAAACAATTCCTTTTTTTCTTGTTTAGATATAAAAATCAGAAAAAAAAATATTAAAATGCCTTGAAAATAAAAAAAATATGTTGTCTATGTCCTATATTAATTTCAGAGCAAAAATCAAATAAAATATAAAGAGAAAAACATAAAAATGAAAAAAAATACCCAAAAACATATAAAAATCAGAACAAATATTTTAAAACCACACAAATACTGAATTCTCTTCTATTATTTTCTCTATTATTCATAGTATACATTAAAAATGTGTTTGGATATTTTGGGACTTATTTAATATTTTCAAATCCAAAAAGTCTTTGGCTATATTATTTGTTCCTTGTTTTATCTTTTTCCATTACTTAAAAAAGCATAAAAATAAATGCCAGTTTTAAGCTATTTATATCTATAATAACATAATACATAGTATATCTAGCCATGTATACATATAGATACTATATACCCTACATCATTATATATTATATTATTTATTAATTATTTTATTTTCAAAAACTAAATAGAAACTAAAATTTTATTAAATGAATACCCTAAAGATTAAAAGAAGAAGAAGAAGAAGAAGAAAAAGAGAATCATTATGTAAATTTGATTGTTTTCTTTATATATATATCTACATTTATCTATAAAATACTATTTATCTATATTATTATCATTATTATTATCTCTATATATTATACATATATTTATCATATTTAAATAATTTAAAACAATAAAAAACCCACATAAGGCTAAAAGACAAATATGTGCATAATAAACATTGGTTAGAAATAATCATAGGTTACCTGGCTTACTCCCTGAGTTCGACCTCTACACATGCTTACATGATATATACCTTTGTTGTAGAGTTATAATAAATTTTAATTCCACAATTTTGCTACTCATTGATTAATTGATATGTGGGTTGATGACGGGCCCAGCAAGTCGGGTTAACTATGTAAGCAATCCAGGGTCATTGTGACCCAAATCACTAAGCGCGATCAATCGAGAGAGATAAAAAC
The DNA here is from genome assembly GCA_037367405.1 of Ottelia alismoides. Classification (NCBI taxonomy): domain Eukaryota; kingdom Viridiplantae; phylum Streptophyta; class Magnoliopsida; order Alismatales; family Hydrocharitaceae; genus Ottelia; species Ottelia alismoides. Next base: position 20,521 of record JAZKJV010011133.1, on the reverse strand, counting down.
CACTCATAGGAAATCAAACAATGAAGCGTAATGTAAGCGGGTCCGCTATTTTATCTACCTGGTATAACCATCTGGGTCAAACATAAGGAGCATGAAAGAAATATGAAGTAATCAAATTTCAAATAAAATAATTTTTTGTGATTTTTAATTTTTAGTTTTTTAATTTTGAATAAAGTACACAAGCACAAAAATAGAAGAAGGCAAACACAAAAATGTTTTTTGGATTTGTCTAAAAAACCAACAAATCAGAAAATTAAAGTAAACATATTTTTGGATTTTTTCAGTTTTAATATGGTTTTGGTAATTTTCTTGGATTTTTGAAATGTTTTTATGATTTTAATAAAATTCAAAAAAGGCTCAAAAATCAAGACAGTGCACAGTCAGGACCAAGTTGCAAATTAAAAATATTTCATATGCTCTAAAGTCCTAGTTAGCAATTTTATGATAAAAAAGGAGTGAAAAAGCTACAAATAGAAATTAAAATTGCATTTTTTGGATTTTTATTTGATTTTATATGATTTTATAAGTTTTTGGTTATTTTGTAATTTTTATGGTTTTTATGATGAATTTTCAAACAAAATTAATATTTGAAGTAAAACAAACAAAAAGGCTACAATAATTATTATGGAATTTTTAAAACATTTTCCGAATGTTTATTACAAGTTTTTGAATTTTTAAAACTAGAAAATGCAAATAAATTAACCCAACAAAATTACAGTAAATATTACACATTAACATGAGCCAATGGTAATTTTTATGTAATTTTTTGAATTAATTTAATATTTATTAAGTCCATAACACAACATGTACTTAAGCATAGTTCATAGGGACCTATTCGTAATTAATTTTAGTCTCAGACCAAACAATAACACACAAGTAAAGCACATGGGCCAACCAAATGATTTGTCCACTCAAAACACACACAACACGTGATTCAGGCTCACAGGGACATGGATGCAACTTCTAAAAACTTAACTTTCATTCATAAACAACATCAAAGTTTAGAGCATGAAATGCAAAATACCCAAAATCATGTGAGCATACACGTGGCTCAGACACGGGACGACTAAAATGCAACAATAAAAAATATGAGGTCCAAACTGTAAATGTTTTTAACTACACTTTTATTTAATGGAGTAAAGCTAAAAACAGAAACATGCAGGGCTAAAAATGAAATATACCCTAGGCACGTGCGCAGCGCGTGGGAGCTCTGATGGTTCTGATCATTCCCTGGAAAGCATCTGACGGCTCAGACTTGGTCGGGGACGTGCGTGTCAGATGCAATCTACAAAGATGATCTAACAGTCTGCAGGGGCTACGTGTCGGGCGGCTCAAATGAGGGTCCCAGGTCGGATCGAAGCATCATGATGAGATGCTAAAGGAGGGCTTAAATCATGATTGGGGCTCTACTCCAAATCGAACGGTGGCAACCGTGGCTGGAAGAACATGGTTTGGGTGAACTTCAACTGAGCGTGGAGGGTGATCTAGGCCCCTAATGAAGCTCCTGAGAGGTGCAGCGGGATCATTGAAGTACTCTGCATTGATGGGGTGGCTCAGATGAGAGAGTGAATGATTAGATGAGAGGGTTGGAGATCCTCCACCTGGAGCTTCTCCCCCTGGATTGAAGGGGGACCAACTAAGCTCCTACGCGCACACGAGTACCTGCAAAAGATAGAAGGACTCGAGGGTGATGCTCCGGTCTGGTTTATTACATAAAGAGCTAAAAGAAGCGGCGGGCGTGATGCTCGGCCTCCGGCGAAGGCGAGAGAAGGAGGTCTAATCATTAATCTCGACCTGGTGGCCGATCCTAAGGTGGATATGCTGCGTGAGATGGTACGGGGTGATCTGACGAGTCGATCCGTGCAAATGGTTGGTCAGAGCTGAGGTGGGGGCGACAGAGGGAAATAGAAAGATGGAATCAACTAGGGCAAAACGAGGGATAAAGAAGCTACCTGAGGACTCTGAAGAGTTCAGTTGCTCCAGGTAAAGCGAAGGAGGAGGGATATAGCCTCAACCCGGGTGTGTATGGCCGAGGAGGCTTCTCGCGGTTACTCTACGGTGTCGCGACGAGCTTCGCTCAAGCAGACTGCCAAACAACGCTCCAAGGGTACCTTTGGGAAGCTGTCACCTTCCTGAAGGAGATCAGAGTACTGTGGTGGCACGAGGAACCTTCTCCTGAGCGTAGGAGGCAAAAGAGGCATTTTATAGGCATGGCCAAGGGTATGGAAAGATCAATGAATAGCTTGAAACCCTAGGCAGATCTGGCTGTGCCTAGGGATCCGCAAGGGTCCTAGATTTTCGGAGCATTATCAGGTGTAGAGATCGAGCTAAATGGAGATCGGGTGCGATCGAGGAAATGGGGAGAAAGGACTCTGGCGATCAGAATCGGGTCGACCCGGAGAGGAGAAGGCGTTGACCGAGGTCAACATTCCAATGCGAACCAATGAGAATTAAGAATTTACAAAAATCAAAGAAAACAAGACTATAAATAGTAAATGAATTTAAATAAAAAAGTGTATAAAACAAAAAAAATGTTTGTTATTTTTCAAACTATTTTTCTACGATTTTCAATTATTTTTATGAAAAATAAAATAATGTATATACAGTATGTAGGATTATATACAAGTATATTATACCTATGTGTTATGTACAAGTATTTTTATTTTTAAATAAATACCTTTATTTTATAATTTATTTATTTACAACATAATATTAGGAGTTTAAAATAATTTTTATTTTATTTTTATAGATTATTTAAGCGTGTAGAATAAATAGTACATGTGATATGTACATGTGTATTTTATATAAAGGTTTGATGATTTTATTTTTATTTTTCGCTTATTTTTCTGATTATTATTTTCTTTTTATAATATTATTAAAACTATATACATGGGTGTAAAAGAATAAAATAATTTTGTTTTATCAAAAATAAATTGATACATAATATGTACAAGTATAGGTGATATGTACAATACATAGTAGACCCTATCTCTCTCTACTTATTTTATTTTACAATCAGGTCAAGTCTTGACCTTCTCTTGGTGTTTAGGTCACTCTGTATTTATTCTAAATATATCATTCTTTTTCTTTTTCCTTTATTCTTTTATTTTTACAAAATACATGTTAAATATACATGGTTTTTTGCCAAAAAGAAGAGCTAAAATAAAAGAATAAAAAGTAAGAATTTTGGATTCATCATCACCCTATACTTTACCTTTGCTAGTCCCTTAGCAAACACCAATTTGAAAAAGAAGTGAAAATCAAAAGAAAAGAAAAAGAATCAAGGCTAATTATTAAACTTATCTTCATTAAATTGGAATATGGAGCTCAGTTAGACCTTTGGATTATTAATTTGGCAGTACCTTATTGGGAAATAGGATTAATACTTAACAACCTCTAAGTTCCACAATTTTACGTTCAAGATTCCTTAATAAACCAGGTCAGAATAAGTCTACAAACCTGAACTCTAATGACTATGCATCTTTCTGTGTACTGTGTAAGTGGTATGTAGCTCCCCACCTCAGAATTGACAAAGAAACAACCTCCCTTAACAAGGTAACTCTAATTCCCTAATCTAGCAGCTCTTTCCTCGAGGAGCAAGGTATTCCCTTCTAAGTTCAAGTTCAACCGACTCAAGAAGAGGGGAAAGAAAAGAATGGACTGTAACCAGTGTAACCACGTATCCCTTGGAGCAATGCCAGTGTAGCTAAGTCTCTTGCTGCAAGCTTTCATGAGATGAGAAGGTGGGATACATAAGCTTTACTTATTCACTATATACAATCCGACAGGCATTTTTTTTTCAACCAGACATGTCCCCTTTTTTGGAGTTTGTCATATTTTTGCATTTTTTTCAATTTGCATATATACGACATATTTACATGGTGCACCATGTACATAAGGAGTTTTTCCTCTTGAGCCAGTAGACTATCCCTCTTTTGAAGCATTATTGCAACCCACAGACTCCTGTCTTTAGACCTCAATGCTACTAGACCAGGTTGAGGTGTACATCCCTCCCTAGAGGAAGACGAGAGGTTTCTCCTAGAAGTACTACCCTCATATGCTACCCCAAGCCAAAGAATTCTGCCTCCTTACCATCTCATCTATGTTGAGATACGTGTAAGGTGTGTGTCCAAGTCAAGCCATTGCCTTTGAGAGTCATGCGTGCATTGTTAAGTATTGTACTTAGGCTCATCCGGATGACATATGAACATAGCCTAGTGGACTCAAAGAATTAAGTCGCTAATGGACCTGAAAAGTCTTAACCCTAAATCCTATAAGGTTCCTCTAATGTTAGGTGGATTAAGGTCTTAACCAAGCTCTATTTTTCAATTTAATTCCAAATTAGTTTAATGTCATCTGTGATATTGAAGAATATATAAGCAAATAAGTACAAAAGCTCCTTTTGTGCAATTTTTCAAAATATGCAAATTTTTATGAAAATTTTTCAATGCAAGGAAAACGTGAGAGTCTTGCAAAATATTTACAAACATTTACAAACAATTTTTTGCAAACTTTTTTTCCAAACCTTTTTCAAAAATTTTGTACTATATACATAATTTTGATACAAAAATATTTACAAAGACTATTTACAAACATTTATGTAAAAAAATGTAATTTTTTTAATGATTTTTAGTTTTGTGAATATTAGCCATTTTATTATATTAACACAATCACACCAAGTACGAGTTATGGCTAAAGTATAAAATATATATGACACCCCCTATACTTAGCTCGAACGATGTCCTCAGAGAGATCAAAGAGCGATGGAAGGAAGGCGTAACTTGTGCTGAGTGTTGGGAAATGAAAAGAATGCTATATCTCAACGGCGAATAAAAGAATATAACAAATAGAGGTTAGTGATCCCCCTATACTTAGGATCAAATAGTCCTAAGTATAGAAGTTTGTACACAAGGGGAAAATCAAGGGTTAGGATGTAGAAGGTTCACCTCCCCTATACTTAGGGTAAAATATCTCTAAGTATAGGAAACAAAACAAAGGTAAAATGAATCAAATGAATAATCAAAAGTCGGATACCCCCCTATACTTAGGGTAAAGCACACCCTAAGTATAGCATAATCATAAAATGAAGATGGGGTATTAGACAAAAAGAATGGGTGATATGGACGACTGGATCTCTACAGCTGCGAAAGAGAAGTGAAAATCAGGCATGAGATGCAAATGATGTGAGTCAAAGACCACATCACATGCAAAATGAATAGCGGCAACGTCAACGATAAAGGGATCATGATCAAGGTATGGCTTCAGGCGTTGACCGTTAACTCAAAAGGTGGAATCAGATGACAACTATATCATTGCTTCCGTTGTCGTGCACCTTTCAGAACAAGTATGGTCCCATCCATTTGCTTTGTAATTTCCCTAGAAATAATCTCAACCTAGCATCTAACAACCATACTCGCTGGTTCGACTCAAACTGTTTATGGCTGATATGAGAATTATGCCATATCTTCACTTTCTCCTTACTGTAGGCTACTCGAAAAGGTTGTATCTCTCAACTCCTCTAGTGCTACCAACTCTACTTTCCTCTGATCTCCTATACTTTTGGTATCCAATAATAACTCAGTGACTGCCCATAGTGACTTATGCTTAATCTCCATAGGTAAATGGCATGGCTTGCCATAAATGAGACTAAAGGGAAATGTACCCAAAGGTGTCTTGGAGGAAGTCCGATAGGCCCACAAGACCAAGTCCAAAATTTGTGACCAATCCCTTCGGCCCCGACAGACAACCTTCTACAATATAGTCTCGATCTCCCTGTTCGAATCTTCAACAAGGCCATTGGTCTGAGGGTGATATGGAGTGGCAACTCGATGGTCAATGTTGAACTCGTTAGCAAGGACCCTTAACTTGTCATTGATAAAATGAGTACCCCATCAGATATCAAAACTCTAGGTACCCCAAACCATGACATGATATTTTTCCTCAAAAATCTGCATACGATTTTAGCATCTGCGATTCGGGCGGGGATGGCCTCAACCCAACGACTCACATAGTCTACAACAAGCAGAATGTACTCGAATCCCTAACTCTTAGGGAATGGACCAATGAAATCGATGCCCCGTGCATCAAAAACCTCATAGAAGTGAATGGGCTGCATCATCATCATATCACACTGTCCATAGGTGCCCATCCTCTAACAGTCAGTACACCTCTTCACGAATTCATAAGAATCCTTGAAGAGGGTAGGCCACCATAGGTTGGATTGGAGCACTTTCTTGTTGTCCTCTGGTGACGCGGCTGGCCACTCGGGTTAAGTAAGAAAGTAATCAAGGGTCGCTGTGGCTCGAATCACCAAGCGTAATCAATGATAAAAAATAAAACCACTCAACGAAGAATCAAGCAATCAAGAAATATAAGCGGTTCACTATTTGGTTTACCTGGTATGGCCACCAGGGTTGAACATAAGGAGCACGAAAGAAATAAAAAGTAGTCAAATTTCCCAAAATAAAACAAAATTTAGTGGTTTTTAGTTTTTAGTTTTTTAAATTTTCGAATAAAGCATACAAGCACAAAAATCAAAGAAAGCAAACACAACAATCTTTTGGGATTTTTCTAAATAACCAAAAATAGTTAGAAAATTAAAATAAAAAAATTTATGGGTTTTTTGATTAGTAACGAGTTTTTGGTAATTTTACTGGCTTTTTTCAAAGGTTTTGAAAATTTTATAAAAAATAAATAAGTCTCAAAACTCTAAACAGTGCACAGTTAGGACTAAATTACAAATTAAAAATATTTAGAATGCCCCAAAGACCTGAAAAGCAATTTTATGATAAAATATAGATAAAAACCTACAAACAAAAGCTGAAATTGCAAATTTTTTTATTTTTCTTTGGTTTTATACGAATTTTATGATTTTGGTTGTTTTTAATTTTTAAGTTTATAGAGTGAATTTTCAAATAAAATTAACATTGGAAGTAAAACACACAAAAATGCACACATAGGAATTTTTATATAATTTTTGAAACAATTTTTCGATTTTTTATGGTTTTCATAAGGCAAACAAGGATATTTTTTAGGGTTTTTGAATTTTTTTAAATAGAAAATGCAATTTAATCAACCGAACAAAATTATAGTAAATATTACACACTAATAAGAGACTGGTAATTTTTATGTAATTTTTCGAATCAATTTAATATTTATTAAGTCCAATCAACAACATGCAATTAATCATAGTTCACAGGGATCTCTTTGTAAATATTTTAAGTTCATGGACCAAATCAATAACACCCTTTAAAAGCTTAGGGTCGATTCTTCAAAAATCCCAATCGATTTATGCACATGCTCAATATACGACGCATAGGGGCATAAATGCAAATTCTAAAAACAAGCCATTCATTCAGTAACAGTAGAAAAGTGCAGGGAAAAAAGTGCAAATATCCCAAAACTCATGTAAACATGCACGTGCTACATACTAAGAGGGACTAAAGTGAAAATATCAAAAAACTCAAGGTCCAAACTGTAAAAGTCTTTAACTACAACATTTTTTTAATAGACTAAAGTAAAATATCAAAACGTGTGAGGGCAAAAGGGAAATATACCCTTGGCGAGGACACATGGCGCGCATGGAGGCTATCGTTGTCGTACGATGCCGATCGACTCCTACAGTAGATCTGACAGTTCATGGTTTGTCTAGAACGTGTGCGTTAGATGCTTCAGGTGCGTCAGATGTAACGGTTCCAAAGCTGACACTATCGGGCGGCTAGGATGTAATTTGGCAGAGGCGTGATCATCCAACGATGGGAAGCGGGTCCGGAAGAACTCACCTTGAGAATATTTCGATCGATCGGGGGAAGAGATCATCCGACCCGATGAAAGATCTGGAGGCTCCAACAGACTCGTGGAGGTGACGTGCATCGAACTGACAGCTTCGATGGAGGTGATGGTGGCGGGATGAGCGTGGCGGTGGCTGCTGTCCTAGAGCTGCTCCGCCTGAGCAGCTGAGGACTCTAAGTGGTCTCCTCACGTACGTAATGTCCTGCAAAGAGTAGAGGGGACTCAAGGCTATGCTCCAGTCCTGGTTATTACAGCTGGAGAAGAACGAAGCGACAAGGAATGGTGGTCGACTCCAACGAAAAAGGGGGAAGGAGATACTGCCCTAACCATTCTTCGATTAGCTGGTCTAAGGATGATGAGATTACGGGAGAAGGTGTGGGGCGAGGTGTAGCATTGATCGGAACAGGTGAAGGGGCGTAACGAGGCTCCGACTAGCTTGTCGGAGCAGAGATAACTGCGGCAACACGAAAGGGAAAACGTGGATCGAAAATGTAAATGCAGTATTGAGGATAGGTACCTGAAGGGTCGGAGGAGTTTTTGAGCTTCAGGCGAAGGTGGATAGATGGTTCTTGGACTCGACCGAGCTACAGCTGGCTGGGAGGCTGCATGCGGAGGAGCTCCGACCACATAAGGAGCGTCGATTCTCCAGGCACCTTTGGGCGATCCTAAACCTCACCTTTGATAGATATCATTCTAAGGATGGTGGCTTTGTAAGAATGGGGGCACGGGGGATGAGCAAAAGGGCTATGGAGGCAGAAGAGACGTTTTATATGCATGGCCGAGGGTCTGGAAAGATCGAGCGATGGAACGCAACCCTAGGAGGATACGGGTGATTCTAGGGATCCACGAGAATATCGAATGTACGAGTATTCTCGGGTCTGAATATCAAGGCAAGAGGAGGTCGGGTTTGGGCGAGAAAATTTGGAGAAAATGCTCCGGCGAGAAGGCAACAACCCAACCTATTCTGGAAGGGGACGTTGACCGGGGTCAACAGTTCCAGTTGGACCAATCGGAATTAAGGATTTACAAAAATCAAAGAAAATACAATAAAAAATAGTAAAATAATTTATTGTAAGCCATTTTTCTATGTTATTTATTTATTTTTATGAAAAATATAAATTAAAATATATAGTATATAATATTCTATACAAGTATGATATACCGATGTATCATGTACAAATATGTTTATTTTATTATTTTTACTGAAAATAATTTAATTATATATTTTATTTTTTTACAAAATGATTTTATGAGTATAAAATATTTTTTATTTATTCTTACAAATTATTAAGGGTATATAATAAATAGTGAGCGCAGATTATACATGTGTATTTTCTACAAGGAATTGAGGATTTTATTTTTATTTTTATTTTATTTTTATATTATTATTAAGGTTGTATACAAGGGTGTGAAAGAATAAAATAACTTGGTTTTATACAAAATAAATAGATAAATAATATGTACAAGTATAGAGGATTTGTACAATACATAGTGAGCCCTATCTCTCTCTACTTATTTTATTTTGCGATTAGGTCAAGTCTTGACATTCTCTTGGTGTTTGGGTCACTCTGTATTTATTCTAAATACATCATTCTTTTTCTTTTTCCTTTATTCTTTTATTTTTGCAAAATACATGCTAAATATGGAATATTAACAATGCCATGCAAACTGTTGAGTTATTGAATTTACATGTATTGACATGGTATTTTGCCAAGAAGAAGAGATAAAATAAAAGGATAAAGAGTGAGAATCATGGATTCATCACTCCCTATACTTTACCTTTGCTAGTCCCTTAGCAAACACTTATTTGAAAAAGAAGTGAAAATCTAAAAGAAAAGAAAAAGAATCAAGGTTGATTATTAAACTTGTCTTCATTAAATTGTTTATGGAGCTCAGTCAGACCTTTGGATTATTAGTTTGTCGGAACCTTATTGGGAAATAGGTTTAAGACTCAACAACCTCTAAGTTCCACAACTCTATGGTCAAGACTCCATAATAAACCAGGTCAGAACAAGTCTACATATGCAAACTCTAGTGACTATGCATCCTTCCTTGTACTGTGTAAGTGATATGTAGCTCCCCATCTTAGAAATGACAAATAAACAACCTTCCTCAACAAGATAACTCTAATTCCCCAGTCTAGCAACTCTTTCCTCGAGGAGCAGGGTATTCCCTTCTAAGTTCAAGTTCAACCAGCTCAAGAAGAGGGGAAAGAAAATAATGGACCGTGATCAGTGTAGCCACGTATCCCTTGGAGCAAAGCCAGTGTAGCTAAGTTTCTGGCTGCAAGCTTCCATGAGATGAGAAGGTGGAATACATAAGCTTTGCTTATTGACTATATACACTATGGCAAGCATTTTATTTTCAGTTAGCATGTCCCCTTTTTTAGAGTTTCTCACATTTTTGCATTTTTTTTGTTTTTTTGTATGTGCATATATACAACATATTTACATGGTGCATCAAGTTCATAAGGAATTTTTCCTCTTGATCCAGTAGACTATCCCTCTTTTGAAGCATTATTGCAACCCACATACTCCTATCTTTAGACCTCAATGCTACTAGACCAGGTTGAGGTGCACATCCCTCCTAGAGGAAGACGGGAGGTTCCGCCTAGAAGTACTACCCTCGTATGCTACTCCAAGCCAAAGAATTTTGCCTCCTCACCACCTCATCCATGTTGTGCTACGTGTAAGTTGTGTGTCCAAGTCAAGCCATTAGCTCTGAGAGTCATGCACACATTGTTAAGTGTTCTACTTAGTCTCATCAAGATGACATGTGAACATAGCCCAGTGAACTCAAAGAATTAAGTCGCTAATGGACCTAAAAAGTCTTAACCCTAAATCTTATATGGTTCCTCTAAAGTTAGGTGGATTAAGGTCTTAACCAAGCTCCATTTTTAATTTAATTCCAAACCAGTTTAATTGTCAACTATGATTCATAAGAATATACAAGTAAATATGTACAAAAATCTTTTTTTATGCAATTGTTCAAAATATGCAAATTTTTATGAAAATTTTTGAATGCAAGGAAGAATGAAAAGTTTTGCAAAATGTTTACAAATATTTACAAACAAAATTTTGCAAACTTTTATTTCCTAGACATTTTTCAAAAATTTTGTACTATATATATAATTTTGGTACAAAAATATTTACAAACATTTACAGTCAAAATTTTTTACAAACTTTTGTAAAAAAATAGTTTTTACAAAAACCATTTACAAACAAATTTGTACAAAAATTTTAATGTTTTTTTATATTATGATTTTTAGCCATATTATTTTATTAACACACTCACACAAAGTACAAGTTCTGGCTGAAGTATATATACAATATATACGACTCCCCTCTATACTTATCTTGAATGATGTCCTCAGAGTAATCAAAGAGCGATGAAAGACATAACACGTGTTGAGTATTGGAAAGTGAAAAGAATGCTATATTACAACGATAAAAAGATTGAAATGAATAAAGGTCGGTGATCCCAATATACTTAGGATCAAATAATACTAAGTATATAAGTATGTACACAAGGGGAAAAATTGAGGATTAGGATGTACAGGGTTTACCTCCCCTATACTTAGGGTAAAATATCCCTAAGTATAGGCAGCAAAAATGAGGTAAAAAGAATCAAATGAATATTCACAAGTCTGACACCCCCTATAATTAGGATAAAGCGCACCCTAAGTATAGCATAATCATAAGATGAATATGGGGTATTATACAAAAAGAATGAATGATGGACAGCTAGACCTATGCAGTTGCGGAAGAGGAGTAATAATCAGGCATGCGATGCAAATGATATGAGCCAAAGACCACATCTCATGTAAAATGAATAGGGGTAACGTCAACATCAACGATCAATGGATCATGATCAAAGATATGTCTTCAGGCGCTGATCATTAACTTGAAAGGTGGAATCAGATAACAACTCATATATATCAATGCTTCCGTTGTCGTGCACTTATCAGACCACGTATGGTCCCTTCCATTTTCTTTGTAACTTCCCTGGAAATAGTCTCATCCTAGCATCAAATAGCCATACTCTCTAGTTTGACTCAAACTGTTTATGGCTGATATGAGGATTATGCTATATCTTCACTCTCTCCTTATATTGTAGGCTACTCGAGGTGGTTGTATCTCTCAGCTCCTCCAGGGCTGCCAACTCTGCTTTTCTCTGATCTCATATACTCTTGGGATCCAATAATAACTCGGTACCTGCCCATAGTGACTTGTGCTTGATCTTCACAGGTAAATGGCATGACTTGCCATAAACGAGATGAAAGGAAGATGTACCCAACAGTGTCTTGAAGGAAGTCCTATAGGCCCACAAGACCGAGTCCAAAAGCTGTGACCAATCCTTTCTGTCTGGGTAGACGACCTTCTGCAATATAGTCTCGATCTCCCTATTCGATACTTCAAAAAGACCAATGGTCTGAGGATTATATGGAGTGGAAACATGATGGTCAATGCTGAACTTGTTAGCAACGGTCTTTACCTTGTCATTAATAAAGTGAGTCCCCCCATCAGATATAAAAAATCTAGGTACCTCAAATCGTGAAATGATATTCTTCCTCAAAATATGCAAACGATCTTAGCATTTGCAGTTCGAGCGGGGATGGCCTCAATCCAACAACTCACATAATCCACAACAAGTAGAATGTACTCGAATCCCTAACTCTTAGGGAATGGATCCATGAAATCGATGTCCCATGCGTCAAAAACTTCACAGAAGTGAATGGGCTGCATCAGCATCATATCACGCTGTCCACAAGTTCCCCTCCTCTAACAGTCAGTACACCTCTTCACGAATTCATCAGAATCCTTGAAGAGGGTAGGCCATCATAAACCAGATTGGAGCACTTTCTGTGATGTCCTCCTCCCAGATTGATTTCCTCCTACCTCAAGCTTGTGGCAGTATGTGAGGATGCTATGATGCTCCTCTTGAGGAAGGCATGTACGCCAGACACTATCCCCTCCTTCATGATAAAGGATGTGATCCTCCTAATTGTACAACTTGGCTTTTGCAAGGAAAGTCTAACGTCGCTACCAGTGCCAACCTTGTGGAACTTTCTAGGCGAGAAGATAGTTCACAATGTTAGCGTACCATAGAAGTGAGGTGATAGCAAGGATAACCTCATCTGGGAAGGTCTCTGTAATATGTGCAATCTGATCGGAATCCTCAAGGTTCTCTAATTGGGAGAGGTGATCCGCCACCACATTCTTGACTCCATGCTTATCCTTAATCTCTATATAAAATTCCTGGAGTAGAAGGATCCATCTGGTAAATCTGTCTTTGGCATCCTTCTTTGCCTTGAAGTATCAGATGGCGATGTGATCTATAAATAATATCACTCGGCATCCAAGAATATAAGATCTGAACTTGTCCAAAGCAAATACTACGACTAGCATCTCCTTCTCAGTCACAGTGTAGTTCCATTGAGCGACATCCAAAGTCCCGCTAGTGCAGTGTATGGCATAAGGCAATCCATCCCACCTCTGTCCTAGCACAACCCCTACGGTAAAATCAGAAGCACCCGTCATGATCTCAAATGGAAGAGATCAATCAAGTAGCTGAAGGACATGGGCCTCAACAACTAATCCGTTGAGAGTCTCGAATGATGCTAGACACTTATCATCTGCAATGAACTCAGTGTCTTTCATTAGCAGATCAGTATGTGGCTGGGAGGTACGATTGAAATCCTGAATGAATTGTTGGTAGAAACCGACATGCCCCAGAAAAGACCGCAACTGTCAGAAATTGGACAGTGGATTGAGATTCTTAATGATGTCCACCTTGGCTGGATCGACCTCCATGTCCCTGTTGGAGTTGATAGGGACAAGAACCGTCCCCTGAGTCACCATGAAGTGACTTTTCTCCCAAGATAATACAAGGTGGACCTCTATACAACACTGAAGTATGCAGTCTAGGCAGTCAAGACAAGCATCGAACCCATCATCGTAGACCGAAAAGCCATCCATGAAGACCTCCAAACAGTCACCCACCATGTCCGAAAAGATGGAAAGCATGCACCTTTGGAATGTAGCCAGGGCATTACATAAACCAAAGGGCATCCGTCTGAAGGCATACATCCCAAATGGACAGGTGGATGTCGTTTTTTCCTGGTCTTTGGGTGCTATGGCCACCTGATTGTATCCGGAGTACCTGTAAAGGAAATAGTAATGACTCTTCCCATCTAGCCTCTCAATAATCTGATCAATAAATGGCAGTGGGAAAGGATACTTCTTGGTGTTCAGATTCAATCGTTTGTAGTCCACACAGACCCTCCAACAAGTGGGTACCCGGGTAGCTATCTCCTCACCAGACTCGCTCACAACTTTAGTGATACCCATCTTCTTGGGCACCACATGTAATGGACTAACCCACTTGGAGTCGAAGATGGCGTAGATAAAATCAACACTCCACCATTTTGATATCTCCTTCATAACCACATCTCAAAGATTCGGGTTCAGCTGTCATTAGAACTCACGCGATGGCTTGGAGTCCTCTTCGAGATAGGTACGGTAGGATCAAAGGGTCGTACTTATCTCCTCGAGATCAGCTACTCTCCATCCAATCACCTTGTAGTTTCTTTCAAGAACCTCCATCAAATGAGATTCTTGATCTCCAGTCAAATCCGTTGAGATAATGATTGGGAACATTTCGAGCTCACCCGCAAGGAATCTATACTTCATCGATTGTAGAAAGGTCTTCTATTCTAGACAACTGGGAGATGGAAAATCTGGCTTCTGGAATGTCTGAGTGAAGGCTACCAGGTCTGCATGCGAGAACTCTCGCTGCATGTGAAAAATCTGACGATGGTGGTCGTGCTGGTGTCTCTGTAAGCTGTGCTGGCTCACTCTCCACCCTAGCTATTGGCTCTGGGGGGATCAGACAGGTAAGTAATCGTCAAAATCATCCCAATCAATGCTTGAATCTGAGGGATCTGAATCGGAAGAACATGAAATATACTCTGCTTCGCTATGCTGACCACGATCATCAGCCTCAAATGTGTCCGGTGCCAAGAGTGTGCTCTCTGAACTCTCATTTGCCAAAATCTATAAATCTACATTGTCTGATGGCATGACAAGAGCTCGTAATACTAGATCTGACCAAACTCCTCATCGTCTATGATCACAAAGTCACACTCCTGGTGGACGTCTTGCTCTGCATCTTTCATTTGCTCTAAATCACTCGACTGCTCGGAGCAGGTTGAATCTCTCGCTCTAGTCTCCTTGATCGTCTCTATTTGTACACTTTCTCCCTCAACGCGAAAGTATACCTTCTTGCTATCATGATAAGACACCGCCTTGGCTTGGCCAAGAATGGGCATCCTAAGATAATGGGGGTATCTGTCACAGATTCAGGGATCTCCATGTCCAATACAATAAAGTCTACGTGGAATTTCAAGCCCTGAGTTGTGACGACCATGTCCTTCAATAACCCCTTCGACCTCTTGACAGATCTATCAGAAAACTGGAGGACTGTCTTGCTCTGTTGAAGAGGGCCAAACTCGAATCGGTCAAGTAAGGCTGTTGGAAAGGTTAATAAAAGAGTCGTTGTCTAATAGAGTACGATCGAATCGCTGCTCATGGATATGGCATCTGACATATGGAGCTCCTACATCAGGTCTCTTGACTGGAAACTGGTTCTGAATGGCGAAGCAGGTGGCACGAGTAAGCACATAGATCTCTTCATTGTGGTTCCTTCTCTTCCTGCGGATGGTGATCTTCTATCTCATATTCTTATAGAAGAGAGGGATGTACTCTAGTGCCT
The DNA here is from genome assembly GCA_037367405.1 of Ottelia alismoides. Taxonomy (NCBI): domain Eukaryota; kingdom Viridiplantae; phylum Streptophyta; class Magnoliopsida; order Alismatales; family Hydrocharitaceae; genus Ottelia; species Ottelia alismoides. The sequence continues at coordinate 4,957 of JAZKJV010011133.1, read as the reverse complement.
CCTCTAGAGCCAGCTGTATCTAAAATCGATCAATCATCTGCAGGTTGAACTCTAGCTGGTGTTTCTTTTTGGGATTTTCTGGTTTATTCCCATTCACTAAGCGGAGTGCTTGAGGGAAGGGGATGGTTGGACCCTCTCCAGAAAGATGAGGGTCAGGAATAGGTTCCTGCACATGTAGAAGAGTAGAAGCCACACTAATATCATCATGCGACACATATGGACTTGTAGAGGATACAAAAACCTTTCCTTTATTCATATTTTTGTTCTTTTCCATTTTTCCATTTTTTGTATTTTTCTGAAACTGTCCTCAGATATAGAAGAAGGTAGCACAACTGAAGGAAAACTAGTGGCATTAGCACCACCCACAACATTTGATCTAGCGGCATTATCACTGCTCTCTGGCCGATCATTTCTCAATAAGGTGGCATCAGCACCACCGTCTGCATCTGGAATCACAACAGCCTCAGTACCATTGGCTGGATCAACATCCTTGGTGGCTTCAGCACCACCGTCATCATCATCATGAGCGGCATCAACACCGCTATCGTCCTCGTATGGCACTCTAGAATCTCCAAGTGGTTGTCGCTCAGATGAGGCACCACAGCTGACATCCCACCGCTCCTAAGTGTCAAAATCAACATCAAATACATAGGAAGAAATGTCACCCAAAGTATCACTAGGAGTGGTGGTCTCTGTAAACTGTACATGCTCAGATTTCCTCTTTAGAGTGTTCGGGTTGGGTTCGATCTGAGCTAGTATGGCGGCCTTGACCTTGATAATCTCCCTCATCTCCTACCGGAACATGTCCATCTCTCGCTGGAAGGATGACTACTGATCAGAAAGTAGGTGGGCGAGGCCGTTAAGGGTTGGGTTCTCATAGACGGGTCCATGAGAATCGGACGGTTGACCCTATTGGAAATGAGGCTGAGCCTACTACTGGTAGTGAGGGGGAGGCTGGGAGTACTATTGAGGCTGTTGGGCTGCCTCCACTGCTATCCCTAGTATGAGGGACGAGGACCCTGCTGATGATGTTGCTCATACTGCTGGAAGTGATGGAGCTGCTGTTGCTGGCTACTCTACCCTATCTGAGCTGGAGGTTGCTGCTGGGACGAGGTGCCTCCGGTAGACCATCAGAAACCCGGGTGATCGATGAATCCCTGATTCTCACTCTTTATTCTTTTTTAGCTCTTCTTCTTGGCAAAACATCATGTAAATACTTGTAAATACAATAACTTAGTAAATTGCATGCTTGTGTTAATATTGCATAATTAACATGTTTTTATGCAAAAATAAAAGAATAAAGGAAAATAAAAAAGGAATGATGTATTTATAATTAATACAGATTGACCCAAACCCCAAGAGAAGGTCAAGACTTGACCTGATCGCAAAATAAAATAAGTAGAGAGAGATAGGGCTCACTATGTAGTGTAAATATTACTTATACTTGTATATATTATTATTTTGATAAAATAAAATTAACTGTTATTTTTGAAACCTTATATATATTTCTAGAAACAATATAAAAATAAAAAAATCAGAAAAATTAAATAAAAATAAGAATAAAATCATCCATGCATTGTATAAAAGATACTTGTATATATTATACTCTTGTATTATATACCCTTAAATAATTTGTAAAAATAAAATAAAAATTATTCTATACTTCTAAAATTATGTTATAAATAAATAAAATACAAAATAAGGGTATTTGTGTAAAAATAATAAAATAAAAATACTTGTACATGATACATATGTATATTATACCTGTATATAATACTATATTGGTATATACATTAATTTATTTTTCATAAAAAAATAATTAAAAATCACAGAAAAATACCTTGAAAAATAGTAAGCATTTTTTATTTTATACACTTTTTAATTTAAATTCATTTATTTTTAATTGGGATATTTACACCCATAACCCTGAGTAATATGGTAATTACCCAAGAAACCCTCTATAAACACGAATTATCCTCAGGACCCTGAATAACAATTAACTCTTACACTCATAACCTTGTGTTATCTTCCATCCAATATACCGTTAAATTATTGACGATATATGTTATGTATTTTATATTTATACCCTTTATGTTTCTATTGTTTACAAAAAACTCATTTATCACTTCCTTCCTCCACCTTGTCCTCTTCCTCCTCCAGGCAGCACCCACCTCCTCCTCCTCCAAGCAGCAAGCTCCTCCGACAACCTCCTCCTCCCCCTTGTCTCCAAGCAGCACCCACCATCCCATGTCACTATGCCCCCAGGTCCTGCAGGCCCCAGGTCGTACCCCCTCACCCCACGCATCTCCGCCTGCAGGTCCCCCCCCGCCCCCGCTTGCCTCCGGCTGTAGCTCCCCCTCCTCGTGCGACTCCGCCAGCAGCAAAGATTGAGTCGCCCAACCTCTCCCCGCAAAGATTGAGTCGTACAACCTCTCCTCGCTCGCGTTCACCACGCTCCCTCTCCTCCACATTTTCCTCTAGCCTATGATCCACCGTCAAAAGAGAAACGACACCCTCATGCGAGTCCAGTATACATCTCGAATCTCCAACCGACCCAACCGTCACGGTCCACCCGTCAACCACAACGAGCGTCACAGCTTCGGAGCCCTTCGTGGAGTTCCTCAGCCCGTCCGACGACGGCACCTTCCTCCCCCGAGAAGCCTCACCACCAGTGCAACCCTCGCCACCTCGGATCCCCGTCGTAACCCTGGAAGCAACCCCCCTCCCCGCCCCCTCGGATTCTTCGCCTTCAGCCTATTGAAGCCCCCACCACACCGGATCCCGCCGCCAGCCTCTGAAGCACCCCACCCCTCCCCATCGCCCATTCAGGAAGCCCTCCCCCTGCCCTGCGGACAGCTCCCTCGTCAAGGCTTGAAGCCGCCTGGGAGAGGACAGGGTGCTGGAGGCGATGTTAACCTCCGCCCCGCTCTTGAACCTCCACTGTATCATCCACAACCCAAATCCAATCAACCCGATTTTTCCCAAATAAAAATGGAGGATAGGGACATTTCTGCCTTTCGTTGAATTCAATATCGGTCTTCACGAAACAAGCCACCATTGCCTGCGGCAGCGACTGCAGCCACTCCTCCTCCCCGTGCCTCTGCCTGCAGGACCCACCCCTCCTCGCGCGCCTCCTCCCTGCAGGACCCCCACCCCCTTCCCGCGTGCCCTGCTTGTAGGACCCCCTCCCCCCGCACCTCCGCCTGCAAGCCACCCACCTCCACCCGCCTCCGCCTACAAATCCCCTCCCCCCGCGCACCTATGTCTGCAGCCTCCCCCTGAACCGCCCTGCAGGTCCCCCCACCCATCCCCTGCCCCTTCGCCTGCGGTCCTCCCCGATCCAGGTCATGCTCTCCGCCCCAGGTCCAGGTCGACCTCCTCCGTGAAAGTTCCCACCATGCAAGCTCCATGATGGAGCCCACTTCCTCCTTCTTTCTTTATTTTTTTTGATTAACCTCCACTGTAGGATCATGATTGGGTTAGATTAACTCAGCTATCTGGTTGAGTTAACTAACAAAACTAACGGAAGGTTATGGGTGTAAAACGGCATGGTTATTCAGGGTCCTGAGGATAATTGTGTTTATAAAGGGTTTCTGGGGTAATTACCATATTACTCAGGGTTATAGGTGTAAATATCCCTTTTTAATTTAATTATCTTTATTTTTCTCCCTATTTTGTCCTCTAGCCTATTTGGCCTCATTCTGCCCGCTTCTGATTGGTCTAGGAGGATTTGTCGACTCTTGTCAACGCCTCCTTCCAGTCGGGTCAACCCTGATTCCTTCTCGCTGAACCTTCTTCTCCTTGTTTCCTCACCTACTCCAGCCGCTTCGTGCCCTGATTTCTTGCCTGAGCCTCCTCCTTGGATCTGTTTCCTAGCGGATCGCTAGGGAAGTGGGATCTTCCTAAGGTTGCATGCTCTTGCTCGATCTTTCCAAGCTCCTAGAGTTGTCTATAAATCTCTCTTCTGCCTCCACTAAAGAGTAGGTCGTCCTCGCGCCCCCCATTCCCTGTTAGACACCTTCGTTGAAGTGACAACCAATGGAGGAGCCCTTCAGGATCGTTGGAAAGCACCTGGTGGCTCATAGATCACGACGGGGCCAGCGCTCCGTCGCGTGGAAGCCTCTGACCAGCGTAGCTTAGTTGGTTGAGGCCAAGACCTGATCACCCACCTTTGCTTGACCTTGCGGAGCTCCTCAGTAGCTTTTGGTATCGCTTTATATCCATTGTTTTTCGTTGTTTGATTCATCCTTCCATTTTATGCCACCACATGCACCTCAGCTGAGGCCATCCTGCTGGAGCTCTGTCATCCATTCCTAACCTGCACAGATCGACCTCTCGACGAACACCTCACCTTCCTTGCAGGCCTGATCATCCTAATACTCAGCCATTCGGGTGGATTAGGCTCGGGTTTCCTCCTCCCATCCTCACTGGAATCCCAAAGCTCCATTCACCATCCTTTCCTTGTTTTGCACTCAATAAACATCACCAGAGCTTCACTTCCGAGTAATGTAGACTTTGCAGGTTCTGGCTCACGCAACAGATGTCATTTGTCCCACCCAACTACTCAAGAGGAGCTGCTCCAGGTCCCCCTCCATCGCCACACTCATCGGCCATCACCATAACCATCGGAGCCTCCCACCAGATGAGGGAACCTCTCACGACACTGTGACCTTCAGATCTTCCATTGGGTCAGTGGATTGTCCCCCTTGATTGATCGAAGTTTGCCCAGGAGGAGTTCTGCAGACCTCCTCCCCACCATTGGGTGTCCAGCTCCCTCTGCCAGATTCCATCTCAAGCCATCGACTGCAACAGCATTCCGACCGTTAGATCTGACACCATCCGACTACACGTCCCCAACATTCTCTGGTTGTCAGATCTGCAGCAGCAGGAGATCAGGCCCTTACCTCCAGCCTTCGCCGAGCCCTACAGCGCCTTCGCCGAGCCCTCCACGTGTCCA
>JAZKJV010011132.1:0-58478 GCA_037367405.1 Ottelia alismoides | reverse complement strand
TGGTGATGAACATGGAAAATTGAGGTTAAACTCACGTGCATGGCCCATTTAAGTGATGGATTATGTGCAAACCATCTCACTAAAGGTAGTTTTATCTAGGACATGGTATGATGTATGGATGCTCCAGGTAACTACAGATGTTTGTGCTGTGAAACTACTATCAGCAGGGGACCCCTCCATGAGTGGAGGTGTGTGTGTGGAGAAACACAGATGAAAATTCATATTCAACTTCTCCACTGCCAAAAAATTTGTTGCGGGCTTTCGATAATGGGTCCTTTATAAAAAAAACTGAAAGATAATAATAAATATATAACATAGAAATGCGATAATAAATGGTTTAGATAAACAAATAAATAAATAAAAGAAAGAAGGGAAAATAAGGACTGTATCTTTGCTGCATCAGATGGACAGAACAAAGCTCACTTCTTTTTCAGGAAAATGGTAGTGTGATGTCGAGGAGACATCCACCCGTAAAATTTTATATATTCACGCTATCAAAAAAACTCACTTCAAATTTTGTATTGAAAATATATATCTACCTGGTTCCATATGTACTTGTTGCTATCATCTGTAGGACACACCTTCCTCCTGTTAAGCTCTGCTGTAGCTTCAGCATCCAAAACTATACTATCGGCAGCAGACTGCAAAAGGAAACAAAATATAATAAAATTACGGATGCAGGCATAGTTACAATACTGCATCCCTTCATCAAAATTTCTTCGAACAAGTTCTTATTGCAAAACCCAAAACTAAATTTGGAGTTGGATGCTCAACCAGCAGAGCATACGATCAACATTCCTAAAGACACTGGACAATTGGCACAATTATATGCAAAGGCAGGAAACAATATGGAGAGTGTGTAATGCAACCCCTTAATGCTCAAGTTACAACCACTAAAAGAAACTAAACTTTGCTCCAATTTATAAAATGTTAAAAGTAAAGGATCTTTCTGAAAATGTATATTTTTACTCTTATTTTAAGAGGAGACAAGGATCTAGAATCCTCTTCATCATCTACGTCTAGGAGTCTCCAGAAGTATATATTTTCTTCTCCTTTTTCTCCATAGGTGTAGAATATACTAGAATAATATTGCACTTTTTACCATTAGAGCTCTTTGGCTAGTGGATGGACAACAACAAAGGGAACATTTTGAGTGAAAGAAAGTTCCTTTCTCCTCTCCTACTCTTCCCTTCCTCTTCTCTACCACCCTCTTATATTTTCCTTCCCTCCTCCATCAAAGTTTCTCTCTCCTCTCTTCCTCCGTCCTCCTCCATCTTCAAAAGTCTCACCCCCACTTCTCATAATCAAAATTTTGTCCTATATCTTTTCCTTCCAATTCCTCTCTATCATCCTTGTTGTTTCTATCTCCCTCTCTCACTCGTCCATCTCTCTCCCTCTCTAACAATTCCCTCTAGGGATGCAAATAGATACGGATATATCCCTATCTGATCAGCCACATATCTGTATCCGTTTTAAAATGGATATGGATAAGGATATCATTTTGATATCCACAAACATTTGTATCCGTATATCCATTTTCATATATAATTATAGTTGTGGATTTATTTTTAACACATTTAACATAATTTTACACCATCTTTACCATATTTGGTACAATTATCATGATATAAGCATATTTATTATATTTATATCATGTGTATTCCATACAATATATGTATATTTATGTTAATCTATGTGGTATATCTAGTATTGTTTGTATAACATTAGTATCCATTTTTACATCCGTATCTGTTTTTTAAAGATAATCACCCATTGTGAGGGTTACGTTAGGTAGTCGACAACTATCATAAAAATAGCTGGATCTTTCAACATGGATTTGAGCAAGAATCCATGTAGCCGACCCTATTTAAAGTGGGAGAAGGCCGCTATTTTTTTATCCGTTTTTAAGGATATGGATTATGGAGAAGAGAGACGAATGAGATGTCTATTCCATAGGGTTAGGGTCTCTTATATCGAGAAAAAACCCTAGAGAGTACAAAAGGAAAAATACATAAATACCCTCGAGGGGTTATGGAACCCGAAGGGTTAAAGGTTACGGAAGCCGAAGGGTTGAGGGTTATGGAACCTGAAGAGTTATGAACATAAATGTAAGTATAATAACTCTGACACTCCCTCTCAAGTTGGAGCATATCTATCGGTCATGCCCAACTTGGATACTCAGTACATGAGACGCTTTCTTGGAAGAGCATTTGTGAGGATGTCTGCAAGTTGAAGTTCAGTGGAGAAGTGTGGAGTGTTGATGCATCCTCCTCGTACTGCATCACGAATGAAATGGAAATCAACTTCAATGTGTTTTGTCCGCTCATGGAAAACTGGATTGGTGACGATGTACATGGCAGACTTGTGGTTGCAGTATAAGGATACTTGAGTGACGACTGACATGCCAAGTTCTGTTAAGAAAGAGACAAGCCGTGTGATCTCACAGGTGGCCTGAGCCATTGCCCTGTATTCTGCTTCTGCACTGAATCTGAAGACCAATGTCTGCTTCTTGCTTTGCCAAGTGACAAGGTTATCCCCAACAAACATGGCGTATCTTGTAGTGGATCGAAGGTCCTCAAGAAAGCTGGCATAGTCAGAATCTATATAGGTTGAGATATTAGTGTGCTCATTCACCCCATACAAGAGTCCACGTATGAGAGATTCTTTCAAATATCAAAGGATCAAAAGAACATCCTGTCAGTGACTGTAAAGAGGCTTCTCCATATGATGACTGACTTTATTCGTAACATATGATATATCTGACCAAGTAACAGTGGGATAGAGTAATTTCCCACTAAGCTTATGTACCGGGTTGCATCCTCAAAAGTTGGATCAGTAAATGTTGAATATTTTCTCACTTCTGCAGGGATGCCAGATGGCATGCACCCAAGTAGTCATGCTTCATTCAGAATATCAAGGCCATACTTTCTTTGTGAAAGATGAAGCCCCTCTGTAGTGCGTATTACCTCAAAGCCTAGAAAATAACGAAGTTGGCCAAGGTCTTTCATGACAAAGACCTTCTGGAGGAAGGTCTTGGTCTCCTGAATATCGTCTACATCATCTCATGTGTCAACTATATCATCAACATAGACAGCAAGAATGATCGTGCCAGTAGACGTCATCTAACAAATACAGAATAGGCAGATGTTGTCCTCTGAAAACCAAGTGTATTAATCTCCATAGTGAGCATGTCAAACCATGCCCTGAGGCTCTGCTTCACGCCATAAATGGCCCTGCGTAGTCGACATACATGCTCGTCCTCGACTACACACCCCGGCGGTTGCATCATGTAGACCTCCTCCTCGAGATCACCATAAAGAAAGGTGTTCTTCAAATCAAGTTGATAAATGGGCCAAGCCTTGTTGGTAGCAACAGAGAGAATGGTACGTATCGACCCCATTCTGGCAACGGGAAAGGTCTCAAAATAATCAACTTCAAAGGTTTGTGTGAAACATTTGGCAACAAGTATGGTTTTCAACCCGTCAATAGAACCATCAAGCGACTGTTTGGTCGTGAAGACCCATCGATAAACCATGGGGCGAACTCCCGGAGGCACGGCACAGATCCCACGTGCTTCGAGAAGTAAGTGCATCCATCTCCTCATCCATGGCATGTCGCCAACCATGATCATGCATTACACTGAAATGATCTCTTGGAACATAAATAGCATTCAGAGCATTTGCAAATCTCTTGTCGCAGCTAGATAAACCATCTGTAGAAGCAAAATGTGACATGGGGTGATACATGCATTGCCTTTTTTTGCTTGCGTAGAGCAATAGGAAGCTCATCAGTTACATTCAGGGTAGCAGTGGTGGGAGTACTCGAAGTGGTCATATCATCCTGCATAAAAGGAACATGCAAAGGCACAGACACTGGTATAGAAGGTATAGAGGTACGCTGGTGACTATAGACGATTGGTGGAGGAGGGAGGTCCAGAGGAATATCACTCACAGTATGTGTGAAATAACTCGTTTGCTCAAAGAAGGTAACATCAGCAGACACATAATATCGACGTCCAACAGGATCATAGCAGCGATAGCCTTTCTGAGTATGAGAGTACCCAAGAAAGACACATTTGATGGCACGAGAGGATAATTTGTCAGCTGCATGAAAGTTATGAACAAGGTTTTAAAAAACGAAAGGCGGAACGAGGCGTTTTCCCTGGAAGCGAGGCGAGGCGTAGCCTCGAGGCGGTCGAGGCGTAAGCCTCAGTTTTGTATAGAAAAATAATTATAAAATATATAATAAATATATCTATTGGTGAAATAATATAATCTGACAAACATATAGTATATAACAATGTAATATACGATGATATTATGAAGATAAGAATATGAAAAAAGGATATGTCAAGGACTCAATGCTATAAACCTTTCTAAATTTCTATGTAATCAAAAGGAAATCATTGGTTATAACTTATAACTATCACTAAAAAATTATCTAAAAGGGATTGGCTATAGTTGCCATTATAAATATCCAAGTTGTCGATATGAATCATATGATTTGAATCGTAACTATATGCTCTACTATACCCAGATGAAGAACGGTTGTATGCATCCCCCCTATTGCATCATACCCTACCAGAACGGGGGTCTCGCTGCCCGTCCCCGTCCCAAAAAAATTTTCTTTTATGAGTATTCGAATTCGTATACACATTTTTATATGTTTAAGGATGTAATAGTAAGCGTTCACTAAAATAATTTGGCATGTTAATAGTAAATATGAATATGAAAGAGGTCAAATTCAAGCATATGAATATGAAAGAGGTCAAATTTAAGCATTCATTTTGCATAAATTAATAGTTAGACATAATTAATAGTAAATATGAAGCAGTTTGTTGAAATAGTTACACATAATTAATAGTAAATATGGAGTTATGGGTACGAAAGAAACATCATATTTAGGCATTTAACTTGTATAATCATTATCCTAAACAAGTATATATTTATAAGCTTCTCAAACCACCATGTAAACTATTAAAATCATAAAAAAAATCTTCAAAAAAATTAAAACGCCTCGCCCGCCTCGAGGCGAAACGCCTCGAGGCTACGCCTCAGCCACTCGAGGCGCACGCCTCACTGGACAAGGCCGAGGCGTACGCCTCGAGGCTAAAAAGGCCCGCCTCGCCTCGAGGCGTACGCCTCGACCGCCTCGAGGCGTGCCTTTTAATACCATGGTTATGAACAAAGGCAATACAGCCAAAAATTCGCAGAGGTATGGGAAAAGAAGACTCGGTACAGTGAAGTAAGGAAAATGGAGTTGCTCTTTCTAGAATAGACGAAGGAACACGGTTGATAAGATAAACTATAGTAAGGATAGCATCTCTCTAATAATGTTTAGGAACACTCGTTTGACTAAGAAGAGATCTGGCAACATTTAGCAAGTGTCGGGGTTTCCTCTTAGTTATACCATTCGGTTATGAGGTATATGGACATGATGTTTGGTGAACAATTCCCTGGGATGCAAAGAAAGAGGTCAAGTCATGTTGGGTTAACTCAAGAGCATTGTCAATATGAATGATCTTAACAATGCTAGAAAAGAAAGTTTTAACATACTGAAAGAAATTTCTGATAATTTGATTGAAAGATGGCCTTCATTGTTGGCAGTGTGTTTGGTACAAGAAATTGTTCCTTTGTTGCATGGTATCTAAAACGCAAGCCATCAAGAAAGCGGTATATCTCCCAGTCAGAATGTTCTCGTATCTGTTTGGTGCAACATGAGGGCCGAAATACTGCAAGCTCCTCACAGGCTGGAGAGATGCATATAGTACTCGATGAGGGTGGAATCCCCCTGAGATGCCAACCAGATTCACCTGTAAATATTTGTAAGGTGTAACTTCGTCTTCTTCTGGAAGTATGTTTGCTCGAGATCCTCCCACAATTCATTGGTTGTATTTTTGTAAAGAAGATTTGAGGCAATGTGAGCCTCAAAACTGTTGGTCATCTAGTTGATAGCCAAGTAGTTCTCTATCTGCCAGTTGTCGTACTTTTTGTCCTTTTCATCTAAAGGATCTTTAGTCAGAATGTAGAGTTTTCTCTGACCACCAATGAACACCATAAAAGATCGAGACCAGAGCATGTAAACTATACCCTTGAGTTTGATAGTAGTGCCTTGTGCCATAATATTCGTGACTAAGGGTTTTGTCTCGATAGAAGAAGGCACCATGATGGTCTTAAAATAGAAAGAAGATCTTGTGATCAATTAAGGATGCATTTAAGGGTTATAAAATACCTTAAAACTCATGTTTGCCCTTGAAGAAGGGCTGAAAAACCTCAACGGACAACAGATTTGGATTCTTGGCAGCAGTCCGGGATGAGTTTTGAATCTCCAAAGAGACCTACGGTACCCGTGGAGGGTAGCTATGGGGCTGAGGACCTTCGTAGGAGGTCCTAGAAGCATCGGGCAGCACTAGCGGGAGGGTTGTGGGCCCCCTGACGGCACTAGCGGGCCTCCGTGTGCGGTTCCAACAGCATCGGTAGGTGTTGGAGATGCTCCTTTGGGGTCGAGCTGCTGCACTGGAGATGATTGGAGGGCCTTGCGCAAGGCCCTAATTCGGAGAAGATGGCCCGCACAGGCTTTTGCAAGTCTTGAAAGTAGCGGTGGGGATTTTAGGTCAGAACCTCGATCTAGGACCGTTGCTCTGATACCATGTGGAGAAGAGAGACGAATGATATGTCTATTCCATAGGGCTAGGGTCTCTTATATAGAGAGAAAATCCTATAGAGTACAAAAAGAAAAATACATAAATACCCTCGAGGGGTTACGGAACCCGAAGGGTTTAAGATTACGGAACACGAAGGGTTACGAACATAAATGTAAGTATAATAACTCTAACATGGATAATGTAGCTTTAATATCCACCAATATCCATATCTACAATTACATGTATAAGGAATGTCAGTATTCCCTTTTCGCCGAATATTTTCACATTTGAGATGTTAAGTTGAAAATACATCCACTGTGTTATTGGACTTGGCATATGGGTTAGGTAATATGTCGAGCATGTAAGCTTTATACTATATTAGGAAAAGACGGCCAAGGAGATGGCAGAAATAACATCAGCAGAGAAAACCAACCAGCAGAGAGGAAGGCATCAGCTAACCATTATCATGAGATTTGGATCTCAATCGAAACAGCTTTGTTCCACTTCACAAAGATTGTATTACGGGCGGGCATCTCCTTGACGTCACACCCTATTTTTCCTTAAAAAAAAGATTATATCTCGTGTACCAAGAAAATGGAGACACGGGTAAAAATTCACAAGTCGTCCAGTAATCAACTCAGAAAACCAAGGGAGAAAGGGGAGGAAATACTGGTCAATATTTCAACAAGCCAAACGAAATATTCAAAAAGGTAAGGTATAGTTGACAATGTGGGCAACGTAAACTTCTCTCCATACAAGTTTTAGAATCCCTTGTAGTAGTGCCCATGTCAGAAATATATAACACTCTTCTTGAATGCATGTTTGGATACTCCACAGATACTAGAAATTGAAGTTATAGAAGTTTAATTTACCATCCACAGCATCCAAGGTATTAAAAAACGCCGCATCTCAACTGGAAGGTTAAATATTAAATGGGAACAAATGCAGCCAGTATGTAACAAATAGAAATTTCATACTAAGCCACAAGAAAAAGTGTACACACACACCTTGTTACGGGCATTTCTCGCTATATTCCTAGCTTCTTCCATAGCAACATTGAAGCCATCTAAATCAACAGTTAATCCAATTTCTTCTGCCATCAACTGATCATGATGCAAATAATAAGTATCATTTCAACAATTCAATCAAAGGCTTAACCTGTTACAAGCATACCTGAGTTAAATCCACTGGAAATCCATATGTGTCCCACAAAACAAAAACGTCCTACAAACAAAAAGATCCCATTCTAAGAAAAGCATACCGGAGCATAAAAAGTTCAATAGAAATCCTCCAATGATATATATCTTTCAAAACTGTATACAGTTTGCTGGTACCACGATTGGAAAAAGTTCCTCAAATAAATAATGGAAAATAAATTTAAGAGCAGTCCCATATAATGTTTAAATAGCCAAGGTAACACAAAGACATGCACATAATATACCAAATATTGGGAAATGTTGAAACCAGAAAAAATAAAATCCACTACTTGGGTATCTGATGCCATCCACTTGAAGGAGAGCCTAATTTCTAGGATAATCTAGACAAAATCTGACAAAATAGACCATTTACAGAACACTAAAAAGATAATACTTGCCTGACCGTTAAGTTTATTTCCTTGAACCTCCTGAGCAGCTTTCTTGAACTTCTCAATGCCCTGCATAAAGAATATATTACTCAAGATTACGGCTATAAAAAACGTGAGGCGGTCCGAGGCGGTTTTCTGTCATCAAAGCGAGGCATAAGCCTCAAGGCGGTGGAGGCATAAGCCTCAGTTTCAGTTGAAAAACTATACAAATCTAGAATTAATCCATTGGGTTTGATCAATGATAATCCATTGAATTAATCCAACAGATCCTTACAATTTCAGCGTGTTTATAAGAGGTGTTGCAGGAAAAATCAATATAAAGTTTAGCAATATATGGAATGTGTAATCATATGACTATACTTTGTTTCAGTTCATAAATTATAAAATAATCTGCGATCCATGTAATTTAATTTCAATCAAAGGCAAATTTGGAATGATGCGATCAAATTGATGGATAAGGCACTTCAGTGACCAAATTACTTAAGCATAACGTAACTCACAAATTTGGAAAGCAACCAAATTCAATTTGTTACAATTAATATCAACCTTATAAAAATTCAACTCAAATAAATCTTTGAAGTTAAACAGGTGATGGGAGTCAAGGGACTGCAACCCTTATTCCCCAATTAGTAAAATCCAGGAAAATTTGACATCCGATTCGAGCTAATCTAGGAAAAAAATGACATCCGATGCGGAAGTTAAAAAATCAAGATCCCATTGGAGCCAAGGTTCAGGAAAGCGGTATGCGTATGCATTCGGACTGGACACCGAATACTGAATAAGTGGTATGCGGGGGCATGTGCGGGGTATATGTGGTTCTACGCGGTTTTCTAATTTTTAATTCAAAAAATAAATAAATATCCATGAATAACATTACCATTGAATTTATGTATCTAATTGGAGTTAAAGATCTAAGAAAAACGGTTCACGCGAGATGGGTGTGTGTATATGCTTTTAATTGCCTCATATTTAATCACAAAAAATATTTACCATAAAACTTCACATATTAGATGATTTGTAATAACAAAACTTCAATACACATACATGCACTACATGAGAAAAACCTCAATCAGCATACATAAAAATATTCGACGGATACATTGCATATACTCGTGAAAACAATACATGAGAAAAACATAAAACATTGCATATACATAATGGTATAATGCATTGCAATTGTATAGAAATGCATGTCATATTCGTATAATTGAATGAAGGAAGAGGCAGAGTTATGGAATTAAGGACCTGAAAGAGAAGATTGAAAAGTTGGAGTTGTTGGAGCAGTATGCAGGGCATACGCGGGATATGCGGGCCGCATATGCGGGGAGGGCGGCCACACGGGCATACGGGCATATGCGGCCCGTGCGGCCGATTTCATGAACACTGATTTGAGCTAATTTATAAGTTAAAAATTCAAACAAACTTCGGAAAAATCCTGAACTATTGTATGTATCCTCACATCCGACACTACTCCGAGAAGCAGGTGAAGGGCTGAAGGCGATGCAGCTCCGTCTCAGCTCTCGATGTACCGCAGCTCAAAGGTGGTGCCGCGGAGTAGCTCCAAGAGAGGCAGATTAGCTCCAAGAGTTGTGCTTCGTGGTCCGAGGAGAAGAGGGTAAAGAAGCAGAAGGTTCAAGGTGTCGTCGTGGTGTAAAGTCGAGAGTTGGGGTTTTAGCTTTGGGGGAAATGGGAATCGAGGTCAACAGGGTTTGGAGGAAAGTGGGTATCGGGGGTTTGGGTTGAAAAGAAAGAGAGTGGGGGTATATCAGGGCACATATGGCTCTTCTCCCGAGGCGACACCTTGGATGCACATCGAAGCCCCATGCTTACACCTAATGCCTCGAGGCGCATTTTTTAAAGGCATTGCCTTGAATAAGAAAGTTGATCCATTGTTCAGTTTCATGTGGAGTGTTAAATTTCCTACATATATACACCCTCCAAGATCAAACACCGATTTTTTCGCATGTTGCGTGAGGGCAACAACAAATGTTTGAATGGGAACAAAAATATAAACCACCGTTGGACATTATATTTGAAACTACACAATAATATGCAAAAACGAAGTAATGGCAACTGCAAACTTTAACTTAAGGCACCTTACTTTGTGGAGGAGGCGCCAACACAGTAAAGGTGGACTCTCTAAAGAACACAACAGTCCTTAAACCAAGTCACAGAAATTTCATTTTTCATCTATGCTTTTTGTTGGAAAATAGAAATGCGGAAGCATATCAGAGAAAATAGAATAAACATTTGAGGAATACTGGGATTTTAGCGTGGAACCCTACTCCCTAAGGAGCGGGATGAAATCATGGAGAATGCCTCAAAGAGTTGATTTATGCATTGCACTTTCCCACTAGATACAGCGGGTGAGGGGCTTCTTATATAGCCTTCACTGAGCCTCCAAGTCCCACCACTGGTAGATGTGGGACTAAATCGATGGATGTGGTAAATGGATCTTGGAATGATATGTTTACCCATCTTACACGATAAATGACGCATAACATTCCAACACTCCCCCTCAAGTTGGAGCATACAATGCTCAGCTTGGATAAACAGAAAGAAATCTCAAACTCACGCTACATGACATTACGGACAATATCAACTCAACGCGCATAATTGTCGGTTGTTGTCAAGGACGTTGCTTCTTATTTCGTGAAGGTGAGGAGGGCCAAACGGGCTGGAGTGTGAGCCAAATTGATTGTGCTCTGCAATGCGCCTGTCAGAGAAACTGAAATGAGTCTCCATCTGGAGAACTCTGGCTCGCCATAACATGTGGACAACTGCTCCATCTTTGAAAGGGCTGAACTGAAAAGCCGTGGAGACATCCTCATCAGAGTCCACGGTTGCTGGAGAATGGAGTCTGAAGAAGTCTCTTTGTCGAAGAACTGGGTCTCTCCCATACTGGCTCAGAGAATGGGATCTCTACTCTGGAGTCCCTATGGAACACATGAAAACCCTGAGACGACAAAATCAGAAAGATGGAGACCTCTGAACTGATGATCGCAGACATGTGCGAATCGAACTCTGGACTCGGAATCTGATCGTCAGTCTGAAACTGAACAATTGTAGAGTCTGGAAAATCGGGCATGCCTTTGACTGGAAAATCTGAATCTGAACTGGAATCATCATGGCCATAGAACTCTACACAATACTCCCCCTTTCTCTCAGGCTGGGTCTGAAAACAATGATGTCGACCACGTTGGGAGAAGATAAGACAATGGGGAAAGAAAACATCACAAGAGAAGATAAGATAAATAGGGAGAAAACATGAATAAGCCAATCTCAATTTTTTTTCAACTTTTTTCTCACTTTTTTTGAATCATTCATCATTTTTTTAAATAAGTCGTTTCATTTTTATTTTTTATGGCCTTTCCCTCTCTTTTTTGCAATTTTTTTTGTGTACGACTTTTTTTATATGCGTCTTTTTCAAAAGAATATATATATTATTATTGTTGTTTGAAACATGATCCGTCTTGGGCCAAAGATAATCACCACCTTCTCTTTTTTTCGCAAATAAGGCCAATTCATTTCATTTTTTCAGTGCCCTCCTCTCTCTTCTTGGCTTTTTTTACACGGCCCACTTGGGCCCAAGAATAACTGCATATTTTTTTAATATGCAGCCCCCTTTTGGAGCTAACACTATTTAAAGTTCCCCTCGTGGGAACCCATCGTACGAATGACCTCCGCCCCAATGGGGTTGCTGCTTACGAAAGGAGGCAGCCAGCAAGGAGATGCCATCAGAGAGGGACTTCGGTGGCTGGCAGTGATGGATGAAGTGGAGGAGGCGGCCGATGCGCCGCTTGGAGTAGCGAAGAAGGCGGGGCTCCTCACCGACTGGAGAAGGTTGATGATCGCAGGCCCGCATGGAGCATATGTGTGTCAAGTCGTCCACTGGAGATCTGTTGTGAAGACCGACATCTGCTCCCCTTCGAAGAACAATGCGCGTGATTAGGTGCACGAGGGAGGTGCGCAAGGAAGGTTGCAGCCCTGGAGGTTGCTTGGCGATGTCGCCTAAGGCTAGAGATGCAATCGCCGCAAGGAGTTAGGGTTCTTGGGAACCTTTTTGGAGCCACCTCCCCTGATGGGAGTTACCGCTCAAGAGATGCTTCGCCTCGAGTACTCGAGGCTAGGGTTGCGCGAGGAGGTGCAGCTTTGCTGGGGATGCATCGCGGCGGCGCCTGGAGTTAGTAGGGTTGGAGACTGGCATCGTTTGAAGGTG
This sequence comes from Ottelia alismoides, assembly GCA_037367405.1. Lineage (NCBI taxonomy): Eukaryota > Viridiplantae > Streptophyta > Magnoliopsida > Alismatales > Hydrocharitaceae > Ottelia > Ottelia alismoides. The sequence goes on along the minus strand of JAZKJV010011132.1, from coordinate 46,031 downwards.
CCAATCTAGGGCTCCCAAGAGGAGGTAGGCGTGAGGCTGGTGATGCTTCGGACTGGAGTGTGATGTCGCTCATGCGAGCCGCATATCGTTGGATCTAGGGTTCCAGAAATGAAACCCTAGTTACCAATGATGATTGGGGTATGCGCCTTGATGATCTTCAAAACTGAACATGAACTTGAATCAAAAATAATAAATCTTCAAATATAATTCTTCAAGAACAAACAAGGATCGAATCTTGTTGATAATCAAATCTCGAACATAAAGAATATGAAACTCGAGAATCTAACCCACTCTGATACCATGTTAGAAAATAGAAATGTGAAACATATCAGAGAAAATATAATAAACATTTGAGGAACATCAGGATTTTAACGTGGAACCCTACTCCCTAAGGGGCGGGATGAAATCACGGAAGAGCACCTCAAAGGGTTGGTTTATGCATTGCACTTTCTCACTGGATACAGTGGGTGAGGGGCTTCTTATATAGCCCTAACTGAACCTCCAAGTCCCACCACTGGTAGATGTGGGACTAAAATCCTGGATGTGGTAAATGGATCTTGGAAGGATCCATTTACCCATCTTACATGATAAATGATGCATAACACATATACTCCAACATTTTTGACCTCAGAATTGTATAAATAGGCCTCCTGCCTACCCATCCTGGAATGTCTACAGAAAGGATCCTCCATAGAGCTACCAATTTAGCCAACTTTGACTATATCTCAGTTCTCTGTCACGATGGAGCGTCGGAAGAAAAATAATCAGTATCCTCAGCATTGTTACAGTCAAAATAGTCTTATGGGTGCCTCCGATGGAAAAGTTATGTAGATGCATGAGGGGACCTACAATTCTAAGAGAAGTCAAGCCAAGTTCACCATTTAGAATAGTTTTCAAAGTCTCCTCTATGCTTTGAGAAATTTCCTTAAGTCCAGGTCCCACCACTGCATGCCAAACATTGTATCATAAGAGAATAAAATATAACCACTTCGACCAGATAAATAAACATTAGAGTAAGGATCCGTTGTCCCTAATCCAACAACATTAAAATCTGGAACTTTTGCCATAGCAATCAGGCTTCTTAAGCCATATTCACCTCCACTGCCATAGCTCTCAAATAAATACTTGATTTTTTAAATCACAAACTTGTAAATGCTTAAATCTACGAAGATCTTCAACAATATAAACCCATTCGAACTTGGATGAAACCTCACTGCCTCATGCCGCAAATAAATTCCAGACCTTTCCAAATATATCTGATGACTTCTTTTTAAAAACAATCGTCGGTTACTCCTATGAAGATTATATACTTTGAGAAGAGAGGGAACCGAAAATCTGGAAGGCTATAAAAAAACCCTAAATCTGAAGAGATAGCTGTGGTGAAGTGACTTCCTCGTCAACCTTCTCAGAAGGTAGAGCTGCTTTCCGCCACCATCTGAACAACTAGCAGTAGTGAGACCTCTTATCAATGACCTTCCTAAACAGAAAAATGATAACTACTAGGATAGGGCAACATCTCATCCTGGAGGGGAAGTGAAAATGTGGTGAGAAAGTTGGTGCTAGTTCTCCTATTTTGGTACCTTTTCTCCTTTATTTGTGTGAAGAGGATTGAGCATGAGACTAGTGCTCTCATTTTATAGATGGGTTTCAATACAATGTTCAACATGAAGATATTAGGAAGTTTTTTGTTCACCTGAAGTTCAAACAGGACTTATCAAAATAACAAATAAATAAAAACAGATATAAGCGCTCTTCTTGAAGACCAATAAGAAAAATGGCAAAAGAAAATCGGAAGTTACCTTAATTAATGTCCTGCCAAAACTGGCTTCTTCCTCTGCAATAATTTCTTTGATTTTGTTTTCATGTTGCTTAAGCTCTGGAAAGAAATCTCCCATCACATTGACAACAACACCTACAAGACTGAGTGGCGGGAAAAAAAATAAACATGCGTGAAGAACATAAAAGAAAAATGAATGCAAATCAATACAGCCAAAGTTATTTGCATTATCTGATACAGGTAACCAGCGAATTCTTTGCACAAGAGAATGGAGCAAGCAAAAACAATAGAGATTGTTTGCAAGATGTTGAGATTCATGATACACTTCATCGCCTCAAGAGACACTTAGCATGTATTACCTTAATCTCACTTCAGTGCCTCGAGAAAGTGAGATATCATATATCCAAACCTTCTGTTCATTCAATATATTGCGGGACTCGATTTTGTGACCTCTGATAATAAATTCTTAGTAAAGGATGTAACAGGGACCGTTATCAAGGAAAACTGGCACGAACAACTTGTTGGGCTTGGAGCCAATTGGACATGTTGACAACTACCCAAAATTATCAAGTTCATGTTAAGTAGTAATCTCTCATTCTTATTACCCCACTCTTACACTGTGAGTTTTAGATGTGGGACTATGTTTAAAGTCTTAAAACATTAATAGAGAGAACGGGTTTGCAAGATTGAGATTCATGATTCACTTCATTGCCTCAAGAGGCACATAGCATGTATGTCAAATGTTACGCCACTCGTTCTTCCACTTGAGAGAACATGAGAGAAGGGGAGAGATTATATTTAAAGTAGAGGGCTCCCAACAACAAGGTAGCTTTTGAATCGATTATTTCTTTTGCCTCCCAATAGAAAATATATATTAGGCGTGAACCCCTCGTGTTGTTCGCTTTTGCCCTCCACGCTCGCATCGGTTGTGGTCTCCCTTCAGACACGATCCTCGTACAACCATCGACGATGATTGCCTGATCGTAAGGCCACCAAAGAACCATTCAACGTCTTTCATATGACCGAAGTGGTCAAAACTTCTACACTCTCACTATTTGTGCAGTGGATACTTGGAGAGTTATTTAATAAAGATCACTATTTATGAATACCTCTTACTTGACTAATGCATTCCTAAGCCCCATTAAACAGAAATGTTTAGTTTATGCCCCTTGGTTACAAAATGTGCTAACATGTGACTTGCAAGTGTATCTATATATAGCCTTAATTTCTTGTTATGCCATTATATCTTATATATAGTGATATTGGATCTCAATATGTTGTCCATTAGAATCATTTGCCCCAATATTAATCAAGTTTATCGGGGCTTAATTTATCAATCATTTTAATTAATGCAATGGCCAATTTAAGGTTTAAGTTTCCGTATTATGTTTAATCTAAACAACATGAGGGGTGGTCATGCTACATGCAATATGTTTTCCCTCTTGTGTATGTTTAGATATACATCCTTGTTTCTTGCTACCAAAATAAGTGCTTGCACCACTGATCAATCCACGTTCATCTATTTAATACTCAAATTTTAACCTAAATTTCGAAGCAAATACACTCGAAAAACACATAAAATGATAAGACTTTATCAAACAATTATCAAATAAGAAAGGGCAAATTAGACTATATTACTACACATATAATTATAAAATAACATTTCAGGAAAGAATAAAAGGATCCGCATTTGTACATGTACAATATATCTATACAATAACCAAATAAGAGAATGTTCATGATTTTGTAAAGAGCTCATACTAACTCCAATTGGCGTGATTTCAATTAGATTAGCTCAATAGAAATACGAACAAAAAACTAAAAATCAAAAATCAGAAGTTGCACATATCCCAAAGACAGCCTTTTCTGACTTCTAATATGCAGAAATTGAAAGATGGATATCTTGAGTAAAATATATATATGTAGTACATAAAATATATTAAATATATCCATCTTTGATATATTTCTGAAAATTAGGAGAAGAGAAAGTTAGGTTCTGTTTTATTTCTCTCTTTTTCTTCTTTTTGCTTTGATTCATGTCATTTCCATCATTCGCAGAGAGGAGCAGAGGACGTTCACCGAAGCACCATCGGCCGCCCATGCCACCGCATGTTTCCTGCGTCATTGCCCATGTGCTGGAGCCTGGAGATTGGGGACGAACGATCGAATACAAGTATGTGATGTTAAATTAGGCCCCCCTTCTTATTTAGTATCCCTCAGATCAAGGGGTGCAATACATGTACAATATATCTATACAATAACCAAATAAGAGAATGTTCATGATTTTGTAAAGAGCTCATACTAACTCCAATTGGCGTGATTTCAATTAGATTAGCTCAATAGAAATACGAACAAAAAACTAAAAATCAAAAATCAGAAGTTGCGCATATCCCAAAGACAGCCTTTTCTGACTTCTAATATGCAGAAACTGAAAGATGGATATCTTGAGTAAAATATATAAAAGTAGTACAGAAAATATATTAAATATATCCATTTTTGATATATTTCTGAAAATTAGGGGAAGAGAAAGTTAGGTTCTGTTTTATTTCTCTCTTTTTCTTCTTTTTGCTTTGATTCATGTTATTTCCATCATTCGCAGAGAGGAGCAGAGGACGTTCACCGAAGCACCATCGGCCGCCCATGCCACCGCATGTTTCCTGCGTCATTGCCCATGTGCTGGAGCCTGGAGATTGGGGACGAACGATGGAATACAAGTATGTGATGTTAAATTAGGCCCCCCTTCTTATTTAGTATCCCTCAGATCAAGGGGTGCACCAATTGCACCCCTGACCCTGCACATTTTGAATATCTTAAAGAGCCCCTCATTTGCACATTTTGAGTATTTTAAAGAGCCCCTCGTTTTAGTTCATGTTTGCAGGTACACTCTCCACTTCATGCAATTATTTAAACACCTTCTCGTTGTCATTTTTACTTTGCAAAAAAATACATTGTAGAGCAACCAATCCTTTTTGCAATGCATATATGTATTTCCATTTTATGCCGTGTGTGGAATTATAATAATTAAAGTGGTGAAAGCATTCATATTTTGCCCATCTTAGACTTTTAATTCATAGTAAATTATACGTTTTCCCTAAAGAAATCCCAAAAACCATTGTTGGTATACATTTACATGCTTTACGACATACTCAAAATTCATCTAAAAATATATCATCATCTGCTTAAATTAAATATATGTTTAATTTGAGTAATTAATTCACTAAAAATCTAAATTATGTCATTTTGGAAAATTTCAAGGGTTGTTGTATTTAGACATTATCATGCATATGTGAAATTTTTAAATTTCAAAATTATTGTGGTTCGTTATTTTTCATGAATTAAATTAAAAATCATGAAAAAATAATTCTTACCAAAAAATATGAAAAAAAACACAGTATGTATGTTTCTTTGAAATTCAACTAGTCTCAAGAACATTCATTGTTTACTTGAAAATTGCAGAAATTATTCATTTTTAAAAGCTGCATACTAAAACATAAAAACACAAAAAATACATGCCGTGTAGCATTTATTTTACTCTAAAAATGGCAAAGCCTTTTTCCCACTTTTAAATAGGGTCGGCTACATGGAGTCCTGCTCAAATCCATGTTGAAAGATCTGACTATGTTTATACTGGTTGTCGGCCACCTAACGCAACCCCCCACAAAAAGGGATTTGAACCCTAATTTTTTGTTGGAGGCATAATGCACTACCAAACCATTGGAGTGGGTGCAGCATTCATTGTACTCGACCAAAGAAAAATATACATTTGCAAACTTATACTCTTTTTTTATTTTTCAAGCATTAGAAAATTAAAATGCTGCATTTTCCTTATATTTTGCAATAAACTATTTTTACTCCATTTATTCCCTTTAAAAAATTCTCAGTGGATATCTTTAATTACTATGTATTTAAAAATATTCTTTCCATTTTTCGAGTACCTTTGAGCCTCGGTTTTGAATTTGCCAGATCCTTATATATTCTTAATACCCAGATTTCAAACTCAAGCTCTATTGCATCCACTTGCATTCATGCATCTCATTCTGCAATAGGAAACCAAACCACAAAAATACATCTCTTGAGAACATATGAGCTAGCATGTTTCTGTGGATTCCTAGCCAAACCAGTCTCCTCGTGTTCGGCACTAGACCTTACCCAAGTAAAACTTTACATCAAATATAACTCACATCATTAATATGGTTTTAAATTTGACCGGGATTTTTTAGCGTACTACTACCGACCCTTGATTAAGGAATTGGATTTCGCGCAATCAACCACCAAACATAAAAAGGTAATCCGATGTAGATTTCCTATTATCTACATCCCCTCTGAAATATGCATCGGAGTATCTTAGCACATCAAAAGAGTTAACTTGATGCATCAATTTTAGATGTATAGTTCCGTTTAGATATCATTGAATCCTTTTACATCATCATAATGTCTTGCTACAGGAATACTTAAATATCGCCTAACTAGGCTCAATGTACAACCCAAATTAATTCATGTGCATACTATTGCAAACATTAAACTTCACATCGCTTGCGCATATAGAGCATATAGAGATTTCTGCCACTTTCCAAGACATTAAATCTTACTGAGTCTCTTTCCAATAATAAGCAATGTGAGAGCTGGAGAGTTGTTCTACTTTCCGAATCTTTTCAGTACATTATGCAAGTACTTTTCTTGACTAAGACTCAATGTCCTTGAATCTTTTCTTCAAAAAAATGTCTATGAATCTTTCTCTCTCAGTACGAGAATCCCTAGAACATAAAATGCATTGCCCCATGTCCATCTCAAATTCATCGCTCAATGTTTCTTTTATCTCAATGAGCATGGTTGTGTTATTACCACGAATATAATATCATCCACATATAATGTCATCCACTATGCATGACATATAATCAATTACCACTATCTCATTGAGCATGGTTGTGTTATGTAAAAAATGAGGACCTCGTTGCCAAGCAATGAGCTTTGTCCGGGTCCTTTTCAATGTTGGCATTATAGATCTGCCTACTTTTAGGATATCCACAAGGTTCAGGAAAGCGGTATGCGTATGCGTTCGGACAGATCACTGAATAGCGCTTAAGCGGTATGCGGGGGCATATGCGGGGTATATGCGGTTCTACGCGGTTTCCTAATTTTTTATTTAAAAATAAATAAATATATACAAAAGTGACTACAACATAACTAAATTTATGTATAATTGTGGTCCAACAGAAGATCTAAGAAAAATAACTTTCATAGAGTTCAAAATAATCTCTATCAATCAAATATCAATACTTCAATAGAACGGTTAGCACACAAAATAATTGACAACAATCAACAAAATAAAAAAGTTAGCGCACAAAATGCCTCTATTGTTGAATATAATGTCATTTATCTATGTCGTTATATTTATAATTGATCCTCCATCAAAAGTACCGAACTTTACATATAATATATTACATTCATAATAACTATTAGTTGACTAAATTAGTTTCGTAAATTATTAGTATATTATTCTTTTTCTTTCTTGCGTGTTTAATCCAATCTCACAGTACAACTACTTTGACGATGGATATAAATGGTCATGGAATGCTTGGTTGGCATGCATGCAAAAGTAAGGAAAACATGGCACAAATAACACAACAAAACATGGCACAAATTAAAAAAATAAAAAATAAATAAATAATGGGTATGCGGCCGCACAGACCGCATATGCGGCCGCATAGCCCGCATATGCGGCCCGCATAAGCGCACAGGGCGCATAATGCGGGGTTTCAGGAAAGCGGTGCGCTGAGGGCACCGCATACGCTTATGCGGCCGCATATGCGGCCGCTCGGACCGCTTTCGTGAACACTGGATATCCACATGTACGAGAATGTCGTACAAACATCCAAGGGTAAGGTCTCCTTTCATATTCCTTTGTACCTCTATTTTCACAAGAGAAAAAGATCAATTATCGTAATCTAGGATGTGCTCGGCTAGGAGTGACTTCATACATCTATATATTGTGCGAATATTCCGCTTGTTTATTTAGCTTGTGCTTTTCTTATATGCAAAACAAAGTTCATATGTCATCATAGTCGGCATAATAAATGAGTGATCTTTGTAAAATAGAAGACAAATCCAAGTGAAATGATCCACCTATGAGACCCTGGAGCACTCCTTTAGACATATGTCAAAGCAGGTTGGAGGACATGGAGCAATTGTTGCTCTCATGTAGGTCTGCATAGGAGGTTTGGAAGGGTGCGGACTTGGAATATGCGGATACTTCTTGCACTTTAGGGATATTAAAGTAGTTTGGATGATGGAGCATACCAATAAAATGTACTAAGCCTTCTCCCACTATAAGTAGGGTCGGCTACATGGATTCTTGCTCAAATCCATGTTGAAAGATTCGACTGTTTTTTACGCTGGTCGTCGACTACCTAGCGCAACCCCTGCAAGAGTGGGATTTGAACCCTGATCTTTTGTGTGGTAGACACACTGTACTACCACTAGACCATTAAGTGGGTACATGATGGAGCATACCAATCTAGGAGAAAAAGAGAAATCTTTTGAGACTAGCCCGGAATGCTTACTTGTCCATGATGAGCAGTTTTAAATGGAGTATTTTATTTTAGAATCATGGAACATGTACTTATAGAAATAAGATTAATGCCTTTTTTGGGGTAGGGCCTGCCAAGGGTGTTCCGCCCATCACTTTTTAAGAAAGATTAAAATGAAATCTGAAGTGAACACCGCAAAACCCACTAAGAAGAAAAAACGATGTGAGAGTAAGCACATTACCATGCAAAAAACAGAATTTATTTACATCATAAGAAAGTAAACCAAGAACTAACGCAAGGCTTATTGATTGGGATGCTAGGTTTGCATTCAAGAAATCACCCATTCAAATCTTACATCTGCTTTATTGGTTGTGTTGGAAAGCAAATTCCCTTACTCCCTCAATTATTCAATTATTGCACCAAAAGGCAAGGTCCTAGTTCAGGTTGATTTACAAAAACACTACATAAAGAACTCATTGAAAGAATTCATTCTTCAATTTTCACAACACAAAAAAGTTGGGAATATTGAACTTACCTACTGAAGAAACCTTCCTTAGCCCTAAGGACCTGCTTACCGTATCGAACTGCCCTTCTAAGAATACGCCTTAAAACATACTCCCTTCCCTCGTTGCCTGTTAAAAAGACTTAGCATTAAAGGTCCATGATCTTACAGTGAACAGAGTTAAAAAATAATATACAAAAGAAAAGGTCGACATGAAGCGCTTAGATTCAAGGAAGTAACCTTAATAATATAGCATGCCATGATAAAGAAGATGAAGCATGCTACATAAGTACTCAATCAGAATGTACTGTAAATATTGCTCCACATCGAAATAATGAAAAAAAAATGAAATGAATGGAAATTGAAATCTTTCCTTATTTTGTTTGTAAATATGAAGTTGGTATTGCATATAAATTAGCAAGTAATAAGCTAGTATTAGGAATGAAAATCAACTAATATAAATCCTTCTTTAAAAAATGAAAAACAGAATGGGTATCATTCATGCATTTATAAAATGCCATTCTCTGTGTATTGTGCATGCGATTTATTATACATATGTATATCTGCCAGCATGTATGATGTGTGGTGTGTGTGGACTTCGTTATGCATCTAGCCATTTGCCTACATGTACGTATGAGTGTATTTCATCCAAGACAGTGGTCATAGGACATTATCCTCTGAAAAAATGTGGATGACAAATATAGGAAAAACCGAGAGGGCCAATGACACAATTGGGTAAGATTAACTTCCTTCAGAAAGAGCTGTTGAAAAAATGAAGACTGAAGTTAGTTTAGACATATTGCATGGCTGTTTTTGTTATTTTACCTGGACGGGCACCATCTGCAATGGCAAATGAAATCGTTCTTATATGATCAGCCACAACCCTGTAGGCCATGTCCACATTATCTTCATCATCTTTTCCTACTTTTCCAGAGTATGGCCGAGGAGCTCCAGTAACCTAACAACGTTACAATTTTTGTCATCGATTTCAATCCTAAATATTAATATCATTAAGAATTTCTCGAGTTATCTTTATGTGTTATCAAAGATCATGTGCATTTATCTAGTGAGATAGTACACTATTATGTGCCATGTCAACAAAGTACCTCTTTTATAGCATCAAAAATGGGCATGAAGATGTCAGTGTCATAGTTGCTCATTTTCCCTTGAAGTATTGAAGTTAAACGCTCGAATCCCATTCCGGTATCGACATGTTTTGCAGGTAAAGGCTTTAAAGACCCATCATTTTCCCTGTTGAACTGCGCAGAGAATAGATGTCAGTGATTCATGCCACAGGTATAGCATCTATTATAAACACCACAAAATGGATTAATACTTATATTTCCTAAGATAGCATACCTGAATAAATACAAGATTCCAGATTTCAATGCATGTGGGGTCATCGTTGTTCACAAGAGATGCAGCATCTCTATTACCTAACCGATCAAAATGGATCTCGGTGCAAGGACCACATGGACCAGTATCACCCATCTCCCAGAAGTTGTCCTATTTTCATATGTAAAAATAGTATGACCAAACTATTCACTAACAAAGTTTGCATAGGACTTTATTGGAAATCCAATTTCTATTGCAGAAGAAAACACAACAGCACATAGGTTTTAGAATTATATTTACATACCATATTCAACACCGTATAACAGAGGCAGATTCAGATATAAGAGCCTACTCACCTTGCAACCAAAGGGAAGAACATGTCCGGGTGGCAAAATGCTAAGCCATTTGTCCCGTGCTTCGATATCAGGTGTCAAACCAGCCTTCTCATCTCCTCCAAAATAAGTGGCATACAGTCGATCTTTTGGGAGTTGATACACCTAGCAAGCGCAAAGTGTGAAATAATTCAGGATTCATGGAACTTCAAAATTATGTTTTGATTTAAAAAGAGATATAACGAGATAAAGGACCAAAAACCCAAAGATATTACTTGATTATAATTAGATTCTTATCAGCTTATTGTTGTTTTATTATTTAGCATGTTTCCTTTATTTATTATATTTTATGAGGACACCGGCGTATTTTCATCTCTTTATGTGTTTATGGTTTCACATCTATATAAGAAAACTTACACTCAATAATATTCATCTCATTCCACCCCATCTTTTTCACATGCTATCACCGTTCAGAGCTCTGGACATTTCTTTCCCAAAACCCTTGTTGTCACCACCTCCCCCATTGTTGCCGCTTGCGGCTACCGTCACTGCTATGATCTCTTTGCGAGAAGTCTACCTCACAAAGAGTTGATGATGCTTGAGTAGAGTACAGTTTTTTCTCTCTTATGGAAGGAGAATAATGAATTGAATTACCATGAACCCCCTAGGTTCTCTTATATGGAGAAGAAACCATGTTGCACAAATTACATAATATAGACGAAAAGAAATGAAAATACACGAAATAGAAAAAGATAAAACAACTCTCAATACTCCCCAAGATAAAACAACTCTCAACACTCCCCCCTCAAAATGGAGCATAAATGTCAATCATGCTCAACTTGGAACAACACCTCTAAAATGGCCTTTTGATTAAAGTCTTGGTGAAAACATCTATTGGCTATTGCTTGTTCATCTGAGCTGACGTGGGAACTAGAGATAACGCCCTTCTGAATCATGTCACGAGTATAGTGACAATCTACCTCAATGTGCTTGATCCTCTCATGGACGACAAGGTTGTTGGAAATGAAAAGAGCAGCCCGATTGCCGCATTGTAGATGCATGGGAAAAGGCGTGTCAATAGCTATGTTAGTCAAAGAGGATATGACCCGCATCATCTCAGTGCTTCCCTACGCAATGGCTCTGTACTCTAACTCTGCACTAGATCTGGCAAGCATCGTCTACTTCTTGCTCTTCCAATACACTAAGGAGATCCCAATGATCACTGCAAATCTTAAGGTAAATTTCATGTTCTTGAAGGCCTTAAATTTCGGATTTCGATTTCCTTTCACTAAGTCCAGAAAGAGAAGTTACAGAGAATTTTGGTGGAAGAAATCGTTGGAAATCTTGGAAATGACTCTAAACTTGACTTTCTCCAAAAATTGTTGTTTTTAATATTCCTAAGTCAAAAAATAAAATAGAAATGAACACTTATTTGTAAAATAGAATTGTAAATATAAGTTTTGATATAATATCATCATCATAATCATCACACATGTTGATATGTAGATGCCTAGAGTTCAGCATTGTATGTTAAACTAGAAGCAAAAGCCACGATAATCACCTCTTCGATAAGAATGAGGTGACATATATAATATTAATAACTACTGATCAAAACACACACACATATATATATATATATCAAAATAAAGAAAGAAAAAAAATAAAGCCCCTCTGTTAAAACCTAATTTTAGCTCTTAAATCATATGTCTAACTGATTTGGTTTGAAATTATATCTAAAATTTAGAAACTAATTAAAGAAACTTCTTCAAAAGATGTAAGCACTCTAACAATGCATCACATCGGCGAATAAATAAGTGAAAATTCATTAATATATGCAAATCTCGATGAAAGCGAATGATAGATTCCCTAATTTTTGTTGTTTCGCCGAAATGATATATTTTCAATATAATTCCGTTGGCATCTCGTTGATATTTCATTGAAATCCTAGAAAAAGAAATAAGGTATCGTCCGATTTCGGTGACCTAGAGAAGTGAAAATTTTGGAGAAATTCGATGGAATTTCATTGAAATTTAAGGTCATGGTTCTTGTGTCATCATGCATAATCTGCATTTGCACATGTTGTAATGGTGAGGGATGTTCCTCTGCTAAAAACAATCATGTACCTAGAGATGTCTTTAGATATCTCAAAATCATGTGAATTGAATCCATATGTGCATGTCTCCCCTGCTCTACAAAGTGGCTAACTTTGATCACGACAAAGGAGATGTTCGGTCTGGTAATGGCCATAAATAGGAGCTTCCCCCATGATCTTCATGGATCTCCTCTTATATACCTCTCATGTATCATCATTTGTACATCATCGTGCTAGGATCTATGAGAGTAGCGACAGGTTTGCAATCGATCGTGCGGTCGTACCTGCCTCAAAGAGATCACAAACGTACTTCATGTGGGTCGTCACAAGACCATGTTGGTTCATGGCAAACTTAAGCCCTAGGAAGTATAGTAAATCACTAAAGTCCTTGGTGATAAACTATTGTCCAAGGAATTCCTGGTCGCACGAATAGCATGCATATCATCTCCTATAACAATGATATCATCAATATAGACCAGTACAACAACTATACCTCTGAGTCCTCTGAAAATAGTAAATGAACTGCAATCAATATGGCGAAGCCATACTGCTCTATCAAGTCCGAGAGGTTCTAGAACCATGCTCTTGGACTTTGCTTAAGGCCATAGATAATCTTATCAAGTCTGCAAACCTTATGATAATCCCCCTCAACAGCAAACCCAAGCGGTTGATACATGAAGATTTCCTCATGTCGATCACCATATAAAAATGCATTCTTCACATCAAGCCGGGACTAGGACCAATCGCGTACCACTGCAACAGAAAGAAGGATCCAAAGGGTCGCCACAGGAGAGAACATATCACGATAGTCCACCCCATAAGTTTGGGTGAACCCATGAGCCACAAGCCTATGAGTAATCAATATATTGTCACATGTATGGTGCTTAACTGTAAACACACATTTGTATCCAACCACAGAAGCCCCATGTAGGATAGTAACCAAGCTCCAAGTGACACGCGAATGTAGTGTTGCCATCTAATCCACCAAAGCAAGACTCCACTAATTGTCTCGCATAGCCTCATGATGTGTCCGTGAGATCTCTACAGTCGATAGACCCACTACAAACCTCCTGAAATCCTCTGAAAGACACCCCAAGTAAACCTGAGCAGTGAAATGATACATGGCACGTGTACACCTCTACTACCATAGAGTAATGGGCGCATCAAGATCATCTATACTCTATGTAACATGTAAAATAGCCTCCCGGGAAGGCACATGCTCGACCTCTAAAGTAGCATGTTGTATAGGCAAGTCACCAATACCATCAACAGATACAAAATGCTCAGAACATGTGTAAGGCATGTTGGATGATGGGAAGGCCTATGAGCAAGGGGTATAGAAGGTGACCTGCGAATGTAAAAATGTGGCAAGCACTAAGCAAATGTTGTAGTAGGATCAACCTGCTTGGCCACACAAGCAAATACGGAGTATCTATGCTTCATATAGCATTTCTCTTCGGGATAAGCAAGCCGATGGCAGTAAGTGCATAGACCATGTTGACGTCCACCTCCTCTACCACGGATATTATGCCCGCTAAACTGAAAAGTACCTCTCATGTCACGGGAAGTGGCCATAGCCGATGAGGTGTACGTGATAGCAGTGGATGGGACCGTAATCTTAATAAGACGATTGTAAGCCTCCTCCATCATAGTTATAGCTGTAACCGTGAGAAGTTGGGTGTGTGATGCCTCATACTCGGGGTATAGGACTGCCAAAAAACTACAACCATCGTGACATTCCTATATGCATCTGTTGCTCTATAGATGTAATCAATGGGATGAAGTTGTGTAGCTTCTCGAACATGCCTTAAAATCGAAGAATAGAAGTTGTGCATAGTACCATCATTCTATTTTGGTCGTGAAAATATCAAACTACAATCGAAAAATGTTGGTCTCATTCTTCGCATGACCATAAGTGACAGCAAGAATATACCACGTTGCCTTGATAATGGGTTGGTGTAAACTATCGTTGACTATCTCAATGGTGAGAGCCCCTAAGAGCTAAACACGTGTGAGTGCCGGACCATAAGTGGTTGTGTCAGACTGTACTCCTTGTTATTGCATTGTATCAGGGTCATAAATCGCATGGACCATAACTCGTAATTGGTCCCATCCATCTTCATGATGGGCATCAGGCCCTTGAAGGCACCGAACGAAGAAAAAATATCACCTGTGATTTCTGACATGGTAATAAGGGAGTCGAAACAGAACTCGAATGGGATGTAGACTACATAAACTGTATGGACCATAGCTCGTAATTGGTCGCATCCATCTTCACGATTGGAGTCAGCCCTTGAAGGCACCGGATGAAGAAAAAACATCACCATTGATTTCTGACATGATAATAAGAGGGTCGAACAGAACTCGAATAGGATGTACACTGATCGTAATGCATCTACACGATCATACGGTTAATCGATTGTGTGTAGACCCATAAAACCGTTCCCATCAACCAAAAGGTTGCTTTCGGGCACGCAGAAGGATCTCAAGGTTTGATTTTACCAAAAATGACCCTAAAATCATGTCGTTTACTGACAAAATCAGACCACACAACTCACGGTTGGCTGCAAAGATGCTGCCTAGGGATCCATTCACAGCGGGAGCTGCAGCACGAAACTCCCCATAGTGGATGGTGAGAGCACATGACGACAAATGATGCTATAAGGGCCCTTCAACGGTAGCTTGGGGCACCAGCGACGATGCTGGGAAGCCAAGGGACCCCTCGACGGCAGCTTTAGGCCACTGACGACGGTGGTGGAGGGTCGAGAGACTACTGACAACTGTGTTGGATCCGAGAAGAGAGAGAGAGAGAGAGAGAATGGGTGGTAGGTGGAATTTAGGCTCGAGAATAACGAGGCTCCGATCTAGGACCGTCACTCTGATACCATATAGAATGAGAATAAAAAATGGCAAAGCCTTCTCCCACTATAAGTAAGGTCGGCTACAGGATTCTTGCCTAAATCCATGTTAAAATATTCAACTATTTTTACGATGGCTATTGACTACCTAATGCAACCCCCACAAGAAGGAATTTGAACACTCGTCTTTTGGGTGGTAGGCACACTGCACTACCACCAGACCATTTAAGTAGGTTCTCTTATGGAACGAGAATAATGAATTGAATTATCATGAGGCCCTGTGGTTCTCTTATATAGAGAGGAGAAATCATGTTGGGCAAATTACATAATAGAGATGAAAAGAAATGAAAATACATGAAATAGGAAAAGATAAAATAACTTTCAACGTCTCTCTTATTCCATATGATCCCAATAGCCACAACTTCTCTTCAAAGAAAGCTCATGGTATGCACATACTTTGGTTGAACGTTTAAGGTATTGATTGGCAATCAAAAAAACTCTATGTTCTCATGAAAGAACCTCTCGAAGAAGCAAACAAGGAGTATGAATCATGCCTACAGGAAATTAGAGGGGCATGAACTAGTTGTCTTGATTGTTTACAAGGAGACGACCAAGGAAATATGGCAGGAGTTATCTGAAACACATTCTCGGTATATAATCAAATCCCTACCTTGTCGACATCTAGATACGAATTTGGTCCATCTCTCAAGGAGGCTCCTTTCAACATGTAATCAAATCCCTCCCTCATCCAATTCTTTGAGATGATCACATGTCTATATTAGTTAGATGTCTTTCAATGTGTTTGTCCTGCCAAGCAAATTACACGGCAAATTGAGTGGCAAGCTTACAAGTTTATTGTTGGTTTAAGTTCTTCTCACTACTGACAACGAAGGATCAATTCACTACCTCTGACTTTGTTCCAACTCTTCGTGTGATATTCGACCATCTTCAGCAACATAATTTTGCTCCTAGCCAATTTCGTCTAGTAACACTAGTTCAAACAGTAGAGAACACAGCATTTTTGTGTCACCTGGATGGAGTGGTCATTTTGGTTTTCATAGGGTTGAGGTTGTGAATCTAGTCGTGGATAAGAGTGTGGTTATCCTCTGTGTATGCAGTGCAATAGATCTAATCGTTTGTCTGACAAGTATAGGGAGAAGCTTGGCAAACCTATGTCCAACCAAGCTTCTACCACGCCTGATGGTTTTTCGGCTACCATTAAGATAACAACATATCATCGACAATAATGGCATAAGGTTCAACTCTCCTCCGTAAATTACTCCTACCTCATGTAGATGTTACAGAATATTCATGCTACTACTTTTAGCTATACACCTATAAGTCTCGCTATCACTTCTGGTATTGTAGCCAATTTTGTTTATACATCATCTCCGATATGGATTATTGATTATGGAGCTTCTACCCATCTGATTGGAGAATTTAAGTTTATGACATCTCGTCAGCCTTCTACGCGTGTGAAGTCGGCTTGTTTAGACAACGGTGCTCTTTTACCTATTATTTATGTCAGCAAAATGGAATTCTCTTCCAAACTTGAGCTTTCTAGAGTTTTTGTGTACATGACTTCCCTTTAAGCTTATTATATGTGTATAAATTATGTTTTAAGAACAGTTGTAAAGTGATGTTGATGAGCATATTTTTATTTTCATGAAATCCGACGATGCATATCTTTAGTAGGAGCCATACCATATATTATCTTGGTATTAATACATATCCCTATTTTGCATGAGCAACTCTGATTTCTACCAACATATTCATGTGGAATCTGCATCTTGGTCGCTCGTGTGCTGGAACTCTCTCTCTCTCTCAGATGTCCCCTCAACTGACTTCGCTAAAGCCCTTTAAAGTGTAGGGTTGTCAATTCGAGAAACATCACCAAGCGTCAACTCCTCACGGGATTAAGCCTCATCATTTAAAAAAAACTTCTTTAGTAATTGTGATATTTATGGACCATATCCGTTACGTACTATAGGTAGCCATACGTATTTTGTTTTTTTATACTATAGTAGATCCTCTTGGGTGTTTAGCCATACATATTTTGTTTTTTAGATTATAGTAGATCCTCTTGGGTGTTTTTGATGAATGAACTGACAAAAAATCAATACTATTGCCAAGTCTTCATATTATAAATAAACTTCCTTTTCCATAAGTATTAAAGATTTCACATATGATAATGCTCTCGAGTTTGTTTAGTGTGACTTGTCGTATTTCTTCGCTATGCAAGGTACCTCGTATCAGACTTCCATGCCTATACACCTCATAGCTGACTGAGGTGGCGAAAGGAAGATCTATCATCTTTTGGATATAGCTCATAATTTTCCTACACAACTGAAGGTATGCAATAGAGGTGCACGTGGATTGGATAAAAATCCGTAATCCAATCCCATTGTTATTGGATTGGATTATATTAGTTTAGTTTTATCATTCTAATGGATTGAATTGGAATTTTCAATATCTGTTAAACTATGGATCGGATCATTATCAAATCCAATCCGTTGATATTACATTATATATTAAATGCATGCATACATGAATAAGCACGAGTGCATACGTACGTATAGACATACTACATGCAGACATACTACATGCATATGTACATATGTACATACATACATATATATATATATATATATATCCAACTATACTTTTAAACAATGTTTCTCTATTAAACAAATTAGATCTCCCACCAGTCCCAACAATGTTTCTCTACTAAACAAATTAGATCTCCCACCAGTCCCCTAAAAATTCGGATCGATAGATAACTTTTGCTCTCTCATGTTGCATGTATTTTTATAAGTAAACAAACATTTGTGTTGGATCACTTTCTTGCCAAATTTTATATCATATGTTTAACCAATTAAATTTGCATGCTAGATGATACTAAGTTTTCATTCAAATAAATGATATTTATTTTCTTCTAAAAAAGGTATAATTGGCCATGAAAATGTATTCATAAACATTATATTATTTGATTCTATTTGAATACTTCAAAGTCGGATCTATATGGTTGCCTTTAGTTTTTTTTCAAATAAGAAAACGGGGGAGCTCTCCCAAGACGGGAGTCACCACACCAAAGCATTCATTAATTAACGATAAGGTACATCAGTTGGATATCCAGAAATGGTACAAAGCATTACAGTGAGCAAGTACATTTTCAAAGTAAAATCACTGTCCCTTGAAAGTGGTATCATTCTTGCCAAGCCAAATAGCCCATATTGCGGCAAAGGGCTTGGAGACATCACCAGATGACCCAAGACCGACCGCCCGAATAGATCTCCAAAAATGCTCCGCATCGTATGTCCGAACCCACGGAAGCCCCAACGACTCACACACATTGGCCGAAGACCTGCAACCAAAGAAAATGTGGTCCGCATCCTACACGCTGTCCTCGCATCAGTCACACATCATATCCGTCGCACTCAGCAGTCTGCCTCTTCTTACTTTGTCACATATCCGGTCTCTCCTTAGACACCAAAGAAAGACCTTAACCCAAGTAGGAATCTTAGCTGCCCAAATCACCTTCAAGTCAGCACATAGGTCTTCATCGCGCTCCACCATACCACCACTCAGCTTCCGGTATGCAATCTTCACCGAGAACTTACCGTCAGCCCACACAAAATGATCAGGGTCGCCCGACATCTCCCCGACAGGTGGAATCTCTGATAGTAACCACAAAAACTCTTCCAACCTCTGATCCGAGAGAACTGCAAGGAACCTCGGCGTCCATGACCCTGAGTCAGTCACCTCCGCCACCTGCACCCCCTGTCAACGGCTAACGCCGTCAACCTAGGAAAGCGGTAGGCCAGCGGCCCCTCCCCCTTCCAGTCATCCTGCCAAAAACGGAAACGGAGACCATTCCCAACTTCGGCCGAAGAAGAGGCATGAGCCCCGGAATCACGGCGCGGATCCCACTCCACAACGAAGACTCATGACGCTTCCTCACTGCCACCAACTCCCATGTAACACCATAAATCTACCTCATCAACCGCAACACTGGCGAGTCGGATGGACCCCAAATGTGCTCCACCCATTTTCCTAACAAAGCTTTGTTCATTGACTCCGCATCCTTGACACCAAGGCCCCCTCCGAAACAGGTACCGCGAT
Source organism: Ottelia alismoides (assembly GCA_037367405.1). Lineage (NCBI taxonomy): Eukaryota > Viridiplantae > Streptophyta > Magnoliopsida > Alismatales > Hydrocharitaceae > Ottelia > Ottelia alismoides. The sequence goes on along the minus strand of JAZKJV010011132.1, from coordinate 26,486 downwards.
ATCCCTCCAAGCCACCAGGTGCAACTCCCTCGTTGTCTGCCTTCCATCTGACCAGAAAAAAGATCTCATCAAAGCCTCCACCTTCCTTCTAACACCCGCAGGCATTAACCTCATCGAGAAGAAAAAAATCGGAATGGTTGAAAGAACGTGCTTCAGTAATGTAAGCTTCCTACCCTTGGACAGAGTGGTAGCCTTCCACCCTTCCATCCGCTCCTCCATTCTCCAAAGAACACAGTCCCAATCGGACTTCCTCAGCCTGCCATCAACAAGTGGCAATCCCAGATAGGTTATCGGTAATCTCCCTAGAAGGCATCCAGCCCACACTGCTAACCTGTTACTCTCCTCGCCATCCATCCCCATAGGAACTAGGACTGACTTCTGCCTGTTAATTTGCAAACCAGAGAGGCATCCAAATATATCCACCAAAACAGCCGCATTGTGGTTCTGCTTCTCCGTCCCCCCAGGAAGATCAGCATGTCATTTGCATACTGCAACATCGGAACGGAGATGTCCTCCAACCTAAAACACTCGCACCAACTCTCTTCAACCACCTGCTGAAACAAGACCACAAGGCAATCCGCAACCAACACAAAAAGCAGGGGAGCAAGGGGGCATCCTTGACGCACCCCTCTCTGCGGTTGGAACCATCCTCCCTCCGGTCTCCCGTTGACCAACACAGAGCAGGAGCTAGTGGTGAAGCATCTCTTAACCCAAGCAATCCATTCTTCCGGAAATCCCCTTTTCTACAACGTTGTCCACATGAATCTCCAACTGACACAGTCATAGGCCTTGGCGTAGTCAATCTTCCAAACTGCCCCTTTCTTTGTAGACCTCTTCCACTCACGACAGATTTCCGAGGCGGGCACGATGCCATCCGCCATACACCGTCCTGGGATGAACGCAGATTGTGCCGGCAAGACCACAGAGGCCAAGACAGCCCTAAGCCTGCTCGCCAGCACCTTGGTTACAATGAGATAAATGCCATTGGAAATAGAAATCGGCTTGTAGTCCCCAACCCCAACTGGGGTCTCTTTCTTCGGCAGCAAAAAATCAAGGTCCTGTTAACTTCCTCAAAACCCCTGTTGCCGTCCCCGAATTCAGCCAGAACCTCCAAAATGTCACCCTTCAGCAGATCCCAAAACTCCCGGTAAAAGGATTTAGAAAAGCCATCCGGGCAAGGAGCCCCGTCCGCATTCAGATCCCAAACCGCCCTGCGCACCTCTTCCTCCGTAAAATCGGCCACTAACAAATCCGTCTGGGTCCCACTCAAAGATCCCGCCCCCCCGACCCGACCAGCCCTACCCATTCTCCTCCCTCACTCTCCTTGAAGCCCTCACAAAGTGCTCCTGCAAGGCGACTCCAATGTTCCTCTCGCCCGACACCCTTTGTTCCCCCACCTCCACCTCATGCAAGAAACTCTTTCTCCTCCTTCCGGACACCACAGAATGAAAGAAACGCGTGTTCGCGTCTCCTTCCCTTAGACACTTCTGCCTCAATCTCTATCGCCAATGAACCTCTTCTTTCCTGTCCTCCCGAAACACCGCCTCTAACTACGCTGCCCTCTCCTCCACCTCCTCCGGAGTCAGTCCCCGGTCATCATCCATCCCATTCAACCTGCTTATCCCAGCCTCTGCCTCTGTCTTGACTGCACGCCGCCTCCTGGTGACATCCTTCCCAAAAGTCAACAGCAACTGCCTTAGGGATTCAAGTTTGACCGCAAATCGTGACACCGCCGAGCCTAACACCACAAAACCCCGCCAATGATCAGCCACCAGGTCCCGGAAGCCTCCTTCAACAGCCACTTCTTCTCAAAACGAAAAGAGAACCGAGCCAAGCGCTCCTCTCCAGAAAACCGAAGAACGGGAGTTTGATCGGAGAGCGTCCTCGGAAGAGCCCAAGCCCTCGCCATCGGGAAAGCCTCCCCCGCCTCAACCGACATCAGGAACCTGTCAAGCCTGGACCTCGATCTCGTATTCCTCCAAGTGTACTTGCATCCGGCCGCATCCACAACAGACAACCCCAAAGAACGAACCACCTGCCTAAAATTGGCAGATCCAGGATCAGAACCACCGCCCCCCCTGTCATCCAGGAACAGTGTGACATTCAAGTCACCACCGATGATCCAAATACCATCACCAACCTCAGGCACAACACTCACCAAGTTCGCAGCTAGGCTACCATCCTCTCGCCTACACGGGCCATAGACATTAGTGACGCACAGAGAAATCCCATCCTCTCTCCGTAGCAGCCTCACCGACAAGGTGAACAAGGAGACGGAAGTCCCCAGCAGATCGAACGAATCGGACCGCCAACCGGATAGTAGCCCACCCGAAGCACCTGTTGCCTCCTTCTCAGCCACCGCGAAACCCCCTGCTCATCTCCCGCAGCCCTTGATCATCCAGAGACTGTATCTTTGTTTCCCGAAGCAAGAAGATATCCGCCCCAGCCTCTAACAGCAGATTCTGCACCCCGAGCCTTTTTTCGGGTCGGCTCAGGCCTCTCACGTTCAAAGATAGCAACTTCATTTAAGCAACAGAGCGTCCATCTTCCTCGGGGGGATAACCCCCAAGCGCCTTGCAATACCTCTGTCGAGAGCAGCAAAACAGTTCCGCACCACCAACGGGTTGGCCACCCCCAGACTCACACTTTCTGCAGCCCCCCCCCCCCCGATGCCAAAGAGGCCCTCAAAGAAGCCATCGCCACCTTCTTTGCCCTCCTCCGCCCCCCTCCCCCCCTCTCATACTCCAACCCGAAACGTCGCTACTGCAGCCCCACTCCACCCTGAAGCGGCAGCCCAAAGCCCACCCCCTCACACACATCAGTGGCTCCCAAGACCGGCGGCAAAGACCCCCCCGCCACCCCCAAACCAGCTGGATCGGCCCCAACTCCAGCCGAGCCCCTCCGCCACACTTCAGTCACCGACGTGCCCGCCTCCACTCCCAGCAGGTCCACCCCTCCCCCTGCTCAGCAAGCAACTCCCCCGTAGTTACCCCCAGCCGCGAATCGGTCGCAGCTCCCCCCTCTCACAACTACCGAACTAAACAAAGGCCCGCCGTACTTCGGGCCGAACCATCAACTTCCTCCTCCAACTCCGGAAGCACAGGCACCACCCTACCAGCAGGAGTCGAAGCGGCGAAGCCGAATCGGCCACCCGGGCAGTGACCTGTACCATCGCACCTAGAACGATCAAGGTCCAATCCGACAGAATGCAGAACCTCCTGAGCGCCATCAGGTCGGGCCCCACCACCTTCCAACGCATCTCGAGAGTCAACCATAAGACGCCAAGGCAGAGGAACCGTCGCCAATCTCGGAAGCCCCGCCGCAGATATGGCGCTGAACCGAATCGCCTCCATCGGGGAGCGTGCCACGCTCGGATGTCGCCCACCCGCACAAGGCTGCTCCACCTCCGAGGGCCGAGCCCCCCCCCCCCACCGGGGGCTGAACCGAAGACCGCTGCTTCAGCCCTCCACCTCCCGACGACACCTCGGCCAGCTGGATCTCCCGCCTGTGACAACCAGCCGCCTGAAAAGCCACCCAAACATCCATGACCACCAACTCAAGAAGCAGCCGCCTACCATCAAGCCACACCTCCCACCAGCCCATCTTCTCTGCCCAACCGGCCTCACCCGAAGTACGACCTCCAACGATTGTTCGGGTCGACAACCCGAACTCTCGACGGAGTCGACCTCAAGAACGCCTCGCAGCAACCCTGAAATGCTCCCTTGCATCCTCGCCCCTAGCGAGAGCCCCCTGACAACGACTTTCTCCACCCTGCCAGGCATCACGACGGCATCCCACTCCCTTGGCCTCCGCCACTTCAACTGCAACGACCCAGCCTCTGACCCACGCAACAAACTCCGCACCTTAGAGTCTCGTAGCCCCCTCGCCAACGCCCTCCACGGTAAAAGCCAAGCCACATCTCCCTTAAATGAAGCCTTGGGCACTAGCCCCACGTCTGAAGCCGCCAAGAAAAGCGCCCCCTCTCCACCACCCTCGCCAACCAACACGTTTGCATGGAGCTCAGCTAACGGGCAGCACCTTCGCGAATGGCCAAAGCATTGGCACGAGAAGCACCGCACGAGCTCACAGCACACCCGTGCCCAATGGTCGAGACCACCGCAGCGAAAGCAGCCTCGACCGAAAGGGGAGAACGATGATAGCCCACGCCCTCGCCTAGAAGCAGCAGAGATCCGCCATCTCCGACACCCTTCCACCAAACGCCAACCCTCGCTCGCATCCGAGGCCTCACTAGCAATCTTGCTAGGATCCGCACCTAGGGGTGCACATGGATCGGATAAAATCCGTAATCCGATCCAATCCGATGTTATGGGATTGGATTGGTTTGGTTTTGTCATTCTAATGGATTGGATCGGATTGAGATTTTGAAAATCCGTTAAATTATGGATCGGATTGGATCGTTACCCAAATCCGATCCAATCCAATCCGTTAATCCGTTAACAAATAAAAAAATAATATATATAATATTTCCTTCTTATCATTAGTGCAGATTATATAGTTAAATATATTTGAAACCCCGTTTTTATTTCTAATATCCAAGACCCTCTCTTTTTATATCCCCAAATTACCTTTTACATTTCAACATACCCGCCTAAGATTAGCCCCTACACACTTTCCAAAAACCAAATCCCTCATAATTTCCCAATTCCCACCCGCGAGTCCCTCCTAAATTCCCAATCCCTCCCCCCGTCGTGACCTAAATCCCCCCCCCCAAGCAGTATCCCGCAGCTGCAAGTCCCCTACCCTCCCATCCGTGACCTAAAGCTCTCCCCTAGCAGCAGCTCGTGGTCGCAAGGTACGAATCCACTCTGGACTGGACGCTATTTCACCATCTCCCTTGCGTACGCGTGTGACAAAGCACTATCTCCCTCGGGCGTGCGACGAAGCACCATCTCCCTTGCATGTGCGACGCTCCCACGATGCAACACAACATCGACACCTCCCTCCTCGTGCGTCATCGTGGTGCCGCCTCCCTCGCGTATTGCTGTGAAGCTATGGTACGTTCTCCCTCCCACGAGTTATCTCTCTACTTTTTAGTCTTGCAACTAAATTTTGACCTTGTTGCATATCCATTCTTTCCCAGACTACATGGTTACAAGTGAGCCATCTAACTTGAGGATTGTTAATTTGTTATTATCACAAAGAATATCTGAAAATTCTGACTGTTTCAACCACCTTGCATTAACTCTTTGAGATATATTTTTATTGTTCCTCTACACATTAATAGGAAAGCAATATCTAAAAGTGTCCATCAGTATATAGGATATCTAAGCTTTATCTTGTCACATCTTCAACTTGTCGTAGAAATTAAATCCATATACTTTATCTTGATGTGTGCGTAATTTATATCGTAATTAATTTGATGTGTGCTTAATTATTATCTTGATTAACTGAAATGGTTCACTTGTCTACACAAGTTAAACACATGAAATGCATCTATTTTCTTTATTTTGCTTGATCTTATTAGTATCTCAATTTAAAATTATATAGTGAGATATAATCTAAATTTTTTGCCTTTAAATATTTATATCATTTTTACCTATTTGATTTCATTAGCATCTAGTTTATTATATCACATAGGAACTATGTCAGCCATTGATGATATTATTGATCCCAGTTTATGTGGTGACAATATGCGAGTATTAAAAATCCGATCCAATCCGATCCAATCCGTAATCTGATGGATTGGATTGGATTGGATTTATGTTTTCAATGGATTGGATCGGATTGGAAAAATATAAAATCCGTTAAGAACGGATTGGACACGGATTAAGCTAAAATCCGATCCAATCCGAACCATGTGCACCCCCTATCCGCACCCGGTCGCCCCTGACGGTACAGCTCGCCGAACCCACCGCTCGCCAGAGGATTCGCGCCCAGTCGCTGCTCCTGCTCGCCATCGAGCACGCCGCACTCAGCTGCCCTTGCGCGCTGGCAACCTTGCAGGGAGAAGAGCGCCGCACCCAATCTCCCCCGTGTAGCCGCACCCAGTTGCACCCGTACGCCGAAGCTTGCATCGCCTCTCACCACCGCCCGAGCCACGCGGACTCGCCGCCAAACGCTCGCGAACTCGAATGGAGGCACTCCCACGGAGGCACGCCCACGGAGTCGCGTCCTAGCCCGCATCCTTCTCGATGGAAAATAATAATGTTGTCATGGTTGCCTTTAGTTGTAGATGAAATCATCTCTTATAGAGGTCATATTCGAATTTCTCTCCAATTGTTTCTAACTTGTGAAAGCATGTCTTACACTATGTCCATGTTTTCAGGAAATTGTTGAGGGATGCATGACCTTTTAATAGGTTTCTTCAACATTGAAATATATTTGAGATTCTATTTTAAGATCTGCATCATTAATATAGGTCTACTGCTACAAACAAGAGGGTAAACTATGAAGGAGGAATACGTAAGTATACAAATCCAATCCAGTTTGATCCAATCCATAATACGAGGGATTGAATGATCCAATCCATAATACGAGGATTGAATTGGAGTGGAATTACATATTTTGATGGATAGATTGGATTAAAAAGGTGAAAATCCGTTTAATCCATAATACGAGGGATTGAATTGGAGTGGAATTACATATTTTGATAGATAGATTGGATTAAAAAAGGTGAAAATCCGTTTAAGATTGGTTTAGACACTGATTAAGCTAAAATTCGATCCAATCTGATTCACGTGCAGCCCTAGTCTCTAAGACCTTCGATGGAGTTGCCATTCTCATTGTCCGTAAATGATTAATCTGAATAATCAGGTACCTTCACCTGTTCTTTATCTGGTAACCTTGTTCTCCTTATTCTTTGATGGTGAGGAACCCTTCCTGCTTCCTTTTTTGGATTTTTGGATGCAATGGCTCTGGCCATAATTTTAATAATGGCGATAAAGTTATATATAAATAAAGCCATTTCCAAATTTCATGAAATTTCGGCGATATTCGATTTCGATGGGTCTGGTGACTCGAAATTCCCTTGTATGTCAAATTTCTCAAATTTCGAGCGAGATGGACCGAAATATCTTGACGAGATATCACCACATCTCGATATCTCACCCGAGATGAGGAGTCTTCTCAATTAAAATACCAACTTGGGCGAAATAATACCAAATTTCATTCGAGTTGAGTGTTTTGTGTTTCATTATAATAATGTGCACTTGCGAGGGTTGTTTCTTCTTCTCCAACGTCATTCTTGAGGGTTGTTTCTTCTTCTCCAACACCATTCTCTCCTTCTTCTTGAGGTAAATCCAAATCTTCTTCAATTTATTGATATAGGAGTAAATTTTTTGAGGACTTTTGTTCCACTCATGTTGATATTGCATATTGTGATGTTTTTTTGTGGGTAGAATTTGAGTATTTTTGAGATTTACGAAATATAAGTTTGGGGCTTTTGTGTTTCCATGTGGAATCATGATGAGTTTTGAATGTATAAACTCGGATCTCGTGTTAACGTGTAGAAAACAACATTTCGAAAAAAAATTGTGAGATCTTTGAAAGAGAAATTTGAGGCTTTTGTGTTTATTGTGAAATCAAGATGAGTTTTCACAGGAGAAACTCGGATCTTAAGTTCAAAACTTAGAAAACAAGATTCGGGAAAAATTCGGTAATTAAATTTAATAATTGATTAATTTCGAAAAGCAAACCTCAGATCTATTCATTATTTATATGGTTTGTGTCTCTTATGTGGGTTTCTCAAAATTGATCCATAATCTCTAGATCTAAGATGTTTTTACTTACAAATCGAAACATAGAAATCTATATTCTATTTAAACACCAAGTATACATGACTTCATGCATATTAAGTGTTAGGAAATTTATAAATATATTAAATCTGAAATTAAAACTCAAAATAAGTAGCAAATACTTAAATGTTCTCATTATATGGCTCATGAATGTTTATTCTGCAATTTCTTCACATGTTCTAGTGATCATCTCAATGGCCTCACATTCCAGACCAGGATCTGATAGTTCTGAGGATCATAGGGATTTCAATGGGGATATTGGTTGGAGGTATGCCAACCGCTCCTGATAGCAACAAAGCCAAACCATAATGCAACTTCTGTGGAAAGAGGTTGGGAGGTGGGGTTTTACGAGGATGAAGCAACATCTTGTTGGAAACAACAAGAATGTTGCCAAGTGCATGTGTTGTCCCAAAGATGTGAGGGACATGGTGAAGGCCAGCTTAGACGGGAAGAAGGACAAGGATGCAGAGAAAGCAAGGAGGGATGAACAATGAAATGATTTCATGTTTGAGAAAGAGTTCAACGTCATCTTTGATTCAGACGACGACGTCTTTGTTTACCCCGCTGATATTAAGACTACATCAACGAGGAGGGCATACAAGAGGGTAACAAAGGAATCTATGAGTGAGTTCAAGAGTAGAGAACTCGGTGGTGCACGAGACGGCTTCTATGTGCAGGTAGCAGTGGGAGTGGTTCTGGAGGTGTACCGATACCACCACCCACCAAAAACACAAGGAGAAGAGACCGGAACCCTTCTTGACAAGGAGAGGGTCCATGCAGTACAAGCCAAGCATGGATCCAAGGCAGAAGACAGTGAATGGCATGTTCACCAATGCACCGGAGAGAGTGGACAAGGCCATCAACAAACTCTTTTTTTAAAGCATTCCGATGAATGTTGCTAGCGGGTCATTTTTATAACATGTCATCGACAAGATCGTTGCTGCAAAAATAAGAGTAAAGGATCCCACATCCTACGAGATAATGAACAAGTATCTCAGGATGGAGAAGGAGGAGTTGAACGAGTACATCACTGAACTGAGCATAAGATGACCAGAGTATAGGGTGATGTTGATGTGCGATGGATGGATGAGCTACACGAGGAAGAAAAATCATCAACTTCCTTGTTTACTGCGATGGGAAGACAATTTTTTTTAAATCTGAAGATGCATTCGGCCCTGTGAAGGACCACGTCACCACAAGTACCTGTTGAAGTGGATGAATGACGCCATCAAGGATGTTGGGAAGGAAAACATTGTCCAGATTGTCACAGATAATGGCAGCAATTTCAAGAAAGTAGATAACACAATAATGAAGTCTAGCAGCTATGGCATTTTTGGGCATCGTGTGCTGGATATTGTATTGATTTGATTCTGAAGGACTTCAGCAAGAGGAAGCTTGTCTCAAAGGTGGTGAAGCAAGCACGGACAATTACCACCTTCACTTACAACCATTCTAAAGTATTGGCTTTGATGAGGCGGATGTGCAATGGCGAACTGGTGAGGCTTGGCATCACACGCTTTGCAACCAATTTAAGAGTGTTGCAAAGCCTTAAAGAACACAAGACAAGATTGAAAACCATATGTTGCCAAGGTGAATGGTTCGAGATACATGAAGCTCGAATGGAAGGAGAGAGGAAAGTGAAGACATTGATCAATAATCTTCACTTTGGGATGACGTGACCCGAGTCACAAAGATAATGGATCGGATTGTATCTGCATTACAGATCGTGGATGGTGACAAGAAGCCGATCATGGGAATGATCTACGAGACAATACACTGCATGAGAAAGAAGATTAAAGAAGCAATTGGGGAAGGGATACAAAGTATGGTTGGACATCATAACGAGCATTGGTCCCATATGCTTTCGCATCCTCTTCACAAGGCAGGTATGTATATTATGCAATAAATCTACTCTTTAATTTTTATAGCATTTTTATGGATTAAAATCTAAGAATTATGCATGCCTGTGTGCAGCTTATTACTTTAATCCCAAATACCAGTACAAGAACATTCTTGGTACAAATGTTGGCCTTCTAGCAGATGTCCAAATTATGGTGGAGAAGCTCATCAAAGACAAAAAACGCAAACTCGGTTCATGAATGATAGAGTGGGGTTTACATTTCCAAGTACAGTAATAAAATATTCATTGGAAGTATTATGTGACAATTTAATAATTTATGACTTCAAACAATGTGCAGGTCAAGTACTTTAGATGATTTGGGTTCCTTCAGTAAAATTACGGAGGTTAATGGACGGAGCAATACTCTTCCTGGTAAGCAGGGATCGCCATATCGCGATATATCGTCGATATATCGGCGATATATCGGTATCGACAGGTCACCGATATATCGCCGATATGGACGATATCGGGTATCGACAGGAGAAAATGCCTAATGAATACCGGGTTTCGGCGATATGCGTCGATATATCGCCGATATATAGGCGATATATCGATATCGACATTGTATCGAAATGATATCGATATCAATATTTCCTTCCTTGCTGGTAAGGAAGTATAAGTCTATTGATTGTGTTGTGGCATATTACCACTACTAGTATTTACTGTTATTGATTTATCTCCTTTGGATTTTCCGCAGTCGAATGGTGGTTTTTGTACGGGATTGAAGCTCCCAACCTACGAAAGGTGACAGTGAGTATTGTCGCAAATTGCATTTGACAGTGATTGTGAGAGGACTTAGAACAGGTTGGGAGAACAGAAGCTCCATGATCTTGTCTACGTGTACTACAACTTGAGGCCGAAGATGATACATGCAAGAGTGGGCCAGATAAAGAGGTGGATGGCTTCCAATGCACGATGACAATGAAGATGAAGATGTTCTACATAGGTGGATGGATTTCAATGGGATCAACTCGGAGGAAGACCAAATCAGATTATAAGCCGACAAATAGGAGCAGATGTTGGTGACTATATAGCTAGATCCGGGCGGATAATGGACCCTCTTGGAGGGTTGGAGGCTGAGCTTGATGCAGTTGTTGATGACATTCTCTCCACAAGTTCCTGTGGAGAGAAAAAGAATGTATTGTTTATTGAGAAAGACCTAGGGTTCTCTTATATAGGAGAGTAACATGATGGGCAAATTACATAAAGAAAACAAAGGAAATAAATATTACATAAAAGACATGAAAGATAACTAATATCTCAACACTCTTCCTCAAGCTAAAGTGTCGATATCAATCAAGCCCAGCTTGGAGCAGCATCTTTGGAAAGGCCCTCTGGCTAGAGCCTTGGTAAGTACATCTGTTGTCTAGTCTCCAGAGCTGACATGAGTAGTGGCAATGAGATCCTTTTGTATCATGTCATGAGTATAGTGGACAGTCCACCTTGATGTACTTGGTCCTCTCATGGAAGGCAATGTTGTTTGCAATGAAGAGAGCTGAAGTCAGAAGTAGACTTCCTGTCCTTGGGACACCCCACATAATCTACATCTGCACATGCTGTAACTGCAAGGAATGTACCTCTGCTAAATAGAAGATCAGTGCCGGGTGAAGCCATCAGATACCTCAAAATCATACGGACTGCATCCATATGTGCACATCTGGGTTGCTCCATAAGCTGACTCACTTTGCTCACGATAAAGAATATAGCCGATCAGGTGATGGTCACATAAAGAAGCTTCCCAACAAGCTCCTTGTAGCTCGTCTTGTCGACCTCCTCAATGCCATCATCATAGAGCTTCATACTCGGGTCCATTGGAGTAGTGACAGGCCTGCAATCTACCATACATGTCTCAGAGAGAATATATGTAACATACTTCCTCTAAGTCATCACAAGACCTCGATGGTTCCTGGCAAACTCCAGTCAAAGAAAGTAGCGGACCTCAAAATCATACGGACTGCATCCATATGTGCACATCTGGGTTGCTCCATAAAGCTGACTCACTTTGCTCACGATAAAGAATATTAGCCGACCAGGTGATGGTCACATAAAGAAGCTTCCCAACAAGCTCCTTGTAGCTCGTCTTGTCGACCTCCTCAATGCCATCATCATAGAGCTTCATACTCGGGTCCATTGGAGTAGTGACAGGCCTGCAATCTACCATACATGTCTCAGAGAGAATATATGTAACATACTTCCTCTAAGTCATTACAAGACCTCGATGGTTCCTGGCAAACTCCAGTCAAAGAAAGTAGCGTAAACTACCAAGGTCCTTGATCACAAACTGCTAACCAAGGAAATCCTTAGCAACCCGGATGCCTTGCTCGTCATCCCCTCTAACAATGATATCATCAACATAGACAAGTATGACAAGTGTACCTCTCTGAGTCCTGTGAACAAACAGTAAATGATCGACAATCGATCGCACAAACCCATGTTGCTCTATCAAGTCCGAGAGCTTCTGGAACCATGCTCCCCAAGTGGTTGTTGCATGTAAACCTCCTCATGTAGGTCATCATATAGAAAAGAATTCTCAGTGTTGCAGAAGTCGGTATTCGGTATTCAGTTGGATGAGTCATTGAATAGAGAATAATCGATATTCGAGCAACTATTTAGAATTATTCGATTTTGATTTTTTTAAATTATTTTTATTTAAAAGTAATTTTTAATACATACATTCTTATATATTTATACATGTATTATCACCAATCAATAAGTTAAGATAAAAGTATCCATTAACAACTTACATATACAAATCATTGACATTTGGGTAATATCATGACAAATGGTAACACTTGAGAATTTTAAAAAAAACAAGAAGTTAACTACCAGACGGCCGAATAATCGGACCGACTATTCGGTTAGGCCGACTATTGGTCGACTAAAGGTTATTCAGTCGAGGACCCCGCACCTTATAGTCAGACCGAATAGTCAGCCTAGTCGGCCAACTATTACAACATTGCATTCTTCACATCAAACTGATAGAGGGGTCAATCCCTTGTCACTACAACTGATATAAGGATATGCAGAGTAGAATGTTTGGCCACCGGAAAGAACGTATCCTGATAGTCCACCCCATATGTCTGGGTGAACCCATGTACCATAAGTCTCGCATTGTAGTGAACTGCACCGCCATTTGCTTGGTGCTTCATTGTGAACACCCACTTGCACCCAACAACGGATGCGCCAATTGGAGATGAAACAAGGCTCCAAGTGCCAAGCGATTGTAGAGCGGTCATCTCCTCCTCCACGGCAAGACGTCATTGACTATATTAAATAGCCTCCTGATATGTCCGTGTTATCTCCACGGCTGACAATGCTAAGGTAAATCTCATGAAATCCTTTGAAAGTCTGCTCAAAAAAACATAGGGATGCAAGAGGATATGAAGCACAGGTACATCTCTACTTTCGCAGAGCAATCAGCACATCGAGATCATCTACCGTCCCCTAAACCTGTAAGTTTCCCTCTCTTAAGAGAGTACATGCTCATCCTGTAAAGGAATCATGCTGCATAGACAACTCAGTAGTGCCATCAGTAGAAACAATGTGCTCATTACATGCCTGAGACGTGATGATGATGGGGAAGACATGTGAGCAGGGAGGACATAGCGAGACCTACAAGTAAACATACATAGCAAAAACTGAGTCAAGGTGGGGTGGCGGTCCAAAAGCAGCCAAAGGAACAGGTGTAAGTACTAGAGATAGTGGGGGAGATGGCAGTGATGGTGGTGGTGAGAGAGGTGGTAGAGCAGGTGCACGATGTGGTTAGAGTTGTAGGAGGTGGAGGCATGTAGACCTCTTCATCAAAGTCGGATGGGACCAATCTATCATATGTAGGAAGCAATACATGACATACTCAAAGAATGTAACATCAAACACTGACAAAGTATTTCCGTTGAAGCGGATCAAAGCAACAGTACCCTTTTTGGGTACGAGAGTAGTCAACAAATACACACTTGACAACTCTGGGGGAGAGCTTGTCACGACCAGGCGAAAGATTATGAACAAAGGGCCACAGATCCAAATACACTGGGTGTAAGGGAGAACATATCCTTCTCGAAAAACGCAATCGAGAAAGAGATATTTTCTCCTAAAACAAATGAAAGCATGTGGTTCTAAGTAACATGCAAGTGAGAACCGCATCATCTCAATAAGCGTGAGGAGCACAACTCTGAATCAAGGCCTTAAATGTCGGTTTCGGTCACCATTTTGGTGACTGATCGAAACGAAATTTCGATCGAAATTCGATCATTTCGATCATTTTTTTTACTATGCCCTTCCATATTTCTGTCATTTTGTTTGCCATTTCGGTCGAATTTCGATAACCTGTCGAAACCAAATTCGATCGAAATTCGGTCAAATTTCGTCGAAATTTGAGGTCATGCTCTGAATTAACAGAATTCTGTTTGCATCAAGTAAATGGCAATGTTTGCACTTGGCAATACGTTCTGCAGAGATGTATAGGCAAGGCCTTAAATGTCGATTTCGGACACCATTTCGGTGACCTACTGAAACAGAATTTCGATTTCGGTCATTTCGGCCATTTTTTTGCACTTGCTATTTCGATCATTTTTGTACTAGGGCCCCCATTTTTTGATCATTTCGGTCGAATTTCAATTTTGACAAGATATCGAAATTTGACCAAAATTTGATCGAATTTCATCGAAATTTGAGGCCATGTGTATAGGCCCATGAGGTCTGATGTACAATGCCAGGAGACTTGAGAAACTCGTATAATTATAACTTCTAAGGTGCAAAACTCTAAGGGCCCGTTCGGTTTGGGAATAAGCAGGAATAAGGATGGGGAATAAGGAGATAAGGGTCTATTATTTGTTCGGCTGGAGGATGGGAATAAGGTGAAATAAAGGTAGGTAAGGTGGGATATAGATAGGAATAAGAGTGAAATAAAATGGAATAATGGGGAATAGTCGTACCACTAGGAACCGTGTCAGGAGGAGAATTGGGCCCCCTTATACCAAGTTTAATCTCCTACCAAACAGGGCCTAAGGCATTATCAGAACGCATATACTTGACTGTAGTAGAAGAAACATTATTTATCTCATTAATGAAATATTTAATGACAAATCCAACATCAGACCTTATTTTTAAACTGGAAAACCTAATAAAGTCTAGAATAGACACGACTCGGACCCTAGATATCTAAATGAAGGAGCTCAAACAACTGAGAACTGCTCTGACTCTGATGATATGGAAATGAGGAACGAGGTACTTCCCAAGAAGGCAAGCCTCGCAGGGACGAAAGATCGCATGGAAATCTGTGGGAGGATATGACAGTTTCTGCAGAGGAAGGTGGTCAAAACGAAGGTGTCACAAGTATGATGAGACTGGTCCAGTAGGAATAGTAGTGGCACCAGCATGAGGAGGTTGGACCAGTCATAAAGCCTTCGTTGCTCACGACCACATCCAATCGCCCTGCCCATGAGTATATCCTGAAACACAAGAGAAGAAGGGTCAAAAACGGCACAACAATGCAGATCCTTAGTAATCTGACTAATATAAGGTAAGTTCATTTGAAAATCAGAGGCATATAAAACATTTTGCATGTGCGTGGATGGTGTCAAATGGACATCCCTTTGTCATGTGATGGGTAAGTGAACCCCATTAGCAATAATGACCCATCAACCATGAGGTATAGTCCTATACGACCTGAACTGAGCTCTATCTCACACATATGGTGGGATGCACCAGAGTAATAGCCCCGAGGATAGGTGCTGGCGACGACGAGGCTTGAGGGGGTCCTGGTGGTGGCATTAGACCTAAGAGGGAGAGAGAGACAACAGCGTGGAGAGGCTATGGTAGGGTTAGGGCACGATGGGTATGAGAACTCCAGTCTAAGATCGTCGCTCTGATACCAATGTGAAGAGAAAAGGATGAAATACTTATTGAGAAAGTCCTGGTGTTCTCTTATATAAAGAGAGTAGCATGTTGGACAAATTGCATAAAGAAAACAAAGGAAATAAATATTATATAAAAGACGTGAAAGATAACTAATATCTCGACATTTCCAAATCCAAATCAAAGGATGACAGTGGAGATAATGATGACGATGTTGTTGGTGGTGGTGGTCATCGTGGATCTGGTGAGGGGGAAATATATTCAGGGAGTCAACAGAAGTGGTCGTAGGCCACATCATACAAGATTCAAGGAAGACCTCCACACAAGCTTGAATATATGGAGCGACAAAAGAACGTGCATGGACAGTTTGTTCCAAGTCCGAGTCCAAGACCTATGGATTATGGAAGCATACGGACGTGTCCATCGTCCTACGGGCAACTATATGGATGATTTGATATCATCAGTAGGTTCCTTGAGCTGCATGGATATTAGCAGCCTATATCATAGAGGAACACTAAGTCCCCTGGACGGATATGGATCATCACATAATGAGAGATCATTTGACATCTTCCCAGAATACTTTCATACTCCTCCTCCTGGACATCCTCCTCCTTCCTCAGGCGCATACACCTCCATTATATGGTTATTAGCGGTTATGGATACAGCAGTTGCAGCAGTGAAAACTATCAAGGTAGTCAGCCGAGCAAAGCCAAGATAGGTATTTTGGTGATGGCAGACTGACAGTTATGGTATCTTCCTCGACAACTATACGGGCATGCCTCCTCCTCCGCAGAGATCGTCTCCTACTCTATCGTTGTCATCTCAGGGTCTCCAAGTAGCACTTCGCAACCTTGTCGTGCCCCTCGTGATATTGGATCCAGTGTTGTTTATCTTCATCTCGGGATATTCATAGACGTCGATGACATCAATACATGCCAATATGTGATGGATTACCAGGCCATGTATTCATATATGATATGGAGAACTATTGCGAGTCCAATGAGTCCGCAATGCGCTATCAAATACAACAGGGGGGAAGGCAATTCACGGATCCACATACAACTCTTGGTTCTAAACTAAATTCATGACCATGCAATTCTTTTGAATTAATGGTTAATCAATAATGTACACATCATCATTTATTTTTGTGAATAGATGCATTTTTACTTATTTTGTGAATAAATGCATTTTTACTTGTTGTATTCTATTATTAATAATGATATGTTCAATATAATCGATATGTGTGAGATAAGGTTTACAGATGATCGATATATGTGATATAAGGTCATAGATGATCGATATTGTGTGATATAAGTGTATAGTTATTAGTTATTTATTGTTTGAAGAACTTATATGAACTCCATTTCCAATATCTATCATTCAGCAATCATCATTGACAGCGATATCAACCACTATCAATGGACCCTAACCACTATCAACCATAACCACCTATACAAACCCACTCAACTATTAAAGTCAAGCCCAAGCTGCCCTATCATGACTTGACCACTTAAGCACTAAGTCATCTTGCCTTTGATGTCCTTTTTTTACAAATACTAGATATTTACAAATAATCTTATGGTTATGCCTCTTACATGTGATCATATATCTCGTAAGGATCTAAGGTAGAAGCATGCTATGGATGAGGAGATGAATGCTCATGTTTCTAAATGTACTTGTGATCGTATACCATGTCCAACAAGGTGTGATCGTATACCATGTCCAACAAGGTGTCACCATTGTTGGTTATATACATATTTTTATGAGAAAACATGCTCCAGGCCAGTTAGTTGATAGATCAAAGATCAAATTAATAGCTAGAGGACCTCACTCGAACTTTGAGGTGGTTATATTTGACACCTCTCCGGTGACCAAGGTGAGCTCAATTAGTATTATCGTCTCTGTGTTGCCAGTAAGAATGGGTTCATCTTCTAGTTGAACGTAAAAGAATACTTTCCTCTCTGGCAATCTTGAAGAAGAAGTCTACATGGCATATACACCAGGTTACATGATTAAGGAGCATGTGTCTCTGTCTGCAGACAGTTGTCTCCAAGTCTGAAGCAGAGCCTACGAGCCTAATTTGATAGCCTTACCTCGATATCAACCCCGTTGTTTTTCATAGGACTACATCTTATTGCTCTATGATTTTCCGCAGACATGCTTCAAGTATTGTTATCCTTGTTGTGTATGCTGATGGTATGACGACTAATGTAGATCATATCGCCTTCTTGAGATTAAGGCCTTTCTACATAATAATTTTCATCCACTAAAGACCTGATCCGCATGTGCTATTTTCTTGGGATTGAGGTCACCCATGGTTTTGTAGGACTACATGTTCACAATCACTTGATCACTTCAAGTTGCAATTGTCAACAACCTAGTCGAGCTGAATATGTTGAGCAGGGGGTGAAGAGTAGAATTAACTTTGACTGATCACTGGACGATCCAGCCAAAATGTTGATCCAAATCGAATGACTAATGAAAAATATTTTTCAGAAGGCCGTATATAAATTTAAAGTAAAAATGTGCAATGTTTAATTGTTGCTTTTATCTTGCTTACTAATGAACATATATTTATAAATATATGCGTGTAATATACATGCTACATATCATTTCTTATTTAAGATAATTAAAAATACGTTATCATATCATTCTGATTAGTCACTGGAATATTGTCTAAATCTTTGTTTAGTGCTTGTCCAACTAAATACCAAATACCTTTCATAGCACTAACTTAATCAATCTAATCCTTAACATTTCACCAGAATTTAGCATGTTCATTTCTCCATCAAATGCATCCGTATCTATGTCCAGCTAGCCTGCCCATTTCTCCATCAACTGCATTAGCATCTATGACTAGCAACATATCCAAGCTAATTCAAAAGAAAGTCTGTTGACCCTCGCACTGCAATGAGTCAAATCAATAATCCATACTTCAGTAATTGATCAGCACATCCATAACTAAAATCAACATCTTTCCCATAGACAAAAATGGACCACAGTAAGCAGCTCCCACACCCAACTTTCCATATTCACCATCGCATTTCCAATTCTAATTTAATTGACCATATTTTCCCAACCGGGTGCCCAAATTAATTGACCATAGTTCCACCAGAACCGATACCTCATTTCTCCATGGATTGCATCAGCATCTATACCCATGCCCAAATTCAAAGCAGACTCACAGGGAGAAACCACTGACCCATTGACTCTTAGAAGTCAAAAATAATACTGTACCACTTCATCAGCTCCACTAAAACCAAAATTTTCTTCCCCGGTAACAAGCAAACAAAATCTGTATATTTCCACAAAACGACAACTTCCCTAAGCAGCTCCGATGCCCATCCTTTCTAACCGGATACCAACTTCATTATCACCGTCGCCTTCTACATACAACTCCAATCCAAATAATTCACGTCCAAAGCCCATTGACTCCTGTACTCTTACAAGTCAATATCCACACGTTAGTCAAAATCCACAAAACAAGCAAACATAATCCGTAAAACGTCTCACCTCCGTTAGCAGCTCCCATGCCCACTCGATCGCCTCCACTTTGAAGTAGTCCCCAAACGACCAGTTCCCGAGCATCTCAAAAGAACGTATGATGGTACGTGTCCTTCCCGACGTCATCGAGATCATTGTGCTTCCCGCCTGCCCGAATGCACTTCTGAGTGTTGCATGCCCTCACCAATTTCCCAAGCGGATTGCGGGATCCACTGTCCCCAGGAAGATCGGTTTGAACTGGTTCATACCTTCCAAATTTCCAAAGAAAAACGTCAAGATCGGATCTTTTTCAATAGAAACCTAGAGACCGGGATCGCTGGGCTTACCGGCGTTGGCGAAGAGGAGGGTGGGGTCGTCGAGGGGGACAACGGGGCTAGAGGGCCAGCTGGTGTGGTCTCTCTTGCTGACGAAGTAGTCAATATAGGTCTTCCGGACCCTCGGCGGCGGGCCACGTGGCGTCGCTGCCGCCCATCGCCGGCAGGGGAGAGAGGTGTAGGCGGCGGCGAAGGTGGTTTAGGGGTTGGGCGAGGGCAGCAGAACGGCGGAGGGAGGAGGAGATGGGGGAGGAGAACAATAGCATGCGATGTGGGGGGGGGGAGAAGGGAGGGATTGGATACCGTGAGGGGTTTATATAGAGAGGGAGGGAGCTAGAAGGGATCGAATCCGATCCGCGGGGAACGAGTTGGCTCGGGATGCGGTTCATCTCAGCCGTCCGTGGAGAGATGGTAATGTGTGTTTAATCTTTTAAAAAAAAAGTTTTTTTAAACCACGAACCTTATAATTTTGTAAATGACCTCTATGATCTTTGAACATCGTAATTTCCTCCTCGACCTCATAAACTTACTCTGTCTTACCTCATAACCACTGCCGTTAATTTGAGACTTCTTGGGTTAATTTGCTTGGGTTTAGGATTGGGTTAATCAAAATGCACCAAATCCAACGATAGGATTTTCCCCTCTCTCTCTCTCATTCTTTTCTCCCTCATTCTTCATCTTCCTTTCCCTTTCAGCAGTGGAAAGGTGTTGCAGCGACGACGCTGAGTAAGTAGGGACCGCTGGAGCACGAGGAGTCGCTAGAGCACCTCAGGGTCTCTGCAGCCCACGGAGAACTCCTGTACAGCACCCCATGGGTGACGCATGGAGAGGAGTCGAGGTCAGAGCGACATAGGGTAAATGGTCGAAGGTCCTGGAAGGCACATGGGATGTGGGTCGGAGAGGGAGGTGGTGGTGGAACAAGGGGAGGAGGATGAGGCCGTTATGGCGGAGAAAGGGGGATGGGAGGTCAGGGAGGAGGTCGAAGGGGAGGCATGGGCAAGCGAAGGGGATGAGGGGTGAGGGGGTTTCTGGGTAATGGTCGGTGGGAGGGGGAGGGGAGGGGAGGAGGTCAGGGAGGAGGTTAGAGGGAGGCATGGGCGGGAAGAGGCGGAGGGGATGAGGGGGGATCTGAGTGGTGGTTAGTGGAGGGGGGGCAAGTCAGAGAGGAGGTCAGAGGGGAGGCCTGGGCGGGCGAATGTAAAGGGGATGAGGGGGTATTTGGGCGAAGATCGGTGGGAGGGGGGAGGTCAGGGAGGAGGCCTGGACGGGTGGAAGTGAAGGGTTGGCGGGTCCTGATGGAGGTCGGTGGGAGGAGAAGGGGAGGTTAGGAAAGAGCTCAGGGGAGGGGAGGTCGGGGCGGGGCGGAGGGGACCTTGGAGCTGCTCGTGCTACACACGTTGCTCGTGATGTTCCGATTGCGAGGTCGACTTCGCGGACCTTGGAGCTAACCTGGTCGACGAGGGAGGAGGTGGAGGAGTGGAGGTGGCGGAGTCATAGCGGGCAGAGGAGAGGAGTGTGAGGAGAAGCAGCGGAGGGAGAGGAGTAATGATTGAGGACGAAATGGGGAAGGGGAAGGGGAGGAGAGGATGTCGTGGAGGAGATCAGAGGGATGGGGATAGCATTCTTTGTAATTTTGATAAACAAAATGGGTATTATAGAAAAGAATTTCATGGAATCTGATTAATTTTAACAGCCAAATAGATGGGAGTTAACAGCAGGGTCTATACGGTAAGAGTTAGCAAGTTTTTCGGGGTTGAGGGGAATTACTATGTTTCAAAGGTCGTAGAGGTAATTTGACAAAGTTTACAAGGTTCCTAGGGTAAAAATACCTAAAAAACGATCTTGATCATCACCATTAATATAACTCTTGTGGTGTATCCTGGGAGTGATGGAGTACAAAGGATCAAGACTTACATACCCAACATCAAACTAACCTTACATAACGTGGGGTGATAATACAAAAGGACTAACATCATTAGTAAAGCTTGGGCCCAAGAACCCTAAAAAAACACCACCATTAGCATAACCAAAAAAGCAAGAAGCATGGAGCCCCTACATCAACATCTTGAAAATACTTTTATTTGTAGGTTTGTTGCGAATGGTTCTTGCGTGATTTTCCTCCAAGAGAACCCATCTATATCTTGTGCTCGTCCTTTACCATAATCGCATATGTGCAGCTTGAGTAGAAAGAAATGTCATTTGATTTTGGAAGTAAACCAAAGATACAACAGACCTCGTCGAGGAGAACTTACGTCGTAATAGTTTAATAATCAATATGGGTAATGTTATTCCCAAATGCACCATGGAAATCAATGATGCCTCTATAAGATTTTCTTTGAAACTAGAGGGATGTTTTGGAATACGAGACTGCATCATGTTTTCCATATCAACACCAAAGAGATTCCTTGATGGCAATCATCTGCCAAGGGATCGAATAGCTACAGTTAATCCAAGCAGAAAGCATCATAGCATTGTTATCTCATAGAATTCAGAGTCGTATTTTTGATATAAAGATCCGGCAAAGCGACAATCCTCAAATAGGTGAATGTAATCCTCTCCTTTTGGGGTCAAACATTTGGGACCAAAAGCTTTTTTGTCAGCTTTAGAAAACATCCCCCGATGGTCAAAAGATTATAGATTGTATTGCATAAATTTTTTTCGTTTAGGCAACTCCATAGATTGAATTTTACATAGATCGATGTCCACGTTCTAATCGAACTTTCATGGTAACCACTTTTTGATTTGACCCTTCCTCTTATTTCTTTTCTTATTTTCATTCATTGGTCAACCACCGAGTAAACCCTTGCGCCACGCGTCACCCACGCATCCAGCCACCTTACATCTTAGTCAGCCTCCACGACTTTGACCAGTCCACCATTACACCCTCCATCTGATCGTCGGATAAGATTCGATCCAACGATGGTTATCGCACTTGCCTACTCCAGCTCCTGCACATGTCACCCATACGCGACACACATTCATCGCACTTAACTCCCCCCTCTGCCATCATATATCATTGGAATGATCTCGATCCAATGGTGCATGTAAGTCACGCCCTTCATCCACCCTACGCTGAACCCAACCCTTCTCTGCCTCGCTCCGACCATGCCGCAACCTCGTCTCATCGACAACCCTTAATCCAACCTAAAATCGTTACCATCGCTCCTTGATTTCAATCAGACCCCCTACATGTAATTGTCGAGTTCCTTCACTCCTCTATTGTTCCACCTAATTCCCTCGAATTTTGTCACTACTTCTTCTTCGATTGTTTCTCTTATCCCCCTCTGCCTATA
Source organism: Ottelia alismoides (assembly GCA_037367405.1). Classification (NCBI taxonomy): domain Eukaryota; kingdom Viridiplantae; phylum Streptophyta; class Magnoliopsida; order Alismatales; family Hydrocharitaceae; genus Ottelia; species Ottelia alismoides. Next base: position 3,868 of record JAZKJV010011132.1, on the reverse strand, counting down.
AATCTCAAGCCACACCAGACTTCACCGATCCACCAGCTTCCACTCCCTCTCCAGCCCGATACCCCTTGCAAGTGACAACAACCAGGGACCCCCTTGCCGATGACGACTAGAGGCGGAGTAAGGTGTGATCCACGGATATCCTCCCTGTAGCAGCTTCATCTCCATGTGTTGCCTGAGCTCGAAGGACATGTCTCCCTCCTCGAGTGACAATCAGACCCCCCCTACAACCACACATCTTCGCCTTCTAGACCTCATCTAGATCCATCTTCTAAGTCCACTCATTCGACCCCTCCGCTCCACCTCCTTTGATCTTTATCAAATTCAATGTACCTCCTCACCTTTTGGCTCTTTATTTTCTTCCTTCTTTTATCGAATCACCCTATCCCGCCCCCACCCCATCTTCCCCTCCAGTTCTTCTCTATCTTCCATACCTCCCCCATCTCCGAGCTCGCTAAGGTTGTGGCAGAATCTCCAGATCCCTTACTCATCGTAGGATCTTCCATTCCCTTTCCCTTCTTTTTCTTGTCACACTAACAGATGCAGGTCATACATTGGGATACCCTTCTAGAGCAGCTAATTTTCTCCCTACAGAAATGATAGAGCTCCACTATGATATCACACTCCTCCTTCGCACTTCAGGAGCTCCACCATCGCATCAGAGGAAGAGCAAGTGTCATCGTCGGAGCTCCTTTGAGATTTGCCTCCTCACCGCCCTAGGTTGCATCGAACCTAGAAACTCCAGACTTCACCGACCATCCACGAGCTCAACGAAGCCCTTGATCAAAGAAGAAGAAGAAAGAAGAGAAGAGGCAAACTATAGTTGCCGTCGATTAGCCTCTCCCTCTTCATTTGTTCTTGATATACCCGAGCCTCCCAACCTTGGGTAGACCCAGAGCTCAGCAGCACGCCACGTGGAGAATCGGACGAGCCTCCACTCGAACCCCGACACCCTACGTGTCTCTCACGTGGTAGAGGGATTTTATACATACACCCCTGCCTCTTATCAGATTCACAAATAGACCAGTCACATGTATTCCACGTGTGACATGGGTCTTTTGCACAGAAGCCCCTTTAAGTTTCCAAATATTACAAATTGGCCCCCACTTGGGGTAAATTTCAAAGACGCCCTTCATACTTTGAAGAATTGCAAATAAGCCACTCTTATGACCTGAAATGAATAAATATTTTATTTTATTTGCATTTTAAACCCTAGAACTTCGACATTGAATATCCTTTCTCATTTTTATCCAAAATTCGTATTTTATGTCATTTTGAAGCTTGTTCTGTGCTCTTTCATTTGATTTTGTAGGACAACATTCAAAGCACTTTATTATTTGAGGATTAAAATCTCTTATGTCGGCTTCTCAATGATGATTCTTTAATTGAATTTAGGGATAATTGATCCGTTCTACATGTACTATATTGAGAAAATTGAAGTCATTATTCCCTAATTTTATTGATTAAACTGTCCTTTGAGGAATTATTTATCACATGAAAATAGGAGTTTGGAATTTAATATGATCATTTTCTATGCACTCATACAGCTCTCTTAGCCTACAAACATGGATCTGAATTAAAATATCTTTCTTGAATATCACCAAGGAGATGTGGATAATTTTTGGAGCTTATTGACGATCATTTCTTGAATCTTCTCTTATATATGCGAATCATTATTTGAGGATTTCATTGATCATTTGGGTTGAGGATTAAAATACATATAAAATCATATATCATTCTCTTTATTTCCTTCTTTTCAACTCTTTATTTTGTGTTTCACTTCCAACATAGAAATAATCATTAAAATTGATTAATTATTCATATTAAATTTAAAAACAAGTAACTAAATAATACTTTGTTCCTGAGTTTGACCTTGGTATACTTACCCAGTAAAATACTCTATGTATTCAAAAGTGTGGTTCCTGTTGATCTGATTTCCACCCCATATACTACAAATTCAACATTATTAAAGAGGGAGAAATACGATTCATCATGAGACACGACCCTAGAATTTAGAGCCCAAATCTCAACCCGGGTACTTGTTGAATCTCCATTTCATCACCTTTATTTTTCATTTTGGCCTTTGAACCCTAGCGGAATGCATAAATATCTCATTAATTTCTCAAAATAAACAATCATTAATTTGTCCAAATATTGTATAAAATAATGGATGTGTATAGTATTTATTGTCAAAATAAAATAATAAAGGAAAGAAAAGAAAAAGAGCGAAGTGTCAAGGACACTGAAGTGACCCTAGCCCTGAGACTCAGTCATCATGATAGCTTAGTCGACAAGGAATAAAAGTAGGGGAGATAGGGCAGCTAAGTGTACAGAAAACACAGACAAATCACTCTATAAAATAGGAGAATAATTACTTTTGGGGACTTATTTTATTCTTTATTATTTACACCTTAAATAAAGAAACTTTGTACATGAAAAATTTTAAATAATAAGTACAGAAAAATACAAAATTTATTTCATGCAAAAATAACATGCAATGTACATTTTATGCACAGAATAAAACCCTAAAATCCAAACTTCACAGACCCATATCTCACGAATAAAAACTCAAAATATACCAAAATCACCTTTAATTGTATATAACTTTTAATAAGCTATTTAATGAAGGTGGTTTCATATTTTTTGGAGGCAATGTGTGAAAGTTAGGATTTGGACCTCTATTGTACAATATAACCGAAAAAAATCATTTTATTTATTCTTTACTATTTTTATAATTTTATAAATTTATATTATTTATAGTATGTGAACATATTAAAAATAAAATAAAAGCATAAATAAGACATTAAAATAAAATACTTATATAAAATACATAGATGAAATACTTATACTTATACCTATATAAAATACACATATATTTATTTAAGTGTGTGTATTATACCATAAAAATTTAATAAAAAATATTTAAGTATATAAAAATAATTTGTAAATACATAAAATGACAAAATAAAATTATAAAATTAAAAAGATAAAATAAAAATAAAATACTCAAAAACATAGGTAAATATACCTATAAACAAAACCCTAAAAATGAACTTGTAATTAATTACTTCTAAAAAATAAATAAAAATATGTATAAAATACTACAGAAAATTAGAAACATTTTTTTTATAACCTAAAAATAATAAAATCAAATACCACTATTTAACCACTATTTATTTATTTCCAAGGCATTTCTACCTTGGAATTTCCTAGTTGTCCATGTGGACCAACCAAGCGCCTCCTTTTTTGACCTCGGTCAACTGTCCGACCTCCCCTCCGACTTTTGTCAAAGCTTCACGAGGGTGCCAGTTTGTCGAATTCTCCATGCCTCCTTCTTCATCCATTCCTCTCAAGACTACCACCTTCTTGTATCCAGTCCATCCTAGATCCACACCCATCATCGAATCCCCACCAACCTACCACCAGTGTCACGCAAAATCTCCTCGAATCTCGTTCAAACTATTTCTATAAATATTCCACCATCGCCATATTTTACTTTTTGATCCCTCTTCTTCAAGCTTTAGCAACTCAGATCGTGCCTGAAGGCTCCACCTCGGTGACAGCAAGCGCCCGTCGCCATCTGCAATGAGGAGATCAAGCGGAGGAGGCGTATATACCCCACCGTCTAAGCTCCTCCGGTTGGTTCCGCTCAAGAGCCCCCATGCTCTATTGAGCCCCTTTTCTGTCATTCCTAGGTAAGCTTGTAGTTTAATTTTCATTCTGTATCTTTAATTTGGATGATAATCAAGTGATTAGCGCCCAATTAGGAAAGCCCCAACTCCTGGAGCCAAGCCTCCAGGACAAAATCATAGTGATATGACCGTTGATCCATCCCGACTTCGACACCAACTCTCTCCCCTTTCGCCTTCTA